>LPNX011167659.1:505358-676793 GCA_001517045.1 Pseudotsuga menziesii
GTAATGGCAAATCTACACCCTACACTAAATCTAAACCTAAACCCTACATTAAATCTACATCAACCAACAAATCTCAAGCAAAATAAAAAATAATGAAAGTTTAAAGTTAAGAATACATACCTGATTAAATGCTATGGAAACTTGATTGCCCCCTTCCTCTCTTGTAGAAAATCGCCCAAGATCGCCCAAGACGTTAAGAGCTCCACTTCCTCCAAGCCAAAATGTCCAAATGAATAAAAAAAACCCGTCCGCGGCCTTTTATCGGCAATTTTTTTTAATTTTTACGCAGCAGGCCGATATTTTCGATCGACTCGCGATAATATTGGAATATATCGCGATATATTAAAATATCGCGATTTTTTAAAGTGTCGGCAAAATATTGCGATATATTAACGGCGATATATCGCCGACCCCATCGACTCGCGATATATTGCGATGTCGGCGATATAACGCCGATATATGTAACTATGGTATGGATGGTAAGATTACATTTAAAATTTTAATGCCCAAGATTTGTATAGTGTTTAATGGGTTCACAATTTTCACAAAGATTTGTATATAGTGTGAATGGGTTCACATACTTAAACTACAAGTTTCTGAACCTTCTCTCTTTGTATTCTAATTTTTTTATTGATAATTTTTCTTCTCATTAATGCAATGCCTTATCCACATCTGAACCAACATTCAAAATTACCACCCACCTACTTGCACTGGAATTTGCAATTGGATCCGATCCTAGGAGCTCTGGGAATGAAAGAGCCAACTTTAAAAATTATACTGGAAAGAACCTACTTTTGAAATATAGAAGTTTATTGAACTCTTTTCTAATCCTGTTTAGAAAATGATTGATGTCATCTTTGAATACAAACGGTAAATCAAGTACCCTGGACAATAACATTGGAAAGCTTCATATTGGCATCTAATAACTTTGATGGACCCTTTTTGTACATCTATAATGTGAGTTGATTGGAAGATGGCAACTCTTGTGCACTAGAGGGTTTCCTATATAAAGTTGGTTCATTATGCTCAAGTTATATCACTTTTTTCAGTTTTAACTTTTGCAAGTCTTTTGAGCTCTAACCCTTTTTCAAACTTCAGGTCATAAATGTGAAACTACCCTGTCCCAAAGTAGAAGAAATTTCATCGCTTAAAGTATTTAAAAATATTCCTTATTCCATCATTAATATTTAATCTTATTGTTAGAAAGTGACAACAAGGAAGGACTTCCTGCATGCATTTGTCCTTGCATGCAAAAGACTCAAAACAAGAAGCCAATTGTATTTAATTTGCTTTTCCTAGGTTTACTTTGGAAAATAAATTAAAGTGATTTAATTATTGATTGACTTTTTATAAAGTGTAAGTGAAAATATTTAAGTGATGGCTAGAACTAATCTTGGCCATCCAATCTCACTAGAGGATCTCATCCATAGATCTATAATGAGATTAGGGTTTTCGCTTAGCATTGAGTTATTAGAGAAAGATCAATTGGTGGAGAGAACAAGTGCATTCTGATAGAGACAAAGGAAAGAAGTGTGAGAGAGAGAATTTTTGCGAAGAAGACGAAGGAGCAACAATCCAAAGAAGGCAACCCGAATTTGCAGAGGAGAGAGACACGAGGATTCGACGGAGGTAGACCATACAACAGCAGGCCATACAACTGTACAACAGACATGTCGTACATACCCTACGGATCCATACAACAAACAATATGGATTCCGTATAGGCCGTACAATCGCAGGTCATGCAACTGCTTTGGGAGTCGTGCCACCCTACAGGGTTTTCTCAGTAGATTTGTGTGATTCGATTTTTTGCCATCTTGGGCATAAATCGATTTTCTGATATTATAAAAGCTTCATATTTTCTTAATAAAATATCCTCTCATACTATTGCACCGATTTTCCCATCTTGGGTTTTGTCCGGGGGTTTATACCCAAAAAGGTTGTGTCGTTTCTATTGATGTGATTGATGTTGTGAATGGTTCTCAGTTATTTATATTCCGCTGCATACTAGTAAAGAAGTTCATATGTGTGGTTATTTCAGTAAACAATTTAAATATACTGTTTTAGCCCTAGTTTGAGCTTTGAAGGAAAATTTACATGGTATCAGAGCTCTGGTGAGCTAAATCTGAGAGATTTGTAGCATCAGTGATAGATCAAGGGTAGATATATTTGAAGACACAAACCTAGATTGCAGATCTAGGGTTTGACAGGTACATTTCAGTATGGCTGTGCAGTTGAGAGTTGAGGGTAGACTCCAAGGTGCTCAGAACTTTCCTACATGTTAAGATAGGATCACAAGAATCCTGGATGTCATTGATGCAAAGGAGCACATTGACTGCACGAAGGTTGCACCCACAGATACGACAGATTTGATAGCTTGGAAGAAGATTGATTCTAGAGCCATGTTGATTATCTTGGATGGGGTGAAGGACCACATAATCCCTCACCTTTCTGGGAAGAAGACCGCATCCGAGACGTGGACGGATTTGGAAATTCTGTACCAGAGCAAGAATGAAAACCAAAAGATGGTGCTGCAAGAGAGGATGCACACCACCAAAATGGCCAAGGGAGAAGGAGTGGTTCCTTATCTCATAAGGCTCACACAGATCAGGGACGAGCTTGGAGCTGTTGGCTCTAAGACTAGGGATGAGGAGCTAGTACGAATAACCCTCAATGGCTTATCTAAGCCTTGGGACACCTTTGTCAAAGGTGTTGTGGCTAGGGAGAAGCTACCTGATTAGCAGAGACTATGGGATGACTTTGTGCAGGAGGAGACCCGCATGGGTTAATGGTTAGGCTCATCCAGCAGTGCCCCACAGATTGTGGATGAGGAGGCTCTAGCCTTGACATGGAAGAGCAAGGGTAAGGAAAAGAGGAAGAAGGGTGGTAAGAAGAACCTTGACATATCAAAAGTGAAGTGTTTTATTTGCCTCAAGCAGGGTCACTTTGCCTCCCAGTGCCCAGACAGGAAGAAGAAGAGCAACAATCAGATGGCCAGATCTGCAGAGGTGGAGGATTTTAGCAGGAACTTCAATGAGGAGGTTTGCTTGATAGCTTGCATGGCAAGCACCACAGGTAACATTATTTGGTACATCGACAGTGGAGCATCTAGTCATATGACTGGTCATAGGAGATTCTTCAAAGACTTGCAGGGTGGAACAGTTATCCACGTTGAGCTGGGTTATGATGCGCAGTATCAAGCGTAGGGAGTTGGCACTGTTTCGTGTCAAAGGGAGTCTAGCAAACCCTTCAGTTTTGTTGATGTGTTATATGTTTCGGGGTTGACCAAGAACCTCATATCAGTCTCCACTCTAGAGGACAAGGGATTTTAGTTGAAATTTTGAGACCACAGAGTGTATATGAGGCCCAAGGGCTTAGATAGTAGCTTGGATCGGGTGATCGAGCTTAGATAGTAGCTTGGAAGGTGTATAGACTACACTTTGAGCCTGCAAAGGCTCTAGTCAACAACAATAGCAGTCAAGGTGAGTTGTGGCATAGGAGGATGGCACACTTACACCATGGAGCACTGAGGTACTTGAGACAGGCAGTCATTGGAGTTCCTCAGTTACAGGAGGAGAAGCATAACCACTGCAAGGGTTGTGCTTTGGTGAAGAACATCATGAAACCTTTCCCACAGAGAGAGCACAAGTCTAAGGAGCCCTTGGACTTAGTGAATTTGGATGTTTGCGGACCTATGAGTGTCCATTCTTTCAGTGATTACAGTTACTGCGTGACCTTCATTGATGACTATTCTAGGAAAACCTGGATCTATTTCCTGAAGGCCAAGTCAGAGGTCTTTGAGAGGTTTCAGGAGTTCAAGACTCTCGTTGAGAACCAGACAGGAAGGAAGATCTGTGTTTTGAGAACGGACAATGGGGGAGAGTACACCTCCAATGAGTTCTTGGAGTATTGTTCGTAGAGGGGATCAAGAAGGAGCACATCGTGCCTCATACCCCTCAGCAGAATGGAGTGGCAGAGCGGAAGAACAAGACTATGGCAGGAGCAGCCAAGGCCATGCTATTTGATAAGAGATTACCACTATTCCTTTGGCCGAGGCATACATGATTGCAGTATACATTCAAAACAGGTGTCCCCACACAGCTTTGGGGAGGAAGACACCCTAGGAGATCTTCATAGGCACTCGGCTAGATGTGAGTTACATTCGCATATTTGGGAGTGTCTGCTATTGCCATGTTCCTGCTGACACTAGGAAGAAGTTGGACCCTTCTGGAGAGAAGGGGTTACTTGTTGGATACAACGAGACTTCGAAGGAATACAGAGTATTCATACCTACTCGCAAGAGGATCATTGTGAGCAGGGATGTCCAGTTTGATGAGGACAAGGCCTTGCGGAGATCTATGGACTTACCAGCAGAGCAACAACCAACACAGGACTCGGGGGTTAAGTTGGAGGAGCCAGAGGTACAGTTTTAGGTACAGACACAAGGCACAGGTTCTGGTAGTCAGAGGGAGTCAGGTGGACAGGATCCTGTTATCACGGATCTTGTAGTTGCCCCGATATAGATATCCAATATAGGATGGCAGAGGGGACATGCAACCAAAACCATGATCTACGAAAACCCTAACCCCCAAAGATCGATGGTTGTCACGTCGGTCAGGGATTCCTTCGCTTTATGCCACTAGAGAAGCCCTAGTGACAACATGGGAGACCCAGATCGATACTGAAAGGAAAGATCTAAGACAACTCACTAGATCAAACTCCTGACAGAGAATACGTAAGGTGAGTGCCCAAAACCCCAGATTTAAGGTTGAGGCCACAAATTAAGGATACTTTGAGTAGGGTGGTTGTTTTATACTGGAAATGTTACTCAAGTGATAATATCAAGTGGCTTACAAAGATTTGAATCAGGTTTAGGATTTAGTGTACTGGTTCAAATGATCAAACCCAGACCCTAGGGGGATTTAAGCAGATTATTGAGAAATCCCCAGGATGTAGTTGATTTTGACAATTACAGCTTCCTGCACACTATCTTGGATGAAATATTTGATAGTAGAAAATACCCAAGTGAAACCAGACAAAAAAACAGAGGGAAATTGGCTGACTGCTTAAGGAAGGGTTTTTCTCCCAGACTAAAACTAGTGCCTGGAGGTGGGCAGAGTAGTCCAAGCTTGACGTTTTTGAGGGAGAGGGGTTTTTGAGGCATGCTGCACAAAACGAAGATCGCCAAATTTGCCAATTCCTGGTGCAAATTGGTCCGGTGATTTTTCCTACTTCTAAATGAGGGTTTTGAATGGAAGTAGTGATGGGCAATGCATGAGAAAATTAAACAGAGAAGAACCTACCTGGGAAACGTACCTGAATCATTGTTGATGACCTCCTAGATGATGAAGAATGCCTTTCTTGAGATTAAATAAGAATTTCAAGCAAGCTTTTGATGAGATGCTGCTTCTGCTAGTGACCCTAGTGCCCTTGTTGTACCTGTCCAACAAGGAAAATTAATCAGTATGGAAAATAAACAAGAAATGCAAGCTATAGCAAGTACAAGGAAAATCAATCATAAAGAAGTTGCAACTCCCTGATAACCAAAACCTAGTTGCGGCAATAGAGTGAGCTCCCCCACCAATGCGCCTCTCTCAGAATCGCCTCCTTCAACCTGCAAGTAAAATGGGAACAATGAACGATACAAAAACTATGCCTGATGTATCTTAGTGCAGAAGAAAAAGCAGTGCCAGTCATTAACTCATTCATTCATCAAGCAAGAAACAAGTGTGTAGTCCCAGAAAAAATCTTATTATTCAAAATTCCGGTGCCAGAGCTCATGAGTACAATGGGGGGGGTCACCTCTCTTAAATAGTTTGAGAGTGTGCCCACATTCTAACCAACTATCATCCAACGGTCGAGATTAAGACATCTTCGATGGTGGAGATAAAAAATATGAAGATCAATACATAGATCAAGTGACTGAGTCAACCAAGGGGGCGCACTTTGCTCAAGGATGCCTATCCTTGGTGAAAGTCATGATATAACATAAAGTGTGACATGATAGTACATGGGAGGGGGTCACTAGGGGCTTAATTCAACCTAGGCCCCTTTACAACTTCATAATACATGATACAACAATGAAATACAGCAATAGCCAAGTTGAGGGGGCCCCCCTTGGGAGTCTTTCCTCATTGGCTGAGCCAAGAATAAAATAATCCAGACATCTGCTGACTGAAAACTACTGGAGGATTGTCTGGTATGCTGAGACACATCATCTGTCGAAATTCCAAACCATTTCCTTAACCCAGGAGGCCAAATCGTTTTTTTCAGTGATTTCTCTAGTTCATGTTTGCTGGTACAATCTCTGGAAAATGATAAATCCGCCATAACTCTGTCCAAGGTGAAAACTAGGGCAAACTGACTGCTTTGAATGATCTGGAGACATAGAATAATGGTATAAGTGACTACTCATACCCCCTAGAACACTGCACTGCTCTAGGAGAACCCAACATATTGCCATCTGTTATAAAATTTGATCATTTGGCCAATAATTAAGTGATAATAATCACTTTTCAGGAGAATCGGGGCCAAATTCTCAAAACTAGAAGTGTAGTATTGGTCCTGGGCATGTCTGGAACAAAGATAGACCATGTTGTATTTTGCATCACTGCCTTGGGAACCGTGCTTGACTTGGTCAAATGGGTTGACTAGGTCAAAGTACCCAAAATCAAGGTGAGATACTGCATCAATATGATCCTATAAGCATCCAGGGTAGGAAAGATTCCAATGATGTATATAAAAACCAAGCTTAAATCAGTTATTCATAATCATGGTGACAAATAATAATAATAATAGTAAGATGTACCTGTGCTTCTGAAGAATCTTGGAATTTTTTGGAAGTCTGCTTGTCCATGCCATACTTACACAAACGGTAAACAATGTGCTATTGCTGGGTGAGGATGGACATCAAGGCTGAGGCAAAGGGTAATGACTTTGACTGACTTTGACTTTGTGATTTATCCAAATAATAACAAGTACACACAGCCAACGTGACATATGCATGGTAGACTGAACAATAGGGAATGGTGGTGTCTCACAGGTGGATGAGCTGATCTGAAAAGTGTCCATTCAACCTTAACAATCATGTCTACGACTCACATCCAAGCTAAAGATCAAGCTCCGTGAGCATCTTTTCTAGGACCCTTGTGTTGAGTACACAAGAAATTGTAGTGAAGAGATCCTAGGGGACACTTACTCCATATCACATCAAACCCGTAGGCTCCGTGAGGAATTTAATCATTACATTTCAATCAGATGGCGAACAGTCTTTAGATTTAGCATTTGTTTATCCATTGCTTTATTTGGGCCTTTAGCAAGTTCACTTCATAGCCTTTTTTATTTGTGTCTAAAGACAGCTTGCAATTTTATTTGCAGGCTTGCATTTCATAATATATAGCATATAGCTCATAATGCATGTAATGATGGTAGACATATTGCTTCAAGTTTTAGCTGACAACTTCTTGGGCCACTGGGGGGAATATCCACAATCAGCACCGAACATCGAGGGCAACCGACCAGAGAGGTCAAGGCTTCAAAACCCAACTCGCCTAAGCTCAGGAACCAACACCAACGAGTTCTCCTGGCCTAGAAGGATCAAGGCTTTGACAAGTTTTGTCGCACAACTCAGAGTCGTGACACAAAACAACATGGGATCCATCATGCGTAGAGGTCAAAATGGGGAAAAGATCTTGAATCTCACAAGTCACAAACAGTCTAAGTCATAGGGTAAGTTTACAATGGATGAACCTGGATGGACGGGGAAAAGTGATACATGTAATCAACCTAGCACTAAGGTTTACTATTTGTACAAGCATGTCACGAGCAACAATCTTCACATGAAATCCCTTGATTAGTTATAACACAGGTTAAAACATCAATAGATATAAGTATAGGTCACCGTAATCATCCTAACCTGATAAGCATAGGTGTCTGACATAGATCATAGAACAAAATCAAACCAAAGAAGTGTATACATGATCTCACCAAATATACCTGTCTCCAACTGATAAGCCCCTCTATAACTGTGTATACCAACTCTAATTTGCCGCTTTGATACAATGAACTAGATCATCACCAAAAGCATCTCAATTGGACTCCTGAATCTTAGTCCTGGCAAGGAAGTTTTGATGAACAAGGCTCTGAACTGGCTGAAGTTGTAAAGATCCATGCAAATACTTGATGTGAAAAATAGACCTGAATAGAATAACAGATAAGTCTGTATGTTGCATCATGGTAGCCTAGCTGCAAAATGTATATGTGATAACAGATCCTTCAGTAATTGACTTGGAGGATGAGCTGCAGCAGGTAGACACTAGGCCAAGGCCTAAGTGGTTCAGGTGTACAGTACAAGTTTCCAGGAAGGTGGATCCTCCACAGATCTCCATGAGACGAAGAAAACCATCAGTGAGACTAAGTTATATGGCACTGATGAGAGAGTTGATCAACTCTGAACCTTCTAGTTTCGAGGAGGCTGCGCAACATGATGTGTGGCAAGAGGCCATGGTTGAGGAGTATGACTTAATCATGAAGAATCAGGTATGGGAGGTTGTGTCGAAGCCTCAAGGAAAAAAGTGGGTGGGATCCAGATGGATCTACAAGGTAAAGCATGCAGCAGATGGAAGCGTGGAGAAGTACAAGATACGTTTCGTGGCTAAGGGGTTTTCACAGAAGGAGGGTATTGACTATGAGGAGACCTTCGCCCATGTTGCCTGGTATTCTTCTATTCGGACCATTATCTCTTTAGCAGCAGAGATGGGTTGGCGAGTCCATTAGATGGACGTCAAAATTGCTTTCCTCAACGGATTGATAGAGGAGGAGATGTATATTGAGCAACCAGAGGGGTTTGATGTGGAGAGCAGGGAGACGCATGAATTCGAGCTACATAGAGCTCTTTATGGGCTCAAGCAGGCACCTCGAGCATGGTACTCGAGGATAGACAACTATCTACGGGAGATGGGATTTCACCGGAGTCAGGCTGACCACAACTTGTATTTCTTGACAGGTGAGGTGCCTCTGATACTGGTCTTATATGTAGATGATCTCTTTCTTACAGGAGATGAGAGGTTGATTGAAAATTGCAAGTCCAACCTTGCAGTTGAGTTTGAGATGAAAGACCTTGGGTTGATGCATTACTTCCCAGGCTTGGAAGTTTGGTAGAGAGATGAGTGGACATGGAAAGTATGCAATAGAGATCTTGAAGAGATTCAGAATGGAGGATTGCAAGGCTATGGCCATACCTCTAGTTTCCAACTGGAGAAAGATTGATGCATCAGGGTCAGACGGATTTAATCCTACCTTGTATCGTCAACTTATCGGATCGCTTATGTATCTGGTCAACACATGACCAGACATTAGCTTTGCAGTCAACTCTCTGAGCCAGCTCATAGTGGACCCTTGGAGAGTGCATTTTACAACTGTGAAGTACATACTTCGCTACATCAAAGGTACAGTGGAGTATGGATTGGTTTATGAGCGTAGGGGGAGTGTACAGTTAGCGGCCTTCATAGATGTTGATTGGGCAGGATGTGTAGAGGATAGGAAGAATACTTCAGGTTGTTGTTTTAGCATTGGATCAAAGGTTGTGTCTTGGTTCAGCAGAAAGCAAAAGTCAGTTGTATTGAGCTCGACATAGGCTGAGTACATGGCAGCCAGTTTGGTTGCTTGTGAGGGTATGTGGCTAAGGAAGTTACTTTCAGGGTTGTTCGGGTGTGAGCTTGAGGCTACAGTAGTTCACTATGACAATCAGAGTGGCATCAGGCTATCTGAAAATCTAGTGTTCCATGACCGGAGCAAACACATAGACATCAGGTACCACTTCTTGAGAGATTGTGTTTGGAGAGGAACCATTCGGTTAGAGTACATACAGACAGATTCATTTTCACCAAGGCACTTTGCAGACACAGTTTTGTGAAGATCAGGGATAAGTTGGGGTTGCTATCGAATCCCTTCCCCGTTGAGATGGAGTGTTAGAAAGTGACAACAAGGAAGGTCTTCCTGCATGCATGTGTCCTTGCATGCAGAAGACTCAAAACATGAAGCCAATTGTATTTAATTTACTTTTCCTAAGTTTACTTTGAAAAATAAATTAAAGTGATCTAATTATTGATTGACTTTATGAAACACCGTTTTATAAATTGTAAGTGAAAATATTTAAGTGATGGTCAAATCTAATCTTGGCCATCCAATCTCATCGAAGGATCTCATCCATGGATCTATATTAAGATTAGGGTTTTTGCTTAGCATTGAGTTATAAGAGAAAGATTGATTGGTGGAGAGGACAATTGCATTCCGACAGAGATGGAGGAAAATAAGTGTGAGAGAGAATTTTTGCGAAGAAGACGGAGGAGAAACAATCCAGAGAAGGCAACCCGAATTTGTAGAGGAGAGAGACAGGAGGATTTGGCGTAGGTAGACCATACAACAACAGGGCGTACAACCGTACACTAGACAGGTCGTACGGATCCGTACAGCAGGTTGTACGGATTCCGTACACGTCGTACAACAGCAGGTCGTACAACTGCTTTGGGAATCGTGCCACCCTACAGGTTTTTCTCAGTAGATTTTTGTGATTCGATATTTTGCCATCTTGGGGATAAATCAATTTTCTAACATTGTAAAAGCTTCATATTTTCTTAATAAAATATCATGTCATACTGCTGCACTGATTTTTCCATCTTGGGTTTTATCTGGGGGTTTATACCAAAAAAGACTGTGTCGTTTCTATTGAAGTGATCGATGTTGTGAATGGTTCTCTGTTATTTATATTCCATTGCATACTAGTAAAGAAGTTCATGTGTGTGGTTATTTCCGTAAACAATTTAAATATGTTGTTTTAGCCCTAGTTTGAGCTTTGAAGGAAAATTTACACTTATTTGTTTCAAATAGAAGTTTGAATGGCTGTATAAATAATCTAGGTGTAGGTTCCTTATGAAGAATTATCGTTTTGATTTAAATAAATATCAAGTATACTTATGATTGGAAATATCCAGATATTTTCAATCATTTTTAACACATCATCTCTAGTACATCTTCTCCACTAAATGTGTGATAAGCATGGAATCAATACACCATATCTTGATGTGTTACCGTTCAAACTAGCAGTCTAGGGTTTGTACCGTAATGTGATGCAATAAGCTAGTGAATGGTAAGCATGGGAGAGATCTAAACCCAATGTCATCTCAGCTTAGTCCCTCAACTACTTTAGGTAACTCCTAAACCCATGGGAGAACCTTATCAAGATACTTGCAATCACCAACAAACATATAACTTTCTAGAACCTTTACGATAGAGATCAATGCCTTCATATGGAGTCAAATAATGAGATAAGAAGAATACTAGATCTACTGAGTTAATTCGACCTACTACTTATCCAACACAATAGATAACAAAGATTTGCAACACAAGCTCACATTTCCCAATGAATTTAATATAATATCAAGGACACCTTAGAAAAGTATGCCCTTAGTGGGAGAAGGATAAGGAATTCAAGGCGAGGTCACACATGGCCTCAGATGCAAAATGCTAGCTAGGATTTTGAAGATATGATGATTTCATGTTTCCCAATGCAAGTGCTCAAATTAGGACTCCCTTCAAGATTTGTGGATAAATCCACTAGGGCGAAATTGATGGGTGGATGAGATTTAGAAAATTCCAAATATTTGTAGAATTTTGAATTTATGTACATTTTTAGAGTTTTTTTGATAACTTATGATTTTTAGGGGTTTTTATACATAAAATGAGGTCGCCCTTCAAGATCCGTGGATAAATCCACTAGGATCAGAATTACAAACTCACAACTATTTTTGGAGTTATGAATATTCTAGTTTTTAGGGTTTTTAGATTTTTTTTCTTCAGATTTTACTATTTTAGGTCTTTTTATGCATAAAATTACAGCTATAAATATTGTACAATAAATGTTGAAAAATAGAGTAAAAATGACAAGAAACGGGACATGATTATTGTCTCAATCCCTAAGGCATTGAGAGATCATGGTTAGTGTCCCTCTTTTGAAATGTCGCTCTAGCACTTGCAAGCTAGGGCATCACCTAGCAACCTCTAGGGTTCGGTAGGTGAGCCTAACTAAGGAAAATGGAGAAGTGCAAGGCCCCAAAAGCAATAGGAGACCCTTATGCAAGACGTTTCCTTCACAAAACGTTGATAGAATAACGGTAAAAAGCCCTAATTTAGAGAAAATGCAGCATAAAACTACCACTAAATCCACATAGTAACATTATTCACCAACATTCAACAAGAGATGAACAAAGAAGAAACCTTTAGGTCACACTTGTGCATGTGTTATTCAAACAAGTCTAGCACCAACCATAGCATGCGCAAGAAAGAAGCCCTAGATCATTCATCCATCCAACATCAAGCAATGAGAATCATCCCAAGAGAAGTGCACATCACAAAGAAGACTCAAAGAGTAAGAGAAAAAGAAATAATATCTTATTAGAACCCTTATCTTATTATTTATAATGAATGAAATAGGTCTTATTTATACCTTTCTCGCTAGAATATTTAAATTTTGAGTCTACAATCGTAACTAATAAAATAATATTAATTGTAGGGTAAATTTACAAAGTAAAGGAATTTTACCTTAAATTATACAAAAATAATAAAAAAAGCTAAAAGAACATAGAAATGGCTTCACTTGACGAAGTAGTGAGCCAGGGATGACACCCCATCTAACCCCAAAGTGCTGAAAGCCCCTCAACACCCCCCTCCAAGGCACTGTAGGCTCAACTAGTGTGCAACAGCTGTAAGAAAGGTGCACTGGGCTAGAGACATCAGAGGAGGGGTGTCTAGAAGTTGGGAAAGGTCCAAGTGGGTGCAAGAAGGTGTGCGAGGAGGCAATAACAACCCTTTACAAAGCGTAAGCACCTTTGCAATTCAAATAACCAGGATGGGCATGTGCCCCAATGGGTCACCCCCAGAAGCCCTGGAGCACCAACCCATGGGCATAAAGCCCTGCATGTGGAGAGAACCATCACACCGAAGGGGTAGTCAGTAAAGCTATTAAGCCATGTACTTCTGAGAGTGAAACCAAGGGGGCAGACCATGTGCAAACCAGGGGGCAAACAACCCTCAGACCAAATATCCATACAATAAGACCCACTGTCTTGTACAATAATTTTTTTTTGACTCCTTGGTCTAGTGTCAGCCTTGTTGGGACGCTACAACTGCTTTGTCCAATTGCGGGACATGTGCTCTTCTTGGGAGTGCATGAGATCCTCTTGAATCTTCTGGGTACCTATAGACTTGCACACACATCAAATAACAAAAGCATCAAATGCATCAGAGGCAGACACTTCCGTCCTGCCGCCTTCAAATTGAAAAGCAAATACTTGAAAATGAGAGAACAACAAATGCAATGCATAGGTAACTCAATTGCTAAACTGAAATGAACTAACCTACCTACATTAATTATGATAGTAGAGAGGGGTCAAGTGAAATCATATTATCAGTGTAACCATCTGAGTATTTGATTTGTACCAGATTTTCATCATTTGTTTGAGCATATCACATCAATAATAGATTGTGTACATACCAGTATCTTTGCCGAGATGGTAGAGGAATGCTGGATGAATGTGGGAGCTTGGAAGCCTTGAGATTTTTGCCATGGAGAATGATTACTTTTGCAGGCTTAATCTATCCACATCTGCTCCGGGCTCAAATATACATTATTCCCTTCATATTTCTGCTTTGTGAGATTCATTTGCATAGAATTGGATGCCAAATTTTGAACTTGGGGAAGTACTTGCACATATGAACTCTGGAAAATTTCTGGAGAGTCTTTGAAAGGTAATTGTGATAAGCTTTGGTACCTGTTCAATCATTCTTTTGGGCATGCAAGCATATTGTTCATCTTTGTAATAACAAGGTTAGTATCCCTAATAAATCTTAAAACTTTGAAATTTTCAGGACAAACTTCATTCCTTCAAGTTTTAGGTGGAAAGACAAATAACAAATGTCATGGAAAGGGGAAGTAAATACTATACCTGTATCGGTCTCGTTGAAATACATCATTGAAAACTTACCAGTAGTAGTCACAGAGGTTTGATCTACTTCTGCAATACTTCCTTCCCTCATGGTGAGTATGCATGACTGAATTGAATCCAAAGAAATCCCATCAGATTTGTGGCTTCCAAAACCTTCAAATCCTGTATGAAATAGCCGTATATTATGATCGCCTGTAATAGCAGGAGGACCCACATCCAAGGTGCTTCATCATTAACCGTAAGTGTAGAAGGATTGATCCAATCCTCATCATTGATACTACGAGGAGAAGAAATAATCATATCTTGTTCAACTAAGCTTTCACTGATTATGTCTTCGATGTCCTTCCATGATGTGATTAAGGCTTCTTTATCTTGCTTCAAATATGTATAATAGTCTGGCTCAGACTGGTCCATACTGACTTCCTTTTCTTCAATATGACAGGAAAGGCTTGAATACAACACTATTAAGTCTTGAAAGAATCATAAATTGGTGGAGTCATGAACTTCCAATAATCAAATTCTTCAAGAAACCTGTCCTTTTCTTCCAAGAGACCCGATATATTAATATGACGACAAGGAAAACTCACCATTTCTTTGTATTCTTCAATTTCTTCCACTAGGGCTTCCTGGTCCTCATTTTTTACATCTTGATCATATTCATCTTCAAAAGAACCTTCGCCTTCTGCCATAATGCTTAGGATGTCATCAACTAGATCTTGAACAATGTTTCTTCAAGCAAACCCTCCGAGGCTTGATCTTCATCAAGGAATTCTTCGTCAAGGACTGCTTCATACTTTTCCTAGACTTGTTCAACCATATCCACGTGATCTTCCTTCTCGAAAAGGGAAGTTATGATCTCCTGGATTTCTATGTCAACATTGGGATCCCACTTATGGTAGAATGCCTCAACCAGCTGTAAAAGGGAAATATCCCCTTAGGCGGAAGTCTATTGTACCAATTTTCGACATCCTGATCTACTCCCATACCAAGGGACATTACAAATAAGCTAATTCTAATATCTTTGTCTGTGATACCCCATGCCACAAGAACTTTTTTGAACTTCATAACGTGCGCTGCAACTGTATCTTCACATTTAAGGAATATTGGGTTGGACTTAAGACAACTAGTTTTAAACGATTTATTCAAATATCCTGGAATGTTCGAGAAATCCAGTGGATCATTGAGCCCCATATGTTCTTTTTATTAATGGTTGAGGTTGCTTGCTTTGAATTGCACTTCTTTAACTTGCTTTCTTCAGTGGAATCGCCAGAGGACCTACAAGGTTAGCCTTCAACAAAATCTTATCAAATGACAAAGCAAAACGTACCTCTTGGTACTGTTCACGTAGGGAATCTTTTGATTTTCTTCGGTGAGAGTCGCTAGATAAGACCTGTAGGATTAGTCCTCAAAAGAGATATATATGATGGTATGAATAAAGACTTACCTCAAGACTTACCAAATGTCGTTCTTGCTAGGGAGATGAAAAATATGACTCGAGCAACATGCCCCAATTGTATTGCAACAGTCTTAAAATGTTCCTGGCAACGACGCCAAAAATGTTATCGTTCAAACTAGCAGTCTAGGGTTTGTACCACAATGTAATGCAATAAGTTAGTGAATTGTAAGCATGAGAGAGATTTAAACCCAATGTCACCTCAAGTTAGTCTCTCAACTACTTTGAGTAACTCCTAAACCCAGTGGAGAGCCCTATCAAGATACCTGTAGTCACCAACAAACATATACTTTTCTACAACCTTTATAATAGAGATCGGTGGCTTAATAGTGAGATAAGAAGCTTTCTAGATCTACTGAGGAGTTAATTCAAACTACTACTTATCCAGCACAATAGATAACAAAGATTTGCAACACAATTTCATGTTTCCCAATGAATTTAATATAAGCACAAGGACACCTTAGAAAAGTGTGCCATTAGTAGAAGGATAAGGAGGTCAAGGCAAGGTCACATATGGCCCCAGATGCAAAGTGCTAGCTAGGGTTTTGAAGATACGATGATTTCATGTTTTCCAATGCAAGTGCTCAAATTGGGATGCCTCTCAAGATTTGTGGATTAATCCACTAGGGCGAAATTGATGGGTGAACCAAATTTAGTAAATTCCAAATATTTGTAGAGTTTTGAATTTATGTAATTTTTTAGGGCTTTTTGATAATTTATGATTTTTAGGGTTTTTTATACATAAAATGAGGACGCCCTCCAAGATCCGTTGATAAATCCACCAAGGCGAATTTATAGGGAGGACCAGAATTACAAACTCATAGCTATGTTTGGAGTAATGAATTTTCTAATTTTTAGGGTTTTTGAAAATCTCCAGATGTTTAGGTCTTTTTATGCATAAAAGTGCAACAATAAATATAGTACAATAAATGCTGAAAAATAGAGTAAAAATGACAAGAAAGGGGATATAATTATTGTCTCAAACCCTAGGGCATTGAGAGATCATGGCTAGTGTCCTCTTGAAATGTCCCTCTAGCACTTGCAAGCTAGTGCATCACCTAACAACCTCTAGGGTTCCGTAGGTGAGCCCAACTAACGAAAATGGAGAAGTATAAGGCCCCAAAAAGCAATAGGAAACCCTTATGCAAGACATTTCCTTCACACAAAGTTGATAGAATATTGGTAAAAGCCCTAATTTAAAGAAAATACAGCATAAAACTACCTTTCAATCCACATAGTAGCATTATTCACCAACATTCAACAAGAGATGAACAAAGAAGAAACCTTTAGGTCACACTTGTGCATGTGTTAGTCCAACAAGTCGAGCATCAACCATAGCATGTGCAAGAAGGAAGCCCTAGATCATTCATCCATCCACTATCAAGCAAAGAGAATCATCCCAAGAGAAGTGCACATTACCATGAAGACTCAAAGTGTAGGAGAAAAAGAAATAATTTCATATTAGAACCCTTATCTTATTATTTACAATGAATGAGATAGGTCTTATTTATGCTTTTCTCACTAGAATATCTAATTTTGAGCCTACAAGCCTAAATTATAAAATAATATTAATTTAGGGTAAATTCTACAAAATAAATGAATTTTGCCTTAAATTAATAAAAAATAATAAAATAAGCTAAAAGAATCAGAGAAATGGCTTCACTTGAGGAAGTAGTGAGCTAAAGGGGGGTGTCATGCTCCATCTAACCCCAAAGTGTTGAAAGTACCTCAATGGCCCCCTCCAAGGCATTGCAGGCTCAAGTAGTGCGCAACAATTGCAAGAAGGGCACATTGCGTTGGATGCATCATAGGAGGTGTCTCTAGAAGCTGGAAAAGGTCTAAGTTGGTGCAAGAAGGTGTGCGGGGAGGCGATAACTGTCCTTTACAATGTGCAAGCACCTCTGCAAGTCAAATAACTAGGATGGGCATGTGCCACAATGTGTCGCCCCAGAAGCCTCGGAGCATCAACACGTGTTGAATTTTTAGCATTAACATGAATACTTTTAAAGTTTGCAGACTAACATAAACAAATGACAAGTGCAGTAAACAACATCAATCACATCAACACACTAAACACAAGATTTTTCACTGGGGAAACCTTTAAAGGACAAAAACCCCAAAAGCATTAGTAATTCATCTCTGAAAGTGAGATGACGAAGTTTTCAAAAATCTCAAACCCTAATGGGTTTGTTCCACAGATCCAAAAATACTTTTACTGTAAGAAAACCAAATTAGAGCTTCAATCCCTAATTCACTCAGCTACCCGAAAACTTCTCTCGTTGCCCAGATCTATACAGATCAGGCTACCCGAGTTTTGGACAAGTTCCCTGAACTCTTGTTTGCTGCCCAACTGCTCCCCAAAGTCTGTTTTCCCTACCAGGAAGGTCTTCCCATGACTTGTTGGTCTGTCCAAGCTGCTGCCTGGATCAGATCTTCTCAGCCCCAGACTTTATGTTGCCCTGCCCGAGCCTTTTCCTGTGGCCCGAGCCACTACCTGGCTCCTTGATTTGCTTCCCATGTCCTGACCTGCTACCTGAGACCCCGACCTTACGTCTGTTTGCAGCCTGTGACTCCTGTTGGCTATCAGAAGCCCTTACGCAGCCCTAGGGTCTGTTGTAGCAGCCCGAGGGTCTACTACAGACCCGAACCCTTCACGAGTTATGTGCTAGCAGCCCGTGGGCCTGTAACACTTGCCTGGAACAATTCCGGGCCTGATTGCTGCTGGTTGGAGGCCATAGCAACCGGCCCAAAGCCTGCTGCAAGTCCAGACCTCTGTCCAAGACTTGCCCGAGGGAGTAGGGTGCTGCTAAAGGCTACTCGGGGGAGTGTAAGCGCTGCCTGGATGTGTACACATCCTTCCCGTGAGGTAGAACCTTGCCTGTGACTGATCTGAAGCTGACTGTCGTGAAGGGAGAGGATTTTGTTCATGCCCATGGTGGAGGAGAAGATACAGGATGCACATGAACATCATGTGCCTGCATGTAGAATAATTTAGGGTAATACCCTAATAGTGCTCTTTAGTTTGTCGTGAGATAAACAATAAGAAACCCCAGTTGTAGGGTAATTTCTGTGGTAGAATATCATTAGCCCATGGAGAAGATAGACTAGGGTTAAACCCTAGCTGTGGAGAGAAGGGAGCTGCTGTTGCAAGTGATCACCATAAAACCCTAGCTGTGGGTTGATCAAATAAGGACAAGTGTGGATGCCATAGCTAGACTCATCCATGCTAGGGAATAACCACAAAACCTCTTTTTCTTCAATGGCCAACGGATCCTTTGTTGAAGCAGCTACTTGTGAGAGCAAGTGTGTGTAATAATGAAATGACTTGATCTTCTTTTATATCCTTTGAGTCACCTGTAAGTGGACCAAAATTAGAAAGATCAAAATAATATTGTTTTATTCTTTTCTAATTTTGACTTTTTCCTTTAGTGGTACTAAAGGCCTTTTGCACTTTTACCTTTAGCCTTCCTGTGGTCCAAAGGTCCTTAAGTATTTTTGACTTTTACCTGTGGTCCAAAGGTCCTTATTTTTACTTTTACTTGTGGTCCAAACATCCTTATGTATTTTTTACTTTTACCTGAGGTCCAAAAGTCCTTACGTATTTTTTACTTTTACCTGTGGTCCAAAAGTCCTTATGTATTTTTGACTTTTACCTGTGGTCCAAAAGTCCTTCTGTATTTTTGACTTTTACCTTTAGCCTTCCTATGGTCCAAAACAAGTGGTCATAAGGTCCTTCAAACCCACTCAAAGTACATCATCATAAACAGAGAGAATTACTAATGCTTTTATCTCACACTCTGAGTGACACCAAGATTGGGTACTAAGGTGTCTTAACCAAGGGTATCTAAGCCTTGAATAAGATCGCGAAGCCCACTGATCGAGGATCAGAGTGTCACACATGCCTAGACCCGATTTAGGGCTTTTAGTGTCTTCCTGGTAACAAACCAGTTACCTTAGCCATAGGCTGGATAACTTGACACTAGGTCAAATACTTGGTAACAAACCAAGTGCCTCCATTCTCCCGGAGAATGGCCGTCAACCCCGAGCTGAGTCCCTAGTCTTGGACTAGGTAAAATCCCGGTAACTGACCAGGTGCCTCCATTCTAAAGAATGGCTGCTCAGATCTAAGTTGAGTCTACCAGTGCTATACTGGTTCCACATCCTGGTCCCGGACCAGATGTCACCATTCAACAGAATGGTCACTCAACTCAAGGTTGAGTCCCCCCAGTGATGGACTGGGTCCACATCCTGGTCCCAGACCAGATGTCACAATTCAACAGAATGGTCACTCAACTCGAGGTTGAGTCCCCCCAGTGTTGGACTGGGTTCATATCGTGGTCCCGAACCAGATATCATCATTCAACAGAATGATCACTCAACTCTAGGTTGAGTCCACACCCTGGTCCCAGACCAGGTGTCTCCATTCTCCTAAGAGAATGCATGTCAATGCTACTCAGAAAAATCAACACTCCCTCTCAGTGAGAGAGGTATTCTCTGCCATGCCAAGCTTGTCACGAAAGTACAAGAACTTTGATGTTGTCAAAGGCTTGGTCAAGATATCTTTGATTTGTTCATCCGTACGAATGTACTGCAACTTCAGAGTACCTCTCTGCACTAGGTATTTGATACCTCATTTCAATGTGTTTCGACCTATCATGAAACACTGGGATCTCTGATTATCGCAGCGGATGATCGTTGAGTCAAGCTTTCCCCCGAACAGATCAGATATAAGTTTTCTAAGCCAAACTGCTTCCTTGCAGACATCATTTGCATCAATATACTTTGCCTCAGCTGTACTCTGAGTTATGGAATCCTGCTTCCTGCTGGACCAAGAGATCATTGATCATTGCAGATCTCATACTGAAGCAGTAACCAGAGGTACTTTCCGGTTTACTGCACTGCCAGCGAAATCTGAATCAGCATATCCAGATAACAATACTCCACTGCTGGAAGTATACTTGAGCCCATAAGTGTTGGACATGAACTGACTCAAAGCATTCATTGTGTAATAGATGTTTGTTCTCGTATGCACGAGATACATCAAGGATCCAATAAGCTGTCTGTATATAGTAGAGTCCACATTCTGGGAATTGATAGCTGAGTCACCTAACTTTGTCATGTTGGCAGTAATGGGTATGCCCATAGAATTGTAGTCCTACATCCCAAATCTTCACAAAATGTCCACTGCATACTTCCTTGTGTCAGGAAGATCTCGCCTATCGTTTGCCAGACCTCTAAGCCAAGGAAATAATGCATCAACCCGAGATCATTCATCTTGAATTCATAGGTAATCTCCTTCTTACACTGTTCATCACCTGTAAGAAACAAGTCATCTACATATAGAACAAGTATCAAGACATGATTATGAACAACCTCAAAGTACAGGTTAGAATCAACTATACTTTTGGAAAACCCCAAGCTATGGAGAAATCCATCCATCCCCGCATACCAGACTCTCGGAGCCTATTTCAGTCCATACAAGGCTTTCTTCACAAAGCCTTCAGGTTGTTCAATATAGGCTTCCTCTTGAATCTTTTCATTGAGGAAGGCTGTCTTTACATCCATTTGATGTAACTTCCATTCGAATAATGCAGCAAGAGAAATGATGGTTCTAATAGTAGTGTACCTGGCAACAGGAGCAAAAGTCTCATCATAGTCAATGCCTTCTGTCTGAGTGAGGCCACGAGCTACAAATCCGGCTTTATGCTTCTTCATACTGTCATCAGCAGCATGCTTGATTTTATCAAGCTATTTGTATGTCATCACTGACTTTCCTGTTGATCTGGGAACAACTTCCCACACATCATTCTTCATGATTGAACTATACTCTTCAATCATGGTATCAACCTATACCTGTTGACTTGTTGCTCCTTCGTATGAGGAAGGTTCTGCACTAATAAGCTGGCTCATAAGATCGGAGTACTTATGTGGTCTTATACATTCTCTGAAAGTCCCTGGAGGAGCTTTATGCTTCTCGCCTACTTGCAGCGTCTCTCGGTACCAAGCAGGTCTCCTTTTGGAAGGAGGAACTTCAAGCAGTTCTTCTGGTGGACTTTCAGTGTCCTCAGGTGCATCTGGAATTGATCCTCAAATTCCTCTTCCTCCCTCTGAATTTCTGAATCCGGAAACTTAAAAGGAGGTACTTCATCTTTCGTTGAAATCTCTTGTGTTTTACGAAACACAGGGTCCTCATGGAAGATCACATCTCTGTTGATTTCAATGTACCTCTCTGTTATCTGATCTCAAGTTACGTATGTGTTTGCCAGTCTGATTTTCAATCAGTTCCTTGAACTCTTTGAACCTGTCAAAATTTTCACTCTTGGCCTTGAGGAAGTAAATCCATGACTTTCGAGAGTGATCATCAATGAACAAGACATAATATAAACACCCACTCAAAGAGGGTGAAGACATAGGCCCACAAATGTCAGAATGAATCAAATCCAAAATGCCTTTAGATCTATTCTTGCTTCTAGAAAAGGATTTCTTAGTGTTCTGACCTAGAGCACATCCTTTGCAAATTCCATTATGTTTTGGAGATACCTCTGGCATACCTGTGACCATCTTCTGCAAGCCTAGAAGAGTTGTGTAGTAAAGGTGTCCAAGCCTTCTATGCCACGACTCACATGGATCAACTGTATGATGTACCAAAGCATGAGTGGAATCCTCGGAAGCCTTGTAATCCCAATCTGTACTACTAAGCTTAGAGCTACATCCGTTTCCCATAAAAGGTCTTTCTTGTCCATGAAGAGGACTATGTAGCCCTTGTCCTCTAAGCCAGCAACAGATAGAAGATTCTTCTTCAAATCAGGAACATATAAGGCAGAACTTTACCTGAGTCAAGTTGAAGTGAAGTTGAGCCAACTCCTTCAATCTTGTAAGTGGAGTCATCTCCAAGTTCCACCTGTGTGGTGGACTTCTTCATTCTGTAACTGGTGAGTGCTCCACAGTTACCTGTCATGTGCCTGGAGGCAC
This sequence comes from Pseudotsuga menziesii, assembly GCA_001517045.1. NCBI lineage: Eukaryota > Viridiplantae > Streptophyta > Pinopsida > Pinales > Pinaceae > Pseudotsuga > Pseudotsuga menziesii. The sequence continues at coordinate 527,783 of LPNX011167659.1, forward strand.
CAATATCAACCAAGAGGTAGCACTGAGAGAGCAGAAATACTCTCTCCTAGGTTCTACTTCTTTGTTAGCCCTGGTGTTTTTTTTAAATTCTGAAGATGTTTGCAGTCATCTGCCACTTAGTCAAATGTTAAGTCTGTAAAACTTATCCCAAGGTCTAGGAAGACAACAATAGTCTCCCTTTACTGTGTCTTCACACGCTAAGCTCTGATACCATGTTGAATTTTTAGCATTAACATGAATACTTTTAAAATTTGCAGACTAACATAAACAAATGACAAGTGCAGTAAACAATGTCAATCACATCAACACATTGAACACAAGATTTTTCACAGGGGAAACCTTTAAAGGACAAAAACCCCAAAAGCATTAGTAATTCATCTCTGAAAGTGAGATGACCGAGTTCTAAAAAAATCTCAAACCCTAATGGGTTTGTTACACAGATCCAAAAATACTTTTACAGTAAGAAAACCAAATTAGAGCTTCAAGCCCTAATTCACTCAGGTACCCTAAAAACTTTTCTTGTTGCCCAGATCTGTACAGATCAGGTTGCCCGAGTTCTGGACAGGTTGCTCAAACTCTTGTTTGCTGCCCAGCTGCTACCTAAAGACTATTTTCCCTACCAGGAAGGTCTTCCATGACTTGTTGGTTTGTCCAAGCTACTGCCCGGATCAGATCTTCCCAACCCAAGACTTTATACTGCCCTGCCCAAGCCTTTTCCTGCTGCCCGAGCCACTGCCTGGCTCCTTCAGTTGTTGCCCATGTCCTGACCTGCTGCCCGAGTCTCCGACCTTACCTCTGTCTGCAGCCTGTGACTCCTGTTGGCTATCGGAAGCCCTTACGCAGCCCTAGGGTCTGTTGTAGCAGCCCGAGGGTCTGCTACAGACCCGAACCCTTCACGGGTTATGTGCTAGCATCCTGTGGGCCTATAAGGCCTGCCCAGAACGATTCTGGTCCTGATTGCTGCTAGCCGGAGGCCATAGCATCCAGCCCGGAGCCTGCTGCAAGCCCAGACCTCTATCCAAGACTTGCCCGAGGGAGTAGGGTGCTGCTAAAGGCTGCCCGGGTGAGTGTAAGGGCTGCCCGAATGTGTACACATCCTGCCTGTGAGGTAGAACCTTGCTTGTGACTGATCTGAAGTTGACTATCGTGAAAGGAGAGGATTTTGTTCATGCCCGTGGTGGAGGAGAAGATAGACAGGCTGCCCGTGAACATCATGTGCCTGCCTGTCGAATAATTTAAGGTAATATCCTAATACTGCTCTTTAGTTTGTTGTGAGATAAACAATAAGAAACCCCAGCTGTAGGGTAATTTCTGTGGTAGAATATCATTAGCCCATGGAGAAGATAGGCTAGGGTTAAACCCTAGTTGTGGAGAGAAGGGAGCTGCTGCTGCAATTGATCACCATGAAACCCTAGCTGTGGGTTGACCAAATAAGGACAAGTGTGGATGTCGTAGCTAGACTCATCCATGCTAGGGCATAACCACAAAACCTCCTCTTCAATGACCAACGAATCCTTTTGTTGGAGCAGCTACCTATAAGAGCAAGTGTATGTAATAATGAAATGACTTGATCTTCTTTTATATCCTTTGAGTCACCAGTAAGTGGACCAAAATTAAAAAGATCAAAATAATATTATTTTATTCTTTTCTAATTTTGGCTTTTGCCTTTAGTGGTACTAAAGGTCATTTTGCACTTTTACCTTTAACCTTCCTGTGGTCCAAAGGTCCTTATGTATTTTTGACTTTTACCTATGGTCCAAAGGTCCTTATGTATTTTTGACTTTTACCTATGGTCCAAACATCCTTATGTATTTTTGACTTTTACCTGGGGTCCAAAAGTCCTTATGTATTTTTTACTTTTACCCATGGTATAAAAGTCCTTATGTATTTTTGACTTTTACCTTTAGCCTTCTTGTGGTCCAAATCAAGTGGTCATAGGGTCCTTCAAACCCACTCAAAGTACATCATCATAAACAAAGAGAATTACTAATGCTTTTATCTCACACTTTGAGTGACACCAAGATCGGGTACTAAGGTGTCTTAACCCAAGGTAGCTAAGCCTTGGAGAAGATCACAAAGCCCACTGATCGAGGGTTAGAGTGTCACACATGCCTAGACCCAGTCTAGGGCTTTTAGTGTCTTCCTGGTAACAGACTAGGTGTCTCAGCCATAGGCTCATAATTTGACACTAGGTCAAATACTTGGTAACAAACCCAACGTCTCCATTCTCCCGGAGAATTGCACTCAGTCCCGGGATGAGTCCCTAGTCCTGGACTAGTTAAAGTCCTGGTAACTGACCAGGTGCCTCCATTCTAAAGAATGGCTACTCAGATCTAAGCTGAGTCTACCAGTGTTAGACTGTTTCCATATCCTGGTCCCGGACCAAATGTCACAATTAAATAGAATGGTCGCTCAACTCAAGGTTGACTCCCCCCAGTGATGGACTGGGTCCACATCCTAGTTTCGGACCAGATGTCACCAATCAACAGAATGGTCACTCAACTCAAGGTTGAGTCCCCCCAATGTTGGACTGGGTCCACATCTTGGTCTCGGACCAGATGTCACCATTCAACAGAATGGTCACTCAACTCAAGATTGAGTCCCCCCAGTGCTGGACTGCGTCCATATCGTGGTACCGAACTAGATATCATCATTCAACAAAATGTTCACTCAACTCTAGGTTGAGTCCACACCCTGGTCCCAGACCAGGTGTCTCCCTTCTCCTAAGAGAATGACTCTGGATGCTGTTAAGAAAAATCAACAACATGGGCATAAAGCCCTGCATGGTGAAGATAACCATCACATCGAAGGGGTAGTCAACAAAGCCATTAAGCGAGGTACTTCTGAGAGTGAAACCAAAAGGGAAATCCTTGTCCAAACTAGGGGGTAAACAACTCCCCAACGAAATATCCATACAATTAAACCCACTTGGGCCTGTACAATAATTTTTTTTAACCCTTTGGTCTAGCCTCAGCCTCGCTGGAACACTACAACTGCTCTGGTGTATGTAGCCCTACTTATTAAAATGAGCCCAACCTATGTTAGTGACCAACACCTCACTAGGAATATTGATATAATTTTAACAAAAGTATTTTTCATTGCAAGGAGACAACCTTGTGTTGGTTTGAACTAGATAATATGTATAATTCACAATTAATACAAATAGTTATGCATCATAACTACCTTTAGGCTTTCTACAGACTTGATTTGAAATTCTGGGCCCTATGTGATGTGTCCCTTATGTAATGTTGCACAAGTTTATGGAGTGTGGGCACGGGTGTCTGTATGACTCAAAGCTTTACTCAAATTTCTATGAAACAATAGGTTGGTAGCAGATAACTATATTTGTATATATATTCATGGAATGTATGGAAACACCTAGAGGGTTTCCTTGAGGATTTTTTCCACGGAAAATATCCATCTATTCCTAACATTGAGGAACCTAGGTGGATCTGACCTTGTGACCTCCTTGGCCATTATGGCTTCGGCATGGCAAGGCAAACCACTTGAGCTAACCCTTGGGGTTATATATACAACTTGAGTGACCTGATGGTTAAGAATATGTGTTCTTTACTTAGAGGTCATAGGTTGAAATCTAGGGGGGTGTATGGTATGTACACCTTCGTAGACTAAAACAATAAATTTGCTATGTGAAGGGGGTCCCTTGTCCCACAAACAAATGAGTGTTGTACATCAATTTGGTGTTTGGCTTGGCCATGACCATATATATAATTTGGTGTTTGGCTTGTCCATGACTTTATATATATTGTAATAATATGTAACCCAAAAAAGTGAACTGGGTGAGGAGTGAATTTCCAAAAATTGACTAGGTTGGCCTTAGTTCAAACTTCAATTAGATTAATTTTTTTTAATACACTAAAATACAATTAAGTGTAACAAACATGCTAACTATTCAAAAGTTTGCCCGTTAAGGGATTCAATACCTCATATAGTACACTAGAACGTGGTCACTAGTGAATATTAGCTGTAAAATCTTAACATCCTCCCTTATGCTAGGTTACAATCCAAACCCTCACTTCTTGTGATAAAGTTCTATAACACATGCAAGTCTTTGCTTGAACTAAGAGGGAGGCCACTGTCACCTCTCCAATCCTCTTCTACTCTTTAACGTGGTTCTCCTCCAGCACAAGGGCTACCCTAGGAATATGAATGCTAAAGATATATTATGAAATATTAGGTGGGGAATTTACTTTAGCAAAACATGGTCAGCTAGGACACTTTCAGATAGTCAGGTCGTAACAAGGTCTCAAACAAACATAAGGAATCTGGAAAATAAGAAGCCTGTCACAAGAAAGGATTCTCCTGAACAAAAGAATACCACTAATAAGAACCTCTCACAGCCATCAAATGTTCCTCGTAGGGGCATCCTGAAGAAGAATGAACAGCTTTTGAGGATGCCATCTCAAGAAACCAGGAAGGAAATAAGCCCAGACTTGACTAAACCTCAACATAAAGAAACAATGCAGAGAAAGCAAGTAAACCCTCTGGCAAAGGAGTTCCCCCTGTGATACAAGGTAATCTGAATACGAACATACTGGGAAAACTTTCCGGATCTTCAGTCATGATGTCTTTGAAAGAGCTCGTAGCTATCCCTTCTATCAGAACTCAGATAATGCAATTGTTGGGATTAAAGACAAATGACAAAGACCAAGGGAAGCCTTGTAACTTAAAGGTTGACTTGAGCCAGTTCGTTTCTAAACCAAATATCCCTATACCTCTTAATGAATTACTGAAGCTCCCATCCTTGTTTAACCAAGCTACTCAATTTCTAGGGATCAAACCTAAGACTGGAGCTCTTGAGAAATCAGCAGTTAAGAAAGACCCCCCCATAATGATCCAAAGTGTAACTAGTAATGGTGGTGGTCATCCCCCGTTCTACATAGCTCTAGAAATAAACCAACTGATCCTTCACAACTGCATGCTAGATTCAGGAGGAGAGATTAACGCCAAGCCACTTAGGGTAATGGAATAGTTAGAGCTAAGGCCTTCTCGGCAGTTTAATAACGTATGTGGAATGGACTCTCGACCTGTTAAGTCTGAAGGAGTAATTGAAAATTTAAATATGAAACTAGCAGCATACCCAGAGATTGAAATAAACATGAACGTTCTAGTTTTAGACATACCAGACACATGGGGAATGTTGTTGTCTAGAGAGTGGGCTGCTAAGCTAGGAGGAAGCATCCAAATGGACCTTTCATATGCCACCATCCCTATTGGAGAAAATGCATTGTATAAATTAGTGAATGAAAAGCCTATGACTAAACATGTGGAAACACTTGAACACCTTTTTGAGGAAGCCATGCGGCCTACAGAGGAGGTTGGAAACTATATGGTGATGGCAAACTATTGGGAAGAGCCTCGACAACATCCTTTTCCTCCCAGCCAAGTATGGAAGATGCATTTTGATGGAGCTAAGTCTAGGCATGGTGCTGGAGCAGGAATCGTCCTTATTTCCCCCTCTGGAGAAGAAAAGTGTTTTTCTTTCCGTCTAGAGTTTGAAGCCACAAATAATGTAGCCGAGTATGAAGCCTTAGTTTTGGGATTAGAGATTGCCTGAGATCATAAAATCAAATGCCTGAGTGTTATAGGTGATTCGGATTTAATCGTGGCTCAGGTGAAAAATCAATTTGCGGCCAAAAACAATAGACTTAGAGATTATAGAAATGTTGTTTGTGATACCATTGAAATGTTCGATGCCTTTGCAATCCAAGCAGTTCCAAGAGAGGAGAACACCTTGGCTGATGCATTATCAGTGATAGCATGCACTTTTGAAATCCCAAACCACCTTAAAGAAAAGAAGTGTAAAGTCGAAGTGTTATTTAGACCATCGGTCCCTGACATTCAAGATCATTGGCAAGTCTTTGACAATGATGCTCAAATCATTGCCTTCTTACAGCACTCAAATAATTTTCAGAACTGCAATGTTGACTTGGAAGACAAAGTGAACAACCTGTCATTGCAAGGTGTTGAGGTTATGAAATTAGCAATCCCTTTGGAGAAGAATTTCAATAGACATGATGAATATAAGGGTAAAAGAGTTGAACCGGTAGATGAGGTCATAGAGATTAACATTGGAAGCTCAGTTTCTCCTAAAATGATTAAAATTGGAAAGAACGCCTCCCCAAAAGAAAGGAAAGCTATAAAAAATCTAATTAGGGAGTGCAAGGATGTTTGTGCTTGGACGTACGATGATCCCAAGACTTTTGATCCTGCCATTATTGAGTATACTATCCCATTGAATGAAGGAGCAAGACCCTATAGGCAGAAGCTGTGAAATGTTAATCCTAAGTTAGCTCCTTTGATAAAAAAGGAACTTGAAAAAATGCTAGCTGCTGGAATCATCCGACCAGTCTGACACACCACTTGGGTATCTAACCCTGTGATTGTGAGAAAGAAGAGCAGTGAAATCAGGATATGCATAGATTTTAGAAATCTGAACCAAGCATCTCTCTTAAGGATAACTACCGTTTGCCAAACATGGAGAACCTACTGCAAAGTGTTACAGGTGCGGCTATGCTGTCAATGTTAGATGGTTTCTCAGGATACAATTAGGTATGGATAAAAAAGGAAGATAGAGAAAAAACAACCTTTACAACTCCATGTGGAACTTTTGAGTACATAAGAATGCCTTTCGGATTATTAAACGATGGCTCAACTTTTCAAAGGGATATGGATCAAGCATTCAATGATCTCATTGGAAAGATTATCGCTATCTATCAAGATGACTTAACTGTTTTTTCCAAAGAGCGAAATGATCATGTGAAACATTTAAAGAAGGTGTTTGATCGATGCAGGAAGTTTGGTATATCTTTGAATCCCAAAAAATCCACTTTCAGAATTGATGAAGGTAAGCTATTGGGACATATTGTGTCTAAAGAAGGCATCAGGATAGATCCTGAGCGCGCCCAAGCCATTAATACTATTGTGGCGCCCCATAATGTTGCTTCCCTGCAATCCTTCTTTGGAAAAATAAACTTTGTCCAAAGATTTATACCGAACTTAGCAATCCTCCTTCCTATGCGGCAGGTCTGGATAGCCTGAAGCTTGTCCTGCTGTCTGGATGTCTTGACCTTGTGGAACAAATTGGGCAAGCTGTAACAAGCCAGGCACCAGAGAGAAACGTAAAAAGGCACCCAAAGATATAACTTAAATAAGTACATATATGAATAATTTTCCAGAGTTGGCCAAGCCTCTAAATGCTCTTCTTAAGAAAGATGTGAAATTTGTCTGGGATAAAACCTGTGAAACATCATTCATTAAGTTAAAGAAAGCCATTTCAACTGCTCCTATTCTAGCTTGTCTTGATTACAACAAAGAATTTATGATCTATTCGTACGCTTCTGAGGATACCATTGCTAGAGTTCTGTTACAAAAGAACAATGAAAATCATGAACAACCTATAGCTTTTATGAGTAAAAACTTGAGAGATGTTGAATTAAAGTACACTACTACAGAAAAGCAAGCCTACGCTCAAGTCAAAGCCCTAAAACATTTCAGAACTTACATAGGGTACTCCAAGATAAAAGCCTTCGTGCCATATCAAGCAGTCAAGGATGTCTTATCACAAGCAGATGGTATAGGTATTATAGGAAACTGGATTTCACGAATCCAAGAATATGACTTAGAGATCAAACCCATTAAAATTGTGAATGGTCAAGGTTTGGCTCAATTATTATCTGAGAAAAATAATAGCCATAGTTAATATTGCGAGTGAGCAGGAGTCTCATATTTTGCATATTGATGAAGACCATGAATGGTGTAAAGATATTATCTATTTTCTATGAAATTTGTCTTGCCCCGATTATTTGGTAGATCATCAAAGGAGAGCCTTAAGGTTGAAGGCGGAAAAGTACATATTAACTCAAGATGGTCTGGGTTGGAGGAACCCCGATGGAATAATTTTGAAATGTGTCAATGTGAAGGAATCCAAAACCATCATTAAGGAAATGCATGCAAGTGTCTGCGATGGACATTATGCACCTAGAACAACCGCCACAAAGATTATGAGAGTAGGATACTACTGGCCGACCCTCTTCAAGGATGTGCACCTTTCGTAAGGGCTTGTCAAGAATGTCAGTTTTTCTTAGGAAAACCCAGGTTATAAATACATCTTGACTTGCATAGATTACTTTACTCGATGGGTTGAAGCTATACCAACTAAGAAGTGTACAACTGTAGTAGTCGTCAATTTCCTAGAAGAAAACATTGTTTCACGGTATGGATGTCCTATAAAGATAACCACTGACAATGCTAAAGCGTTTAGCAAGCTTGAAATATCAACTTTTTGCATGAATCATGGAATTACGTTATCTCATTCGTCTAACTATTACCCCCAGGGTAATGGTCTCGCTGAGTCCAGTAATAAGAATTTGATTAAGCTTTTGAAAAGAATGGTGGGAGAAAATAAGAGAAGTTGGGATAACAAACTAAAATATGCACTGTGGGCCAACAGAACAACAGTAAAAAGAATCATAGGCAAAGCTCCTTTTGAGTTGGTCTATGGGCAAGATTGTAGGCTTCCAATTAATATGCAAATCCTAGTATATGATATTGCAACAATGTACTTCAAATCAGGAAGCATTTCAAGCAAGAATTGACAAGTTAGTGGAACTTGACGAAGTAAGAAGGATGGCATTTGACAAAACGATTATTGAACAAGAGAGAGTTAAGGGGACTTTTGCTCAAAGAACAAGAGATGTGAAATTTGGATTAGGAAACATAGTCTTGCTATGGGATAAACTAAAAGAGAAAGCGGGAAAACATGGAAAGTTGGAAAAAATATGGATGGGTCCATATCGGGTATCTAGCATAGCCGGAAAAGGATCAGTTTATATGGGAACGCTGGACGTGGATGAATTTGAACTTCCCGTGAATGGGCTTTTGCTAAAGCATTGCTTCCCACCCATCGCATGAGTCTTGTTTTTCCTAGTAGGGTAGAGTAGGTAGAACCTGAATAAGCCTTTCCCGACAGTAGTGTAGCTTAGAGTTTTGTATCTTTGCCTGAAGCTCGCCTTTTGAAGCTCTTAGTTTAGTCTTGAGTTCATTTTCTTTCTCTGCACAATAAAAATCAAACTTTTCTTAAAAGTTATGGTTATAGATTGTTAAAATTCCATATGCTTAGCTAGATCATCAGCATTTAATTTCAATTTCATAACAAAAGCATATAAACATGATCATTGAAAGAAACAGTATCACAAGAACAACACAGATTTATCTTAGGAAAACTCTAAAGGGAAAAACCCAGCAAAAGCTTCCTCAATATAGATGCCCCAAAAATATAAAAGGTAAAACCAAAAGACTGATCCTCCTCCTCCTCCAACTACTTCTCTCTCTCTCACTAATGTGCTACAGAAGTGAGTGTGTGTGTTCCAAATGAGGAGCGCCACACCTCTATTTATATTCGTTCGTTCACTTAATAATTAATTCAATCATGTAGGCTCGAGTAATCCTAATTTAATCATGTAGGCTCGAGTAACCACAACTGGGGTGCTAATGACCCAACTTACAATTTGAGGGGACTTCCTCGTGACTCTTATTAGTTCTCCCGATTAGAAACATAGGGGTATAAAGAAATACAAGTGGTTCTTCCGGTAGGACCATCGGGGACCACAAAAGATACATATAGAATATTCTTTGAAGTTACAATATTTCAATATAGCCCTTGAACGAGAAGAGTATTCTACAACAACATCAACAACAACAATAGTAGGAGAGAGAGAGAGGACATCATCAACATCATCAGGGTAACACATCTATAAATCATTGGAAGCTTTTCAACATCATATAGTCTTCATCTTCAATCTTCAACGACAGCAACACTTTGACCCTTGATTGATAACATCATCAACAACACTTTGACCTTTTGATCAGCAACAACATCTTCAGCACTTTGACCTTTCGATCAACAACATCATCATCATCATATTCTGATCTTTTGATCAGCAACATCAGCAACATCATCATCATACTTCGAACTTTCGAACAACATCATCATCACACTCTAATCTTTCGATTAGTACGTCATCATCATCACACTTTGATCTTTTGATCAATAACATCATCAGCAGCAACAACCTGCAATCCACAACACGAAGACTTTCGAAAGTCTTCGGATCACTTTTGGACCTAAGTCCAGGGATGATACAATCCTACAACATTCTCGGGGATCGAAGCCTCCGGATACCTTTCTGAACCGAAGTTCAAGGATGATACAATCCTGGACTTCTCATGTTCCTATCATAATCTAAATCCAAAGCTCATGGGTTTTATATGATTTGTAGCCCCGCAGATAGGAGCCCTTAGAGATCCACAGCTCTATTATTTATTTACAGCTCAGGTTGGGTGATGTTCCTCGGGATGACATTTCTTTTTCCGGAAGTATGCGGCCTGTTGATGTGTTGATTGAGGCTAGTGGGTCGGACCATTTACTTATTCAGACATCAATCTCGGTGGGGCATGTGGTGGATTTGAAGCCATCACCTTTGTACAAGTTGAATGTGAATGTTTCACACCTGGACTCTCCTGACTTCCCTTACCAAAGTTTACCAAATTTGGAACCTCATCCCTTGCTTAGAGGTTGGTTGTTGTGGTGGGAGGCTGCTATTCGTAGAACTAAAAGTTCATGAGAGGTTGTGGTCGCATGATAGCTCGCAAGGGTAGGCAGGAGCTGCAAGAGGCTAGTAGGAAGTTGCAAGAGGTTCGTATCTTCCTCAAGGAGGATCTTTACAACACTATTTTTAAGGAGGATGCTGCTCAGTTGGAGTTGGTGTGTGTAGAGAAGAGGAGTATATAGCAAGGGGGGCTTGGGTTCATGCTCGGTTGCATTGGATCCAGGAAGGGGATGAGGTCTCCAAGTATTTCTTTTACTTTATAAAGAAAAAAGAGCCAACATGGTGCTTGGTCTTTGCAGATCTAATGGTTCGCTTGAGGAGGATCTGATAAAGATTCAAGGCACTGAAAGTGATCATTTTCATAATCTTTTCTCTCCTTATTGCTCATCGAATTCAATTGTGGCTGCCAGGAATGCGTGCTACAAGGTGATCCTGCACAAGGTCTTTGTCGTGGACCGTGACAGATTGGACAGGGATTTGACGAAGGATGAGCTCTTTGCATCCTTATGTTCTATGAAGAGTGGGAAATCCCCCGGGATAGATGGATTGCCTTATGGGTTCTGCAAGGCTATGTGAGATACCGTAGGGTATTATTTCTGTTGCCTGACATCAGAGGCCTTTTCCACAGGTTGTATGATATAGAGTTCCTTAACTTGGGATTGATTACACTTATTTCGAAGAATGCTACCAAAAACTCTATAGAAGGGTGGCAACCTATAATTCCACATGTTTGAAAAGAATGACCATCGAATGATTTTCACAATGTAGCCAAGGGAGCAAGATCAAGAGACTTTAAAGCTCTCCAGACTAATAACGACACAATTCAAGTAGAGGTCCCTTCATCAACAACACACATGAATATTTTCATTCCATGAGAAGTGACTTGAAGCTAAAACACGACATGATGAGTAGGGAGCCTAGGCACGCTTGGTCAAGATAAAATTGAATAAGCTTGGTGTCTAAGGGATTTATTCCAACTATAACATTGAATAATGCCTTACGCTGTGGAGGGCATCTCGAAAAGACCTCCATAGTGGACATAACGCACGGGGCTTGAGCTAGGTCTTCAACAATGCTATAATTCTGAGCAACTCGGGCATTAGGATTATGTGTGGACCTTCGTACAACACCATTAGGGGGCGAGGTATTGTCTCTAACACTAGCTTCTCTATCGGGAGAGAGCATTTTGGCTAAGAGGGGGAAGCTTCCTTATCAAATAGTCTAGGATATTTGGCATCATAATTACGAGCTTGACTATAAACATTAATGTCTTGGTTACACATATAGGTGTTAGCATTCGTGGTATTGTCCCTTGCGGAGGTGTAGGGTTATTAGCAATCATTTGTTATTGTTGGGGAGGTCCGACGGAAGGAGGTCTCGACTAAAAGGAGAGGAATTTCTTTAAAAGGCATAAAGTTGTTGTTGTGGTTGGGCAGCATGTTGAGCAAGCAATCACTGAGCTTCCTCCATTTTGGGACCCCTGTGAGTAAGATGGTTGACTTTACATGATCCGGATTTATGTGAGAACGAAATGAAAGAGAAGATATATATTCAAATGCACAGATATATATGGCAATCAACACAGTAATACAGTGAACTCAGATTCTATTAAACGAATGAAATAGAACAAACTGTAAAACAAAAGTCGCTAGAATGGTGGTAGCTGTATCTCTGAGAAGAGACGTGGAGGCTACACTCACTCGTGACAAGCTGAATACAAAATGAGGCCAAAGGGGCCTATTTATAATAAGGAGGAGGTGAGAACCCCAAAAGTCCAAAACGTAACCCTAGAAGATGAACCGTCATAAAGTTTGCGGCCCCAAGGTGGTAAGTTGAACAGTCAACTTCCCGGGGTCATAACTTTTGCATATGATCTCCGATTTGGGCGTTCGATAGCTTGTTGGAAAGGTCTATCTAAGCTTTATAACTTTTGGTCGGCCAAATGCATGCCAATGGCAACCATTTGGCCCCGAATCTCCAAAAAACGTCGTTTAGGGCCTCAAAACGGCCTCGGAAGTTTATGACTCGAAAAACTGCCGAAAAATAACTAGGAAACTGCCACAATGGACAATTGTTTTGAGCCAGTGGAATAGGTGGGTGGCCACCAATCTCCATCTGGATCAATCCTCCCTCCTTAGGAAGCAATGGTCTCCATTGCGTTGAGTGCCCCCATCAAATGGGGAAACTTCTGCTGAACTTGACTCTTAGTGAGCCACTTGCCTTGGTGGAGGAGTTGCCCTGCTTTGACAATTCGATATAGTTGGATCTTCTGTTGGCGGGTGCCTTTAACCTGTCTGTCCATGATCTGATCAATGGTTGCTTGTTCCATGCAGTCGGGATTAAGCTCTGTAGGTGTCAATTGTTCTGCCACATCCGAGATGTCCAACAGTGGTGCAAAATATGGTCGAAGTAGTTCCACATTGAATACTGGGTGCAAGCCAAGGAATGGAGGAATGCTTAATTCAAAAGCATTATCACCAACTGCGTTGGTGATGGTGTATGGCCCATATCGAAGTGGACGAAGCTTGCGATGGGGTCTTGTCAGCCTCTCTTTCTGTAAATGCAACCAAACCTTATCCCCAACCTGGAACTTGTGTGGAACCCGATGTTGGTCATGTCGCTGCTTGTATTTAGTATTGGACTTCTCCAGAATGTCATGGACCTGTTGGCGGATGTGATGGATTGTTCAACAAATCTGGTGGCCTTATCAACCTCGGCATGAGCATGGGAAGATTCCTCCTGTGTGGATGCAAGGGGTAGAGCTACATCAATCGGGGCCAATGGTTGGAAGCCCAAGCATGCCTGAAAAGGGCCGTGTTCGGTAGAGCTATGCAGAGCTCGGTTATAGCTATGTTGAACATAAGGAAGGCTCTCATCCCATGTGTGGGGATGTTTAGAATTGTACATTCTCAAAATATGCACAATCATTCCGTTGACTACCTCTGTTTGTCCATCAGTCTGGGGGTGGAAGGCAGTCGATTTGGTGAGCTTGGTATCCATCAAGGACCATAGACTAGACCAAAATGTGCTCAGGAACCTACTGTCCCGATCTGAAATTATAGTCTGTGGCAGACCAAAATGAACCCAAACATACTCGAAGAATAGCTTCGCAGTGGCTTCAGCAGATATGCTCTTCTTACAAGCTATCAGAATGGCCATCTTAGAGAAGCGATCCACAACCACAAAAACACAGTCATTACCATGCTTAGTTGAAGGTAGTCCTGACATGTAATCCATGGAGATGGATTCCCATGGCCCATTTGGAGTGGGAAGGGGAGTGAACAACCCTTGCTTTTTAACAGTTGGTTTTGCGATGGCGCAAGCAGTGCATGATTTGATATATTTGTCGACGTCTTGTCAGAGTTTGGGCCAATAAAAATACTTTTGCAAAACTGCCACTGTCTTCTCAATACCAAAGTGCCCTGCCACTCGACTATAATGTGCCTCCCAAATCATCTTGGCATGCTCGCTTGAAGGAACACAGAGATGGCCCAGGTGGCATAACAATCTTTCCTGAAGATGAAAGTCTGCAACTGGTGTACCTGCACATAATGATTGATAGATAGGGCCGAGATCAGGATCATTTCCATATAGTTGAGGCCACGCAAAGGTCTCATGTCCACAAGAGTTGAGCACCGTGGTTAATGCCGCCACTGGAGGTCGACTGAGGCAATCATCGACTCGATTGGTGCTGTCCTTCTTATATTTAATGTTCAGGTGGAACTGCTGCAAGTAAGTGGACCACTTCTGGTGGCGGTCATTCTGTAACTTTTCTTGGGTTTGCATGAATTGCAAGGGCTTATGATCAGTGTGGATGACTGTTTCTCTTCCAAGGATGTAATGCTTCCATTGGCGACAGGCTTGGACAATGGAGTACATTTCCTTGTCATAGGTGGGGTACTTGTGGACTGTATCCGAAAGTGTCTCACTATGATATGCCACAGGATGGCCATGCTGAGTGAGGACCGCACCAACAGCGTAGTCCGAAGCATCTGTCTCGATCTCAAAGGGTTGTTGTAGATCTGGTAAGGTAAGGACGGGCGCCGAACATAGGCGCTGCTTCAGCTCCTCAAATGCGTGTTGTTGGGGCTTGGACCAGATGAACTTGGCTTTAGATCTCCCTTTGGTCACCTGGGTAATGGACCAAGCAATATTAGAGAATCCCAACACAAATCTGCGATAGAAGTTTGCAAGGCCCAGGAAGTTGCGAAGCTCGGTGAGATTTGTCGGGGTCGGCCAATCGCGAATGGCTTGGATCTTGGCCGGATCTACGTGAACTTCGTGTTTGTCCACAAGGTATCCTAGATATTGAACCCTTTCCATGCCAAATGAGCACTTCTCCAGGTTGGCGTATAACTTGTGCTGTCGTAGGGTGCTGAGGACCTGGTGGATATGCTGGAGATGTTCTGCCCATGTTCTACTGTAGATGAGGATATCATCTAGATATACGACCACAAAGGAATTAGTGAATGGCCGTAGAATGTCATCCATCATCCTCATGAAGGTTGCGGGAGCATTAGTCAAGCCGAAAGGCATGACCAACCACTCAAAAAGGCCTTCCCGAGATTTGAAGGCAGTCTTCCAGACATCGCTCTGCTCAATTGGCAGTTGATGATAGCCAAACTTTAGGTCAATCTTGCTGAAATACTTGGCCCCCTTGAGCTGATCGAGGAGGTCATCGATCCGGGGAATGGGATACCGACTCCGGACTGTGATCTTGTTTAGAGCTCGGTAGTCAATACAGAGTCGCCATGTACCATCTTTCTTCTGTACCAGCACAATTGGGCTCCCACAGGGTGAGGAGCTAGGTCGAATGTGCCCCTTTTGGATTAGCTCTTTAATCTGGCGTCTGATTTCTTCATTCTCCATGAGCGAGCGCCTGTAGACTGGACCATTAGGTAAAGGCACACCAGGTATCAAATCAATGGAATGCTTGACTTGACAATGTACTGGAACCCCAACAGGCATGGTGAAGATGTCTTTGTATGATTCCACAATCTTGTCCACCTGTTTCTGCTGCGTAGAGGGATTCTGTGTGGAGGCAGTGGATGTTACTGTGATCTTTTGTTCCCCCTCAGAACGAACCATGAAGAGTACGAATTTACCTGTCTGGGAGATTACCTTCCTACACTGTTTTGTTGTGATGAGAGACACTGCAGTAGCAGGAAGTGTCTCTGGTATCCTATAGAGTTTCTTTCCCAAAGTAATAATGACACTACGAGGCCTAGACTCATACACAGCATGGCGTTTCCACATATATGGTTGTCCTAAGATAACATCACAAACTTCAAGTGGGGCAACATCACAAATTACCTCATCTTTGAAGGGCTTGATACCGTAGGAGAGGTGGCACTGTTGACTGACGCGGATGTCTCGTCCATGGCTCAGCCAACCAATGCTATAGGGTTGGGGATGCGGGACTGTCGGAAGCTTCAATCTTTTGACGACCTCGGCTGAAATGAGGTTCTTCTGACTACCATTGTCGACAATGAAATGTAGAGGAGTCCCCTGCACCCATAGTTGTGTGTGGAAGAGGCGCTCCACTTCCTCTGGCTCATCTGACTCTTCTACCTGGATCTTTGTGGTTGCTATGGTGGCACTAGGTTCTGCGTCAATGATTTGCTTGCCCCTTTCATTCTCTGCATCAGTGTTTGAGTCAGAGTCTGGATCCGGGGATTTTTTCTCAGCCAACAATGACTGCTTTGAGCAGCATTCATCAGTGTTGTGCCAGGGGTTTTTATGGAACTCGCACCACTTGCCGGTGTCCTTCTTCGATTTCCCATTACCCTTCTTTGTTTGCGGCTTTGATTGGCGTCGGGACTTTGACCATCCTTTCTCTGTCCTCTGGGTTGTGAGTTAGGGCCACTTTTTCCCGACTTTTGTTGTTGATTTGCGGACACAAAATCCCTCTTATTCTTTTGCTTAAACTTTTGCTCGATTTTGACGCCATATCGGTAAGCTGCTCCTAGTGAGGATATGTCCAGGAAATCCATCTCTGACTGAATGTACCGGTGAAGCCCACTTCGGTATTTTAGAACCAAGTGTCGTTCGCAGTCTTTAATACCCAGCTTTGAGCGCAGGGTATGGATTATATTAATATACTCCATCACTGTTTGGTCTCTTCCCTGGCGCAATGTCGTCCATCAGGTGTATTGATCATCATAGTTTCCGACAGGGTAGAATTCCTCTTTGACAGCATCGACAAAAGATGCCCAAATGGGTTCTGTTTCGAATATCTCAGCGTCCTCCTTTTCACGCCTCTCGCAGTACCCATCCCACCAATCTTTGACATGGGGTAGGGACTTAAGGAGCGCGAAGGTGATCTTTTCGCTGTCGGAAAATTTTTGAATAGAGAAGTAACCCTCTAACATACTTAACCATTTTTCCAAAGCATCTGCATCTATCTTTCCTTCAAATAAGGGAATATCAAAGTTAGCTTGTACCTTGAAGGGAGTCGCACCCTCGAAATGGCTGCTCGTTGAAGGTGTGTCCGTTGCTGTCGGCATTCTTCGAAGGATCTGGGCGAAGTTATCCATCATCTCGTTCCTCTGTCACGTGAGAGCTTCCTCGAGCAACATTTTAATAAGATCTCCTGCTCCATCATCTCTCTTTTCTTCTCCCGCCATCTGAGGCTTCTTGGAACGACGAGAAGTATTTTCCCCAAGCTCAACTAGTTCAAGACCCAGCTCTCGATATTCAGATCTCGTTGGGGACATGCACTGAGAAACCACAAGAGCAGAAAGCTCTGATACCACTGATCCGGATTTATGTGAGAACGAAATGAAAGAGAATATATATATTCAAATGCACAGATATATATGGCAATCAACATAGTAATACAGTGAACTCAGATTCTATTAAACGAATGAAATAGAACAAACTGTAAAACAAAAGTCGCTAGAATGGTGGTAGCTGTATCTCTGAGAAGAGACGTGGAGGATACACTCACTCGTGACAAGCTGAATACAAAATGAGGCCAAAGGGGCCTATTTATAATAAGGAGGAGGTGAGAACCCCAAAAGTCCAAAATGTAACCCTAAAAGATGGACCGTCATAAAGTTTGCGGCCCCAAGGTGGTAAGTTGAACAGTCAACTTCCCGGGGTCATAACTTTTGCATACGATCTCCGATTTGGGCGTTCGATAGCTCGTTGGAAAGGTCTATCTAAGCTTTATAACTTTTGGTCGGCCAAATGCATGCCGATGGCAACCATGTGGCCCCGAATCTCCAAAAAATGTCGTTTAGGGCCTCAAAACGGCCCCGAAAATTTATGACTCGAAAAACTGCCGAAAAATAACTAGAAAACTGCCGCAATGGACAATTGTTTTGAGCCAGTGGAATAGGTGGGTGGCCACCGATCTCCATCTGGATCATTACACTATATTATATGGTAAATGAAAGCTTCCTTTTCTCTTTCTTTCCACTAATATTATTGTTGTTTCCATTATTCATTGTTATCTCCGGATCTTCTAGTCATTATTCTTATATACGTAATTACGCAGCAGACCACCCGTAGAAGGATATTTGGCATCTCTCCTTAAGTTCAATGTTACTTTCATTCTTGACCTTCAGGTTAAGCAAGATAAGGTTATCACTTCAATGAAGGGTTATCACTCTGTGCCTTCTCCCGTTAACGCTTTTTCTTTCCGTCAAAATAGTTGAGTCAATAGATTAAGCAATTGGTCCAGCACCTGTAGCAGTTTCTTATTCTATTGACCGAGTTATAGGAGCAACTACGCCAGTAGCCACCACGACAGCAGCAGTAGACCCAATAGTAAGTAGTAGTCGATTCAATAGTTGATTGCCACATTCTCAAGGACCAAAGCCTTCGGATACCTTTCTAAACCAAGGTTCAAGGATGATGCAATCCTACCACATTCTCGGGGACCGAAGCCTTCGGATACCTTTCTGAACCGAAGTTCAAGAATGATGCAATACTACCACACTCTCGGGGACCAAAGCCTCCGGATACCTTTCTGAACCGAAGTTCAAGGATGATGCAATCCTACCACATTCTCGGGGACCGAAGCCTCAGGATACCTTTCTGAACCGAAGTTCAAGGATGATGCAATCCCACCACATTCTTGGGGACCGAAGCCTCCGGATACCTTTCTGAACCGAAGTTCAAGGATGATGCAATCCCACCACATTCTTGAGGACCGAAGTCACTGGATCATTTCTGGACAAATGTTTCAGGATGATACAATCCCTCTTCATTCTCGAGGACCGAAGTCACCGGATCACTTTAGGACAAATGTCCAAGGATGATACAATCCCACTGCTACATCACTGCTCCCCCTTTCGAGGAAGGTCTTTCTGAACAACACCAAGCTTGTCACGAAAGTATTCGAACTTTACCCGAGATAGAGGCTTCGTCAACACATCAACAACTTGTTCATCAGTACTCACATACTAGAGCTTTATGGCTCCCTTCTGCATCATATCTCGAATGTAGAAATATCAGATTTCTATGTGCTTCGATCTGTCGTGGAACACTGGGTTCTTTGTCATCTTTATACAACTTTAGTTGTCACAAAGAATCACGGTAGTATCCAACTCTAGGTTGAATAACCCTGACATCAGCTTTCGAAGCCATATGGCTTCACAACTAGCAGAGCAAGCTGCTATATATTCTGCTTCGGCTGTGCTAAGAGCAACACTGGACTGTTTCCTGTTAAACCATGAAATCATAGCAGGTCCCAGACTATAACATCCACCTGATGTGCCTTTCTTGTCTGAGATACTTCCAGCCCATTCTGCATCCTGTATAGCCATACAATCTGTACTCATGGCTACCATCATAGTATAGACCAAAGTCTATAGTCCCTTTTAGATATCTCGTCACATGTTTTGCAACTACTAGGTTGAACTAGATATTGACTCAAAGTGTTCACAGCAAAACAAATGTCAGGTCTGGTATTTGTTAGGTACATTAATGACCCAATGATCTGTCTGTATTGAGTCACATCCACTAACTCTGATGAGTCATCAACTAACAACTTCAGGTTGGAATCCATGGGTGTGGCCATGGCTTTGCATTCCAACATATCGAATATTTTCAATATCTCTACTGCATACTTTCCCTGGTTGAGAAAGATTCCTTCTGAACTTTGCCATACTTCCAGACCTAGGAAACAATGCATTAACCCAAGGTCTTTCATCTCAAATTCTTCTGCGAGTTTCTTCTTGCTTTCCATAATCTGTTTCTCATTCCTTGTCAAAAATAAATCATCCACATATAATTGTAGTTTGACAGGTTCATCTCCTATAACCTTTAAGTAAAGGTTAGGATCGGCTTTACTTTTGGCAAAGCCCATGCTCGTTAGGAAACTATCTATCCTTCAATACCAAGCTCGAGGAGCTTGCTTTAGGCCATACAGGGCCTTCTTCAACTTGCATACGTGAGTATGTCTGTCTTCAACTTCAAATCCTTGTGGCTGTTCTATGTATACTTCTTCTTCAATCACACCATTTAGGAAGGTTGTTTTCACATCCATCTGGTGCAAGGCCCACTCCATCATAGATGAAAGTGCCATGATAGCTCTAATCGAAGTATACCGTGCTACTAGGGCAAATGTCTCTTCATAATCAATTCCCTCTTTCTGAGAGAAACCTCTGGCCACAAATCTTGCTTTATATTTCTCGATACTTCCGTTAGCTGCATGCTTTATCTTGTAGATCCATTTGGAGGATACTACACTCTTTCCTTCTGGTTTGGGAACTATATCCGATATATCATTCTTCATTATTGACTGGTATTCTTCAGTCATTGCTTCTATCCATTCTTTCTTCCGTATCGCTTCTTCGTAGTTTGTAGGTTCTTGATCTACAAGATTACACCTCAAAGCTACATAGTTGGAAAAAGTCTTAGGCTTCTTACTTGCCCTTGTGGAGCCTTCAAGAGCTCCATATCTTTCTGCATCTTGTATAATCTCTCTTGCCCAAGTAGGCTTTCTCTTTCGTGACATCTCTATTGTAGGAGGTTCTTGTGGTTCTGCCATGTCATATTCTTCAGGAGCTTCATCTTCAGGGAGACATGTAGTTTCTTTATTTCTAGGAGGTGTCTCTTCTTCATACACTTCTTCATGTTGGCACTTCTTGGATCTCTTGAGGGCTGCTTCTTCATCGAATGTCACATCTCAACTGATTTCCATGTGATGGAATCCAAGAATGTAAATTCTGAATGCCTTGGATACTTCACAGTATCCAACAAATATCCCCTTCTTTCCGGAAGGGTCTAACTTGGTTCTTTTTTCTTTTGGTATATGAATATATACTGGACAACCAAATGTTTTGAGGTGACTTACCTTAGGCTTCTTTCCCGTGAACATGTCTTCTGGAGTCTTGAATCCAAGAGCACTGTGAGATATTCTATTATGTACATACACAACAGTTCTTGCTGCTTCTGCCCATAGATGCATTGGAAGATCTTGGTCATATATCATTGTCTTCACTGCCTCCATGATGGTTTTGTTCTTTCTTTTCGCAACCCCATTTTGTTGAGAATTGTAGGGAGTAGTTAGTTCCCTCTTGATTCCGGCATCTTTGCAAAAGGCTTCAAACTCTTTTGAAGTATACTCTCTGCCATTGTCTGATTGGAGTGAATTTATTTTCTTGTCTGAAAGATTCTCTATCAAGGCTTTGAACTCTTTGAATTTCTCAAACACTTCACTCTTTGCTTTCAAGAAGTATATCCAAGTCTTTCTTGAATAGTCATCAATAAATGTGATATAATATTCAAAGCCACTGAAGGATGTAGAAGACATTGGACCACATACATCTGAATGAATCAATTCCAACGTACCTTTTGTTTTTGTTTCACTCTTCGGAAATGGATTCTTGATGTTCTTTCCCTTCGCACATCCTTTGCAAATGCCTTCATGCTTGATCTTCATGTCTTGTAATCCTGTCACTACTTTGTTCACATGAGGTAGAGCCTTGTAATTAATGTGGGCAAGCCTTCTATGCCATAGTTCACTAGGGTCAGTGGACTCATGAACAAAAGTTGTTTATGAGTGCCCCTTGAGTTTATACAAGCCTCCTTCTTCTTCACCAATGATGACTGCATCTTCAATATTCTTTCCTTTGGGCCACATGAGTACTTGACCATCTATGAAAGCAACTCTGAATCCTTTCTTATCTAAAGCTGAGATAGAAAGTAAATTCTTCTTTAGACCAGGTACATATAATACATCTTTCATCTTTAGGGGATTACCTGAATCAAGTTTGTAGCTTGCTTCACCAACTCCTTTGATCGGATATTGACAGTCATATCCTAGGGATACTTTCTGAGGAGAGCTCTTTTCTTCAAGTTTGGACAAAGTTTTCTTTTGTCCCGTCATGTGCTTTGAAGCACCACTATCAATAAGCCAAGTGTCTTCTCCAGGTGTTACAGACCCAGAGAGTGCAGAGAATAGTACATACTCTTCTGCATCTTCTTGTCTTGCTTGCTTTCTTGGAGGTCCTTCCTCTTCTTCTTCTTCATCCTCATCTTCAGCTAGATGAGCATGATGTCTTTTGTTCTTGTTGATCCTCATCTTATATCCTTGCCTTTTCATACGACAATTTCGGGCAATGTGTCCTATCTTATCACAATGAAAACATTGAAAACCAGAGTAGTCTTTACCTGGAGGATTTTCCCTTATTCTTTGGATTCTTCTGGGAGGTTGAGACTCCTTGAAATTTCTTCTTTTGAAATTAGATTGACTTCTTCTTTTCTTGGTGTGAGTGGCTAGGGCTTGATCATCTTCCTTTAGTAAGGCTTCTCTATTTGCCACTCTAGTCTCCTCTTGAATGCAGTCTTCCCATACCATATCAAACTTCATGCTATATTTTCTAGCACACATCATCTAGATGAAAGATTCCTAGGGTCTAGTGAGACCATTGAGAGCAGTCATAACCATTTCATCTTCATCAAGCTTATCTCTAATAGCTTCTAGTTGTTCTTTGATCTGAGAAACCCTTGTGAAGTAGTCTTGGATGGATTCTCCATGACTCATCTTGGTGCTCTTTAGTTGAGCTCTTAGATTCATCTTTTTGTTGATGTTTCTTCCCTCATAAATTCTGGATAGGGCATCATACATTTCTTTTGGAGTCTTCTTGGATGACACTTGAGGGATCAAGTGATCCTTGATAGAGTCAGCAATAATCCTTTGTGCCCTAATCATATCCTTCTTGTGCTTCTCCTTGGCTTCAGCTTCTTCAAGTTGTGTGACTTCCTCTTTGATATACTTATCAAGATCATTCTCTTTGAGAATGAAACCAATCCTGTATTTCCATGCTCGGAAATTCTCTATGCCTTCTAGCTTATCCTCAAGCTTAGTGCTCGGGGCCATCTTGTCATAAAATCACAAACAATTGAAATTCTGTGGAATGAGAAACTGAACTTACCAGGAGATGCGCTTGACTGAGGTGAGTTGACTGGTGTGATTGGTTTCTGGAGATCTCAAGTCTTTACCTTCCAAATCAGACTTGCAAGATTAAGCTTCTGCAGCTTCCTGCTGTTTTCTGGTTCAGCAGTTTTCTGGTGTAGCTATCAAACTAGGGTTTGACTTTCTCGGAGACTCACTCACCCAAAAACCTCGATTCCAGGCTTAATAGATGCGCTTTGGGAGGGCACAACTTTCTATGCAAGCAGTGTTTTGAAACTCAAAATTTTTCTCGAAACCCTAATTTCTTTCGGGGAGAGAGAGAGGGCTTTTTCACCTTGCGAAAGTTGTCCTATTCAGGCTAGCTCTGATACCATGTTAAAATTCCATATGTTTAGCTAGATCATCAGCATTTAATTTCAATTTCATAACAAAAGCATATAAACCGGATCACTGAAAGAAACAGTATCACAAGAGCAACACAGATTTATCCTGGGAAAACCCTGAAAAGAAAAACCCAGCAAAAGCTTCCTCAATATAGATGCCCCAAAATGATTAAAGGTAAAACCAAAAGACGGATCCTCCTCCTTCTCTAGCTACTTCTCTCTTTCTCACTAATGCGCTACACAAGTGAGTGTGTGTGTTCCAAATGAGGAGCGCAACACCTCTATTTATATTCGTTCGTTCACTTAATAATTAATTCAGTCATGTAGGCTCGAGTAATCCTAATTTAATCATGTAGGCTCAAGTAACCACAACTGGGGTGCGAATGACCCAACTTACAGTTTGAGGGGACTTCCTCATGACTCTTATTAGTTCTCCCGATTAGAAACATCGGGGTATAAAGAAATACAAGTGGTTCTCCTGGTAGGACCATCGGGGACCACAAAAGATACATATAGAATATTCTTCGAAGTTACAATATTTCAACATAGATTAGATTTATTTTTAGCTTTTTCATTTCACGCATTTTTATTTTTAGTACTTTATTTTATCCACATATTGTTCTGACGACCGGTCTGTGAGTTTGGTATAGCTCTGGACATTTTGCAAGTAGTCGGTGACATTTTGGTAGCGGTTGCAGAGCTGGAAGGATTGATCGTGGATACTAGTAGCAGAGTGCGAGGACCAGAGATTCTGAGGTTCTCAAGTGCTCTATTCAACAGAGCACTTGTTCCAACTGGAGCCAGATGTTATCACATATATAATAGTTGAGCTACCATATTCTATTTTTCAGATTTAGTACATTTTCCAGCCAGCTCCCCTACATATGAGATGCTGAGATGAGCATTTATGATGGATTATTATTTATTTGATGGACTATAGTACTCTCCCATCCCAGGACCGAGTCTCAGGACACTTAGATTTGAGGACTGATGTAGCCATTTAGTCATGTGCAGAGCAATTAGCAGTGCCCAAATTTGCATCAGTGTTTTCTCATTGGATAGATATTGATTCAGATGGATTATTTGCATGATTATGACTTAGCTTATATTATATTGTGTTATGGTTATCATTGTTCTTATACTCATCTTTGTGACATGTGTTAGCATTTAGTATCATGATCTGGCGGTCATATAAATATGTGGACTTAGATGTATTATGTATTGATGTCCCTACTCAGAATTTGAACTTCTTGACCTATACTCATCGGTTTTACCCTCCTTAGGGAGAATAGAGGTGGTCATTCCCACCATACTTTGGCTTGTTAGTGTTGGTTTGATTATTCATTGTCTCCACCCATCCATTACCTTCCAGTTGTGTTTTAGCCCGACTTAGTACTTGACTTGTGGCATGGAGGACCTTACCCTGCGAGAGCCTTTGTTGGACAAGCTTACATGTTTATCTGTGTCTCGGCTCTGAGTTGCCTAGGTTGTGTTTGCTTACCTGAAACAAGTAGCGCTACCATCAATACAATGTATTTGGAAATAAAATGAATATCTATGAAAAAGCCCATTCATGAAAAGTAGTGTTTTTTAACATACGTGAATGCAATGCTAGCCTAATGAAATTGGCTCTGAAAAAATATTGCAATGAAATATCTTAAACATTCATGAAAAGTAGTGTTTTTCAACATACATAAATGCATAAAGCCTAAATGATAAAAGTCCGCATAATAATACGTGGACAAAGGCTTTGGAAAATCAAAGGCCCAAAAAGCAATGGTTCCTAAAAGTTATATCTAAAGATTGTTGGCCATACTTGTATTGAGTTGGATTGTGAGCATTTGTCAAGGTGAGTAAGCACCTTTGAAGTAGTTCACCCATTTGTGAGGCACTGCTATCCCCTTTGTTGTTGTTTGTCTGCCATATGGCTAGAGTGAGTATTCCCTTTCCATATCCAAAGTGTCACAGCGTTGAGTTGGTGGTCAGCCTTGGTCCTAGCCTTGTGAATGTTAGCCTTCACCCTTCACTAGCAAATTGATTACAACTATAAAGTGAGTATAGTCTTGAAAGTCTGGTCTGAGTTGTAATAAATAAAAACCTATATATGTATTTGGTTGATGTACCGCCAGTGAAGTGATTGCTACTTGTTATGATTGTTACTTAAATGATTTGTAGAGAATGTCTTAGCCTTTTAACACTTGCAGCAGATGGATGTCAGCCTGAGTTATATTATTATTGGTGTCTGGTCATTTACAGGTTATTATTTTGTCTATTGGATATTGTAGATGATCAGGCATAGTCCAGTGAGACAACTTGTTTTCAGTTCCAAGCACTTACAGAGATGGTCAGGCTCATTTTACTCTTCTGGTGCAGTTTTGTTTCACTAGATGGCAGGTTTGAGCAGGGAGATGATTTTGTTGGATCTCCTAGGGCGCTGTATGGGGCATAGGGGGTCCAACCACTAGATTGTACCATAGTCCCCCCTCCCAGAGAGCCTGGTGGGCTCAGTTGGACAACACAGGCACCCTAGGAGGTTGTTCTGGGCCTATCACGTTTCCCAAGGCAGATTTAAAAATAATTAAATGGCTACTGAAGAAATCGATTTGGGCTACTGAGGCAAGGAAATGGCATGGGGTGAGTTTTGATGATGAGAGTGATGTCTTCCACACCTTCTCCAGCAGTGGCAGCACCTGGATAGGCCCACATCTATTTTTCAGGCATATTATATTATATTCTGGAGCTTTTGGAGGCTCACGATTTCCTCAAGGAGGCACAATTTCACAGTTTAAAAAATTATATTATTTTATTGTGCCATGGGGACACCCAGAGGGAGTTAGTTAACACTCCAGGGACCCACCATGTGCTTCATTTATTTCTTGTTGAGTGGGATCCCCTCTCTTTGGGTGATTTAGTCCACTTTTATGTTATATGGTTATATTGATCCATTTATTGTATGTTGAGCTCATTTCATCCATTGATTAAACATTTGTATCTTTTAATCTTAGCCACTCATTTGAAAAGTGGTTATGATTTTGGTTCTCTCATTCCTATTTAAAGAAGAGGGCTTATCATTTGTAAGGGGTCTTTTGCTCTTGGATTTTGATAATAATTTTTTTTTTCTTGTGGATATTTCTTGGATCTCCTTTGCATTTGATGTTCTTAGATGGTGATTGAAAAGTCTTTTGCTTCCTAGCATTCGGGAAATTTTTGTGAGATCTATATATTTTTTCGGGAATTTTTGTCTTGTCTACAGGAGGGCGACATCAGCTTGGGCGTTTTTGCAGGGACTCCTAAACTCGCTTGGATTGGCTTCGCTTGTATCAGGGGGTTTTCATTAGTGTCATTGCGATCTATGATTTCTTCTTTCTATTCTTCTGTAGCATCTTGCTTTTTTTTCATGATGCAGCGAATCTGATATGGTTGACATTTGTTGTGCAGGAGAGAGGGCGCATTGACTTCTTGGAGCAAAACGTTAGACATATAACTCGCTCAAAGCTTCTCAAATTGATCGGGATAGCAGGGATCGTCATCGTCAAGGCATCTACAAGGTTTTCCAAGTAAGCTACAGGTTAGTACCTTTCTTTCAGATCTCAGTCCATTGGCATCTGCTTTCTTCATTTTCACATCAAATCCCATAATAATAAAAAACCAAAAAAATACTAAAAAACAGACCGCTTGATCTCTGGCCAAACCACTGCTGGGTTTTGTAGATCGGGTCTTCCCCTCACCAAATCTTCCTCAAAACTGGGCTAGAAGTGGTTGGTTTGCTCTAGATCTGAAAAATTGGCCTCCCAAACCCTAGCGCTATACCTTTTTCACTATCTCCTAGCGCTAGGGTTTGGGAGGCCAATTTTTCCTAGGCAAAATACCTTTTTGGGTTTGTAAATCGGGGTATTTCCCAGGTGGGTCTCCTCCAACGCTGAGGAGATAGTGACTCCATTGCCCTAGATCTGATAGGCACTGATCTCCAACCCTAGCGCTCCCCCCTCTTTTGCCTGTTTTTCTCGTGTTTTGACTTTATCCTGGTAACTCGGGTATTCTGCTATTGTCATATCTTTCATCGAGTCTATTCATCGGTACTAGGTAGCCCCAATCTTGTTCCAGCCCTCTCTGCACTGGTTACGTTTCCCAAGACAACAAATATCTTCACTTGTTGCTACTACCTTAACCCCAGATCTAGTACTTACCTCACAGGTCACCTATGTCCCACTTTGGATCAAACCTCACACTTCCTAAACCCTAATCCAAAGCCTTGGTTCACCTAGTGACATCCTCCATAGATCTAGGGTTTCCATTTTACCTTACACCTTACGTACCTCAAGTCTATTTGATTTGATCTAGTGTCTAGGTCTGATCTCTCCTATCGGGAGTGTTGTCCACCGATTGCACACCAGCAGTAGAAATCTAATGAAAGCTATCTCCTCACTTAGGAAAGTGGGAGAGGTGTGAACTTGGGGGCAAGCACAGAGCTAGGTACTGTCACCTACTCC
Organism: Pseudotsuga menziesii; assembly: GCA_001517045.1. Lineage (NCBI taxonomy): Eukaryota > Viridiplantae > Streptophyta > Pinopsida > Pinales > Pinaceae > Pseudotsuga > Pseudotsuga menziesii. Next base: position 555,657 of record LPNX011167659.1, read on the forward strand.
TAGCTTCTCTGTTTAGGCTAACTTTTAACGAAGCCAAGGGGGGTAGTCCCTAACAAAGAGTTTTCTAAGGCTGAATGTAGTTAAAGTGTTTTATTAGTTGCGGATGCGGATGGGTGTTATTTAGGAGTTATTATGATTAGAATTATAAGTATGACACTTAATCAAAAAAAGCAATCCACGTTGCTGACAAGAGATTAAAAGATAAGTAAAGATTCCAGACTTTAATTAAGCATTCAGAGATAGCAATTAAAATGAACCACAGACAATTGATCAAGATAAAATAATTATGCAGATTTAATCAAGGACCAGTGCCTTATGGAGTCAATGAAATGCGCAAATAAAATAATAAGTCTAGGAATTAAACTAGTGAGTATTAGATTGTGCGAATGGTCTTGGTAGGTTTTAAAGATTTTGTGTGCTCTTGATTAAGGTGTCAACGAAGGTTTATCAAAAGTCGGGAGAATCTTCTAAGTTCCCTCCGTTGAAGACATGTCGGGCCCGCCCAATATCCCAGGCTGATATTGCGAAGATTGACCAGCTAGCTGAGAAGCTTAGACAGCAGCACCTCTACTAAGAAGTACTTTGGAAAATTCCCTACAACGCCGGTGCGTTGGTTACGGGGTGTTAAGTTTTATTAAGTTACTCTTGCAGGATTAAAGATCCAGTGCCGTCTCTGGGTACTCCAATCTAAGATCGGTCAAAGCATACTCTGGCAAGGAGGGAAGGGAGTTAATAAATTAAGGGGTATGTGTTGCAAGTTTTATTAAAATAATTAATTAGGACTCTCCGACAGAGAGTGATCTTGACCTTGTCTTATGACAAAGGTTCAAGAGACTTAACTAATCTAAATGTCTAATGCAAGGATGTGCAAATCTAATAATGCTCTCCAATAGAGAGTGCTCTTGACTTGTGTTATTGCAAGTTCAAGAGACTTAATTAATTAATTGAATAAACACTTAACAAAAAAATAACAAAGATCTAATCTACCTAAGAGTCTCTTTCAGGCTTTTTTAGGGCCCTAATCGGGAAAGCAAGGGGGTAAGTAAAACTATATCAAAAAGTTAATCAAAATTTGCATTAGCTTTAGTAAATACACAAAGCAACATGTTTACTTTTACATTTTATGAATGATGAACTAAACAGAAATAAAACTACCTTACTTTAATAAACAAAACAAACTTCTAATAATTGAAACTATTATATCCTAATTTAAGTAAAATGTGAAGCAAAGCATGAAAATTGGGAGACGATACAAGCTTCTCCCAAATGGGGGAAGAGGGGTGTGGGAGCCGTAATCCCACTTGCTTTTTATTAATTTGTTACAACGCTTGAAGTTTGGAGTCCTTTGTGATCTTGAGAGTGTCTTCAAGGCAACCTGTAGAATGGGGATTAAGAAGGGAGAAAAAGGAATGTTTCTTGCAGCTTATTTTTTTGATTTTTTGCCAGCATTCTCGCTTAATTTGTCACGGAAAGAGAAAAACTAGCGAGCTATTTTCCTACAAAATGATGGGTTAAACAATACAATACACTACCAAAAATTAAAATATATTTAGTACTTAAACAAAATATAGGAATTTTATGCTGCTTCAAGTACTAACTAGATCTAAGAGAAAATGCAAAAATTTTGACACTTCCTAGATCTACAAATGAGAGCAAGAAGATGCAAAAGATTAACTTTATAAATCAGAATTCTACTTGCAAACATAAAGTGAAATAATGAAAAATTTTAACTTTAAGGTGAATGGAGAAGATAAACCACTTGGATCTTGAATCCTTGAAGACCACTTTGGATCCCACTAGCATGCAACTGCAAGACACATACCCTTTGCTCCAAGAAAAGGAGATGCAACTTAGCTCAACCTTTTAGTTGGTACGGTGAAGTGATTTGCAAACACAATCTTGTACACTTGCCAAAATGGGGGTTAAAACACGTATTATAAACCAAACCCCATAACCTGATCGGCTCGGCACATAACTGAGAGCCTAGACCTAAGAAAAAGTTGGTGTGAGTGAGGGATGGCCTCCACCTAGGCAAGGCGCCCCCACTCCCAACCCTAAACTCCACAAACCAACCACTAACCAACTCACACGTGTGAGGGCGCAAGCCTGAAGGATAGAGAGGCGTGAGCACTAGATTGAGACGTGAGAGCTTGAAGAGGTGTTAACTAGTGATGCTAGGTGCCAAAACCCTTAGGGTTTGCACCAAACCTTCATTTCAATTATTGCACTGCTCCGTAATGATCACCAAACCAATCACATCCCTCCAAATCATCCAATTCATGAGTTTAGCTGGAGATGACAAGCCTACTAATTGAATCTACCTTTATTGCTCACTGAATGCTGACTGAAGCTGACTTATGATAACTCCAAACATCATAAATGCCCATTGAGATGTCATTTAGCCTTTTATTTCATTGATTTGGATTAATTTGGAGAGTTTTGGATTTTCTCCAAAATAATCATTTTTTAATAAATAATCATTTTTTTCCCCAAAAATGACTTTTTTGAGAAAATGAACATTATGTGGCCGAATGAAGGTCTGAAAGTTGGATCTGACTAACAGGCCGATCAAGACTGATTTTTGGCTTAAGGTTAAGAGCCTTCAATCACTGAATTCGGGGTCCAGATGACTAACTTATTACAAACGGGATTTTTCCATTTAATTTATGGAAAAATTAATCAAAAAACTTAGGGAAATAATTAAAAAATTAAAAAATTAAAAAAAAATAAATTTTAACCCATCTGGTAAAAATTTTCAGAAAATTTTTAATGGTCCTATTGACTTAGGACATGACCATGCTCTATTCTAATAATGCCTAGTAGGTTTATATACACTTAGTTGGGCTCTAATAACCCCCTAAGGCCCAGAATTCAAAATCGGGCATTCCAGTTTTGGAGGAAGCGGAAGAAAACCTCGTCAATTATACTGGGTTATAGGCAAAGCATAATTGTCAAGGTCAAAACACTCCCTAGAATACCTTAGTTGAGATTCTACGTCTTAGGAGACTGAACCACTCAAAACACCCTACTAGCACATTTTATTACAAACCCTGCGGGGCCATGGTCATAATTACTTAAAACAAAAACTGACTAGCCAAAACTGGCTAGGCACAAAGTGGGATCATCTGATACACTGGAATCAAACATTTGTCATGTTTGTCAACTGGTGGCTCCTCAGCTAATCCAACTATGGTACAAATAAGTGGATAACATCTGGCTCCAACTACGGGACGTGTGCTCAATCTAGTCTCTTATGCAAGGAGAGCATACGAGAACCCCAGAATCTCTGGTTTCCATATTCTGTAAAAACATCTCAACTTGACAAGAAAACCTTAGTAGACAAGTTTCATGAAAAAGAGCCAATGATCCAAAAGTTGCTTTATTCAAAGAAAAAAACTTCACTGAAAAATCTATTTATTTCTAAGTACATAAAGAAAATGCTAAAGTAAACGCTCACTTTAAGGAGCCTATTTTCTTACTCTAAGCATTATACACAAAAGGTTAGGTGTAATCATAAATCCAGTGTAGCCACCTAAGCATTTTATTAATATAAAAAAGTTTTGCCTTGTCTTTGGTTACCAGCCAAAGTAAGGACACAATTTCCAGAAAATGCAAACCTGCGTGATGATCCAGAATGGGCGAGTTGGATGGGGAATCATAGGCATGAATAATGTCGTCAAACTTCTTCCCAAACTGGTAGGTGCTCGCACAGGCTGCTTCTATCCATGACTGGATAGCGCTGGTATACAAATCGAGATGATGCGACATGTCGACTACTCCATCATGCTGATTATTAAGGCTTATCAAATAATAACTCGTTGTATAATCCCCAAGCTGCTCCAAAACATAAGGAACATCTATATGTGAAGACGATGGTTGAGAAAGAACTTCAACTGGTTGTATCCCATCTGATTCTTCACTACACTGCTTCTCCAAGTCCTTATTACAAATACTCAGATACAATTCTGACTGATCATATGAATACTCTAACTGTTCTTCTTTACAACTTTCATATGTCTCAGAATAAACACTCCCCTCGCTGGACACATCATAGATGAGATTCTCAAAAATATCATAGGTTGGATTTTCAATAAAGGTACAATAATCATCATCGCCATCTATGTCGGATATGAGAGATGCATCATCACTGGTATCAAGTCCCTAGCTACACTCGTTCTGCTCAAAACAATCTTCTTCAAAAAGCTAGGTTTCAAAGATATCACAGGGGACCCAACTTACCAAATGTTTGTCATCAGGTGGAAAGCATGGAGGACTCTCATCACGTGAAACCTCTAAGATTGGATTTTCAATTAAAGTCTCATAGTTATCATCCATCTCAGATGTAAGGGATTCTTCCTCACTTGTATCACATCCCTGGCTATATCCTTCCTCATGATCATAATCATCTTCTTCAGAAAAAAGGTCACAAGGTAGTAAACCTTCCAAACTATCATCATTATGCTCATTTGTAGGATTAGTACCAAAGTTTTTAGTGAGGTTATCCAATTGTTGATTATAATCTTCGACTTGACACCGGGTTTCTGTGGTGATAGGATGGAGCTGTCCAACTTTCTCTAGAAATATCATGCATGTCACCTACATAGTTTATGTACTCAGGCTGGCTTGATGATGCTTTAGGACCACAACCCTCTGGAAAACCATGCTCCTGAACATAGCATGCATAATAGCAGGAAGATTCTTCATGAAGGTCTTCACATGCCCTACAAAATGGCGTGTAAGTTTTAACCATGTTAGCAGCCTCTAACTGATGAGGAGGCCTCTGTTCATGGCTGGGATTTCTTCTTTGCCATGTTGGTTTTGCAGGGAAGGTTCTAGGAGGTGGTTGAGGTTGAGTTCTTTCAACAGTTATGACCCGATTCTGAACCTCTTTAATCTGTGCTAAGTACTTCCTTTCCATATCTTGCATTTTTTCTGCTAAGTCCATGAGCTTCTTTTCATATGCCTCGTTTGATGGCTCTTTTCCTTTAGGTTCCACAGTTTTCAGAGGAGTTGATGATCTAGAGTAACTCTGGATGTTTGACTCTCCTGAAGACTGCATATTCTTATCAATTTTAATGGCCAAATTCTGATCTTGAAGCAATGTGGTCGGCTCCTTGTCTCTAATCTGGTACTGGATCTTGCCACTTAATGCTTCTATGTAATAATCTAAAGTGGAAGCTACAAGAAGAGCATAAGTATCAGGGATGGAATTTGATAACTCTGTGAACCTATCGTTGAATTCATCCATGGTTTCCGTATCAGATTTCTTCATACTAGTCAAGGCTGCCACTAGATGTCTAGGCTCCTTTTTGCTGCCAAATTTTCCGAGGAACGCAGCCTTGAAGGCTTCTATGGTAGCGAAAGAGTTGTTCGGCAAGTTGTCATACCAGTTTCCAGCCTTACCATCCAAAGATAGAGCAAAAAGGGTCATGTATACATCTTCATGTTTGTCAGTACCCCTGACATAGGCACCACAGTGTTTTGCAAAATATCTAAGATGTTGCTCAGCAGAGGTAGAGGCATCAGTGCCTGTGAAAGTGACAAGCTTATCAATAGCTTTTTCAGGAATGTCATGAGGTTGACCTGGTATCTGAGTAAAGTTGAGTTGAGTAAAGAACTCACCCATTGTGTCAAGGAAACAGTTATTGTTTTGAAAATTTTCTAAGTTTTCTGGAAATATAAAGTGGATGTCTGAAACAGACTCAGATCCAAGTTCTACAAGGATCCTACGAGAAGCTAGTTTGTTCAGCCTCCTCCTATAGACTTTTTTAGGATCAGGGATGAAACTGAGCAAACCTTCAGAGTTTCTTCTAGTCGAATACCTTGGGGTGTTAACTGACAGTGGAGTCGCCAGGTGGATTCAAGTCTAATCCCTGAGAGTGATTGGACTAAAAATCTACCAAAAAAGGGAAAAAACGTAAAAAACTAAAAGAAACAAAAGCCGTCCAGGAACAAAAAGATTTGTCCCCGGCAATGGCGCCAAAAGATATTGTCCACTGATTGCACACCGGCAGCAGAAATCTAATGAAAGGTGTCTCCTCACTTAGGAAAGTGGGAGAGGTGTGACCTTGGGGGCAAGCACAGAGCTAGGTCTTGTCACCTACTCCTAGTTCCTCCGTTTAGGCTAACTCCTAACGAAGCGGATGCGGATGGGTGTTATTTAGGAGTTATTATGATTAGAATTATACGTATGACATTTAATCAAAAAAAGCAATCCACATTGCTGACAAGAGATTAGAAGATAAGTAAAGATTCTAGACTTTAATTAAGCATTCAGAGATAGCAATTAAAATGAACCACAGACAATTGATCAAGATAAGATAATTATGCAGATTTAATCAAGGACCAGTGCCTTATGGAGTCAATGAAATGTGCAAATAAAATAATAAGCCTAGGAATTAAACTAGTGAGTATTGGATTGTGTGAATGCTCTTGGTAGGTTTTAAAGATTTTGCGTGCTCTTGGTTAAGGTGTCAACGAAGGTTTATCAAAAGTCGGGAGAATCTTCTAAGTTCCCTCCGTTGAAGACATGTCGGGCCTACCCAGTATCCCAGGCTGGTATCGCGAAGATTGACCAGCTAGCTGAGAAGCTTCGACAGTAGGATTTCGGCGCCTCTACTAGGAAGTACTTTGGAAAATTCCCTACAACGCCAATGCGTTGGTTACGGGGTGTTAAGTTTTATTAAGTTACTTTTGCAGGATTAAAGATCCAATGTCGTTTCTGGGTACTCCGATCTAAGATCGGTCAGAGCATACTCCGGCAAGGAGGGAAGGGAGTTAATAAATTAAGGAGTGTGTGTTGCAAGTTTTATTAAAATAATTAATTAGAACTCTCCGATAAAGAGTGCTCTTGACCTTGTCTTATGACAAAGGTTCAAGAGACTTAACTAATCTAAATGCCTAATGCAAGGATGTGCAAATCTAATAATGCTCTCCGATAGAGAGTGCTCTTGACTTGTATTATTGCAAGTTCAAAAGACTTAATTAATTAATTGATTAAACACTTAACAAAAAAATAACAAAGATCTAATCTACCCAAAAATCTCTTTCAGGTTTTTTTAGGGCCCTAATTGAGAAAGCAAGGGGGTAAGTAAAATTATATCAAAAAGTTAATCAAAATTTGCATTAGCTTAAGTAAATACACAAAGCAACATGTTTACTTTTATATTTTATGAATGATGAACTAAACAAAAATAAAACTACCTTACCTTAATAAACAAAACAAACTTCTAATAATTGAAACTATTATATCCTAATTTAAGTAAAATGTGAAGCAAAGCATGAAAATTGGGAGACGATACAAGCTTCCCCCAAATGGGGGAAGAGGGGTGTGGGAGTCGTAATCCCACTTGCTTTTTATTAATTTGTTACAATGCTTGAAGTTTGGAGTCCTTTGTGATCTTGAGAGTGTCTTCAAGGCAACCTGTAGAATGGGGATTAAGAAGGGGGAAAAAAGAATGTTTCTTGCAACTTATTTCTTTGATTTTTTGCCAGCATTCCCGCTTAACCTGTCACGGAAAGAGAAAAACCAGCGAGCTATTTTCCTGCAAAACAATGGGTTAAGCAATACAATACACTACCAAAATACACTTAGCACTTAAACAAAATATAGGAATTTTATGCTGCTTCAAGTACTAACTAGATCTAAAAGAAAATGCAAAAATTTTGACACTTCCTAGATCTAGAAATGAGAGCAAGTAGATACAAAAGATTAGCTTTATAAATCAGAATTCTACTTGCAAACATAAAGTGAAATAATGAAAAATTTTAACTTTAAGGTGAATGGAGAAGATAAACCACTTGGATCTTGAATCCTTGAAACCACTTTGGATCCCACTGGCATGTAGCTGCTAGACACATACGCTTTGCTCCAAGAAAAGGAGATGCAACTTAGCTCAACCTTTTACTTGGTACGGTGAAGTGATCTGCAAACACAATCTTATACACTTGCCAAAATGGGGGTTAAAACATGTATTATTTACTAATCAAATCCCAAAAGCATGAAATATAGCTGAATAAAACAATGCTCTTTAAGATTTTTAAAAGTAAATGGAATAAATAGGTAACTTGAAAGCTACAAATACCTATTCTTACGTGTTTTTATAAGCCCTCTAAAGCATGTATTAATACCCACAAATTAGCAAAAGTAAAGAAACTAAAACAATATCACCTCATTAACCAGAACATATGCATCCAAGATTTACACAGCATGAGCCTCCAAAGCCTTTCTTTATTACAAAATAGGTTGCATAAGAGCAACAAGCATTACAATATTTCACCAGAGGTTCTTTACATCAATCATCCACCCTGATAGAGTTGAAAGAGCCTCTATTTATACAATGTGAGCAAGCTAAAACCCTAAAACCAAATCCCATAACCTGATTGGCTCGGCACATAACTAAGAAAATGAGCGTTATGTGGCCGAATGAAGGTCTGAAAGTTGGATCTGACTAGCAGGCCGATCAGTACTGATTTTTGGCTTAAGGTTAGAGCCTTCAATCACTGAATTCGGGGTCCGGATGACTAACTTATTACAAACGGGATTTTTCCATTTAATTTATGGAAAAATTAATCAAAAAACTTAGGGAAATAATTAAAAAATTAAAAAAATAATTTTTTAACCCGTCCGGTAAAAATTTTTCGGAAAATTTTTAATGGTCCTATTGACTTAGAACATGACCATGCTCTATTCTAATAATGCCTAGTAGGTTTATAATATATATACACTTAATTTGGCTCTAATAACCCCCTAAGGCCTAGAATTCAAAATCGGGCATTCCAACTTTAGAGGAAGCGGAAGAAAGCCTCGTCAATTATACTCGGCTATAGGCAAAGCATAATTGTCAAGGGCAAAAAACTCCCTGGAATACCTTAGTTGAGATTCTACGTCTTAGGAGACCGAACCACTCAAAACACCCTACTAGCACATTTTATTACAAACCCTGCGGGGCCATGGTCATAATTACTTAAAACAAAAACTAACTATCCAAAACTAGCTAGGCACAAAGTCGAATCATTTGATACACTGGAATCAAACATTTGTCATGTTTGTCAACTGGTAGCTCCTCAACTAATCCAACTATTGTACAAATAAGTGGATAACAGGGAGTAGATCTGGGTCTCCCCCTTTGTTGTCTTGGGCTAAGATAACATAAAGCGAAGACTGCCTCGATTGGCGTGACAACCATCCATTTGGAAGTCAAAGCAATCTTGGTTCCACCTACTTAGTTGCTTGTCCCTCTACCGTCTATCCTGGATCCATCTCACATAGGCAACTACAAGGTTGGTGATAACAAGTACTAAAAACAAATAAGGCAAGATAAATTTAGAACACAATTTTCATCTCTTTCAACTTTAACACTCCCAAAGGTCACTGTGTTAAAGTTGAAGCACACAATAAGCAGTATCAGTAAGATCATTTACACAAAACAATAACAACAGTAGTAAATCTAACTCAAAATACAAAAAGAACAAATCTGATAACTTACTAGGTGAGTTGAGACCTTCCTTAGATATATTTTCAAATCAAACCTTGTCTCTTAGGAGACAAGTCACTGAAGGAACAAATCTAGTTCTTATTTGAGGGCATGGACATACCTAAGAGAGAAAGTTAAACTATTGTACAATAGGATTAGACACGTACAATAGCATTCAAGACATTCTAGTCAACAAGTGTGGAAACCCCAGTAAGATAGTAGCAGCCCAAGAGACAGAAGTAAGGATCCACAAAAGTAGTAGCCCGCTCAACACACCCTAAACAAGGCAACGACTCACTTGAAAACAACCCAACAAGGCAACGACTTGCTTCAAGCATTCCATAAACAGTTCAAGGTAATGGTGACAATCCACACACAGACTAGGACTCAGATTGCAACCCACACAAGGCCCATGGCTCAGGTGGCAACCCATATAGAGACCACGACTCCCTCATACCTCAAACACAGCTCGACACCCTCAAACAATGTAGAAAAGGTCACGACCCACTTAAACAAGCTCAAACAAGGTCACAATTGCCTACAACGACCCTCACGACACCCCTAGCAGGCTTACACAAGTCATGACTGCCTACAACAAGCTCATGGAACTCTTAAATAGACTCAACAAAAATCACGACCTGCTTCACCAGGCTAAAGCAGGTCATGGTGTCACATGTAAAGAAGAGAGGAAGAGTAACAACCTTCAAGAGGAATTGGTGCCATAGAGAAACCCTACATGTCAAGCCCTGGAGCAACAACAAACCCTAGATCAGATATAAAATTAGATCTCCAAAATTTTTCACCAAACACACACCCAAAAATGAAGGCTAGGACTTGAATTTATAAACTTGAAATGTCTTCTAGGATAGTCCTTCTAACCCTTCAAAAATTTAGGGTTACTCTGAGACATCCTAGCTTTTAGGAGTGTTACCAAACTAAAACATAAAATAATGTTAAGTTGACTTAGGATAGGGTACCAAGGTCAAGATGTCATACATTAGGGAGGATTTCCAAATACAAGATATAACAATAAAGGTAAGTCATCATAACAAAAGGTTCAAGGTACCACACAAGGAAGGGGGCGCTAGCACAAGGACCAACAAGGGGTCAACATAAGACCATAGGTCAACAAGAGGAGTCGCAACAAAGTGGGAAGACAACCCTTTCACCCACAAGACCAAGGTGCACCATCAAGGTGGGAGAATAACCCTTTTACCCATAAGACCAAGGTGTACCATCAAGGTGGGGAAACAACCAAACTTTTATCTTTTTCTCTCAAGATTATGTGGTCCATAATTGTTCCATACAATAACTGGAAGTATTTATCATCACCACGTAAGGAAGGTCCAAACTAGATTATGTGATCCTCTAGTCCTCCTGCTTGCTTCTAAAGGTCAGTGGCTAGTGACATCATCAAGGGGTGGCCAGTCCCTTGAAGAGACAACCTAGCTTAACCATTTAGGAGAGGAGGACATCACACATCATCATCTTGGTTAACTGACCAAGATCCACATGGTTAACTGACCAGGTATGTACCTATAAGAACTGCTTGGTTCTAGACCAAGAATCTGCCTAATCCCAGACCAGGATGTCTCTGTCTCAACCTGCAGGATCTGCTTGGTCCTCATGACCAAGAAACTGTCTAGTCCCAGACCAAAATACCCTAGAGACAAATAGGGGCTCTAGCCACATGCTAGGGACTTTGCCATGGCATCAACCTGCTTGGTCCCAGACCAAGAATTCCAAGAGACTACCAGGGGCCCTAGGGTTTCTTCTAGGGACTTACTCTGCCTGGTTAACTGACCAGGAACCCTAGTTAACTAGATAGGGTGCCATCCTCCCTGAGAATGGGTGGTCTCACAACTGCATTAACTTTAACACTTCCTCTCAGCAAGAGAAACATTCTTAGCAACACTAAGCTTGTCTCGAAAGTACCTAGACTTTGTCATGGACATAGGCTTAGTAAACACATCAGTAATTTGTTTAGCTGAAAAAACATATTGAAGTCTCTGCACCATGTCCTTGACATGGTGATACTTCTTTTCAATGTGTCTTGACCTGTCATAGAATATGGGATTTTCTGAGAGCTTCAAACAACTCTGAATGTCAACAAAGAACTTGATCTTATAGATCCTCTTGGAAGTTAGAATTGGCTTCACTTGTTGTCTGAGAATCACTTTACACACATCATTATCCATTATCAACTGGATGACTTCTATCGTAGCACCTTTCCAAACTTGATGTTTGGCTGTCTCCACATAAGTGGATGATCCTGAATCAGTGACATGGCTCACACTGGAGCCCCCTTGAGGCCTCTCAATAACCTTCTCAATGAGATCAACTGAAGGCTTCTTGGCCTTATCCCTCTACTTCTCTAAACGTGATGCCTCATAGACTTCCATATATGAGTCACTGAAAGACTCCCCGAAGTGATTGAAGATCACATCTCTACTTTCATGTTCTGCAGTCCCACTCTGCTAGGGATTGAAGAACACAGTTTCCTCCCTCTGAATTTTGACAGGGGTTATGAACCAGAGCTTTAATAACATGTCCTGAAACCTTATAGAGGTACCTTCACAGACTCCATTGAGTTCATATTTCCACCCGTAGGCCATACCAAATCCTTTCCTTTTGAGAAAGCTATAGAGAACCCCTTGTCTTCTAAAACTGTCACTGAAATATTATTCTTCTTTAAACCATGAACATACAAAATTTACTCAACACAAATCAACATACTTGAATCAAGCTGAAAGGAAGTTGAACCAACTCCTTTTATTGCATAGGTACTTCCATCTCCCAGTTCCACTTTCACATTGAACTTCTTGGCCTTGTAATTTGCAGGAGCCTTCTTGAATCCAGTCATATGCTTGGTGGCTCCACTATCTATCCACCAGAAATTTGCTAAGTTGGAGATGGAACCTAAGAGTGCCGAAACCAAGTACCATTCTCTTCTTTGATCTTGATCCTTGTTCTCAGCCCTTGTTTTCTTTTGCTGAGCTTCTTCTTATGTAGCAGTTGAGGCATGATACTTGCTTCTATGCCATTTCTTGTTAGGTGGTTTCTTACAATCTCTTGCATAATGACCAAGTTGGCTACATTGATAACACCTAACCTTTGATTTATGAAAATTCTTACCTTGAGGTCCTTTACCAGTGTCCTTGTGCTGAGGGAATCTTTTTCCCTTCTTTGTCTTGGCAGCTAGGGAATGATCCTTTTTAGTTGGAGGCCGCAATCTACTCTAGATCCTACCTTCTTCTTCTAAGCAATCATGCCATAATCTATCAAAGCTTGGTTGGACCTCTCTTCCATTTATTGCTGCCAAAAATGTCTCCTAGGTTGCAGGAAGACCATCGAATACTGTTTGCACCAGATCATCATCTTCTACTTTATTTCCAATGGCCATGAGTTGATCTCTTATCTGAGAGATCTTGGAGAAGAAGGTGGCAACCGTCTCATCCTTCTCCATCTTTAGTGATCGAAGTTGCTTTTTCAAAGCCCCCCTCTGAGTAGGGGATTTCTTCTCATAAAGATTTGCTAGGGCATCAAAGCATTCTTTAGATGTCCTTAGAGGAGCTATTATAGGCATCAAATTGTGTTTAAATGAGTCAAAGATGACTCTCTTTCCTTGGCTTGCTTCTTCTTAAATGCTGCTCTTCCTTGAGCTGTTGTTGGCTCTTCCACAACTTTGGTAACCAAATCATCCAGATCACTCTCCTCTAGGATATTCAAAATCCTAGCCTTCCATGCATTAAAGTTTGAGGCCCCTTCAAGCCTATCTTCTGACTTAACTGAAGTAGAATCCATCTTCAAACCCTTACTGTCAACTTGATGAGTTTTTCCGAGTAACTCCTGCAATCTAATTGATTATTGCGCAAACCATTATCTTAGGATCTGTGTAGATTCTGTTACCTTGCAAAACAGAGTTAGCTACAAACCTTGCCTGATACCATGTTAAAGTTTCAGTGTTTTTCAAAATTTAACTAACTTGTACAATAATTGAATAATGTAGATCAAATAAACTAAATACCGAAGTAAGAGTACAACAATGACAAAGAGCTAGATAGTAAAAAATATAATTTTCTAAACTAGTACTAAAAACAAACAAGGCAAGATAAAATTAGAACATAATTTTTATCTCTTTCAACTTTAACACTTCCAAAGGTTCCTATGTTAAAGTTGAAGCATACAATAAATAACCTGTAGAGCAGCAGTAGCAATAAGAGCATTTAGATAAAACAATAACTACAGTAGTAGATCTAACTCAAAATACAAAAAGAACAGATTTGATAACTTATTAGGTGAGTTGAGACCTTCATTATACTCAGATATATTTTCAGATCAAGCCTTGTCTCTTAGGAGACAAGTCTCTAAAGGAACAAATCTATCCCTTATTCGAGGGCATGGACTTACTTGAGAGAGAGAGAGTAAGTTAAAGTGTTGTAGGGTAGGATTAGACACGTACAATAACATTCAAGACATCCCAGTCAACAAGTGTGGAAACCCCACTAAGATAGCAGCAGACCAAGAGATAGAAGTAACAGTCCACAAAAGTAGCAGCCTGCTCAACACACCCTAAACAAGGTAGCGACTCACTTCAAAACAGCCCAACAGGGCAACTACCTGCTTCAAGCAGTCCAGAAATAGTTCAAGTTAATGGTGACAGTCCACACACAGACCAAGACTCGGATTGCATCCCACACAAGGCCCATCGCTTAGGTGGCAGTCCACACAGAGACCACGACTCCCTCAGACCTCAAGCACAGTTCCTCACCCTCAAACAATGCAGCAGAGGTAACGATCCACTTAAACAGGCTAACAAAAGGTCATGGTTGCCTACAACAACCCTCATGGCACCCCTAGCAGGCTTACACAGGCCACGACTGCCTACAACTTCCCTCACGACACCCTTAGCAGGCTTACACAAGTCACGACTACCTACAGCAGGCTCACAGAACCCTTAAACATACTCAACAAAAATCACGACCTCCTTTAGCAGGCTAAAACAGGTCACGATGTCACATGTAAGGAACAAAGGAAGAGGAACAACCTTCAAGAAGAACTGGTGCAGCAGAGAAACCCTAGACGTCAAGCCAAAGCAGCAACAACAAACCCTAGATCGGATATAAAATTAGATCTCCAAAATTCTTCGCAAAACACACACCCAAAAATGAATGCTGGGACTTGAATTTATAAACTTGAATTGTCTTCTAGAAGAATCATCCTTTTAACCCTTCAAAAACTTTAGGGTTACTCAAGACGTCCTGGCTTTTAGGAGTGTTACCAAACTAAAACATAAAATAATGTTAAGTTGGCTTAGGATAGGGTACAAAGGTCAAGACGTCATACATTAGGGAGGATTTCCAAATACAAAATATAACAATAAAGGTAAGTCATCACAACAAAAGGGTCAAGGTACCACACAAGTAGGGGGGCGCTGGCATAAGGACCAACAAGGGGTCAACATAAGACCATAAGTTAACAAGAGGGATCGCCACAAAGTGGGAAGACAACCCTTTCACCCACAAGACCAAGTTGTACCATTAAGGTGGAAGAACAACCCTTTTACCCACAAGACCAAGGTGTACCATCAAGGTGGGGAAACAACCAAACTTTTATCTTTCTCTTTCAAGGTATGTGGCCCAAAATTGTTACATACAATAACTGGAAGTATTTATCATCACCATATAAGGAAGGTCCAAATTGGATGATGTGATCCTCTGGTCCTCCTGATTGCTCCTAAAGGTTAGGTACTAGTGACATCGTCGAGGGGTGGCCAGTCCCTTGAAGAAACAACGTAGCTTAACCATTTAGGAGAGGAGGACATCACACATCATCATCTTGGTTAACTGACCAAGATCCACCTAGTTAACTGACCA
Source organism: Pseudotsuga menziesii (assembly GCA_001517045.1). Lineage (NCBI taxonomy): Eukaryota > Viridiplantae > Streptophyta > Pinopsida > Pinales > Pinaceae > Pseudotsuga > Pseudotsuga menziesii. The sequence continues at coordinate 571,009 of LPNX011167659.1, forward strand.
GGTATGTACCTGCAAGACCGCTTGGTTCTAGACCAAGAATCTTCATGGTCCTAGACTAGGATGTCTCTGTCTCAACCTGCAAGATCTGCTTTGTCCTCGTGACCAAGAAACTGTCTAGTCCTCGTGATCGAGAAAATTCTGGTCCCAGACTTTGCCATAGCATCAACATGTTTGGTCTCAGACCAAGAATCCCAGGAGACTGCTGGGGGCCCTAGGGTTTCTTCTAGGGACTTACTCTGCCTAGTTAACTAACCAGGAACCCTAGTTAACTGACTGGGGTGCCATCCTCCCTGAGAATGGGTCTCGCAGTTGCATTAACTTTAACAATGGGAGGATCAAAACCAGTGTTAGGTTCATTGGCCATGGAGTAAAGGAATAGAGAACATGTGAGGACAAGTTTTGCAAAGAGGAAGAGGTATACACCCGGATAAAAGGCTTGCAAGCTATATTTCTTGCTGATTGTGTGGGCATATTTTAACAAGTGATGCAAGCACACAAACTTACACCATAGATCTATTATCTGGAATCACCACTAATCATCATATATTCCTAGTACTTTCTTTCATGAAATGACGCTAGTGACATACATGCATTAGGCTTGAGATGAGAAGAGCAAGAAGGAAACAATTTGCTACCAACAACTTCAACTCAGAAGATGTTGCAAATCAACCCAAGTAGGTTCAGCAACAATGTTCCAATGCCAATAACCAATGCTCCATTGTCACCATACAACTTCTACTAGTTTTTCTCAAATCCATTCCATCCTCGCAAATGAAGAGAGAAAACCCTTATTTAGGTTTTAGCACAAGTTCCTTGTACAATAAACAAGTTATTGTTTTCCTAGATCCATTAGTTCTCCAAGGAATACAATAAAAATGACATTCTTAACCTCCTCAACAAACTCCTTACTAAAAGTAACAATGAGTTGTTGATATCTTTCTTTCCTAGGAGACAATAAAATAATCATCCTTTTCTCTAAGGAAAGCAATATAATAGTTCTCTCATGTAACTAACTCTTTGAGAAGATTCAACAATAATAAAATAATAGAGTTAGTTAAAAACCATCTCCCATAATAGAGCAAGAAGTTAGGGTTCCTTAGTTTGAGTGGTTCGACCATGCAACAACCTTCATAAAATGATAAGTAACTCCCTTGGCACATGCACCCTTCTAGATAGATTTCCGGCATGTGTAAGGCTCTAGGTGAATGAATTGTGGTTGACCAAGCATGTGGTGCATCCCCCATGAATATGCAACAAAATTCCCTTTGGTGGCATGTGTGGCATCATTCATTCCCTAAGATTTACGGCGCTCCTTTAACAAACTCTCTAGCACATCTTTCAATGCATTACAATCTCCATATTGTAACCAATGGATTATTTCCATGAGTGCGCCTCTCAAGAAGAGATTCCCATGTATGAACAAAATTACTTTAGGGGCACGTTTTGCTTCAAACAAACCACTCAAAGCAAGTGTAATCTATATATAACCAACTCCATATAACATGTGTTCATAGTGTAACAAACTCCCATGTGTGCATGAAATAATCCTTGAAGCATGTACATGAGAAACAACCTTGACCAAGCAAGTGACTAACAAAGAAATGTGCCATGCTAACCACCCTGACCAAGCGACTAACAAAGAAATGTGCCATGCTAACCACCCTGACCAAGCAAATAACTAATTTGAGAAGCAAGCCCTTGGAGAATGTGCCAAAAGAGGTTACTTCATATCTTCAAATGCTAAGTCATCACAACCACACCAAGGAGGTTCACCCTAAGGAAATGTGCGATCCTCTCAAGCCATAAAATGATATTACAGTGCATATATGCCTTGAGAAATGTAGGTTGGACATGAACAACTTCCACAGGTTTAGTGTGAATGTGTAGGAAGACATTTCGAAAGTAACCACTTACAAAAAGTGGGAAATTAATCTATTCTGTAATTCACTTAGGAAAAGTGAGGTATTTTACATTTTTCTATTTGTTACCCCTCATATTGTATGAGGGTTATGTTACAACTTGAACTAGCATGTATGATCAAATCCCCAAGGAACAAGGCTAGCCCAATTGCAACCCAGAGGTATTACCCATTGTCACCTCAGTATCCATCTCTCTACACCTTAGGTTGGGCAAGTGATCTCTTCTCTCCTTACCAGTGGTTTTCATCGTTCAAGGATAACCATTTCAAACATTATCATGATCTCTCAAAGGATATAACACAATAAATATCAGGATGAGAACCGAGGAACAAACTACCGCATAACTAGTTGACAAAGAAGGAAGTTTCTAAGCTAAACTTCAGGAATTGTATTATTATCTGTTTTTCTTGTAACAATTTTTTTTATGTAAGGTCGGCCTCCATGCTTGGTCGGCCTGGCCTAGCCTTTTTTAAAATCTGCCTAGCATCAACTTGAGGTGTGTGACATAGTGCTTCGGTGCCTTCTTCGTTCACATTAGTTGCCTGGCTCCTTCAATCCTTCACCGACTTTTCTCTTCATTGTGGCATGGATACTACATGAGATTTACACACTCACAGGCAGAATAAAGAAGACAACATAGGAGAGTATATATTAGAAGATTCATTCATGTGTAATGTTCCAACATATAGTGAAGATGGCGGATGTACGTTGAGTACATTTCATAACTCTTAAATACCTAGTCTCCTCACTTTATTCATTAAAGGAAAGGACTTGGTCATTTATTATGACTTTATTACGTATGAAAAATATATTTAATAATCGCCTAAGTATGACCATGATATCTAACACCTTTATGCTGGTGGATTTTGTCTACTTGGATGTCTTCACATGGGAACTGAGTTGTTGGTTAGGACAAAGGAAACGAGTCATGTTCAATTTGCTAGAAAGGAAAATTTATATATGACAATCTCCTGACATCATTTCTGCTTAAAGTGGACTTTCTTTGGGAATTATTGACTTGCTTGTAAAGAGCACATAATACTTGGTAAAGCTTATTACGTTTTTCTGAAGGTATTCATTATATACCACACATTGGAGTGGGAGGGCCAACATTAGTGCTATTTATTTGGTATACTATGTTCGACTAACACAGGATATTTCCAGGAGATTGAACACCTTCAGAAACCACTCACACAAACAGATCACAGATCAACACATCAATGTTTTTACATGGTTAAAACCCTCGAAGAGGGAACCAGTCCACGGCTCCAGCCAAATAGCTACTTAAGGCAATATTATTATGCAAAAGAAAAATAATGTTACAATGAGTTTCTCACAATTAATCATTGAGCAAATGACCCTCCATGCTCTTTAAATAGAGATCATGGACCAATCGGGTGTTAAGCCACAAATCAATGGCTGTTAAGATTGAGGTGAGAATGAACTGTCGGATCACTCTATGTATAGAATATATCGTGAACGTGGGATTACATATGTACACATGCATACTAAGAAACACACTTTACCTAAAGATACATTATACCAAGTTGATCTTAACTAACTCCTAAGTGTCTAAATATCTTAACGTACTGATTTCTGACAGAGCATGCCAAGACAGTATCTTATTTTCAAAATGCTTTTTAGATTGCCATTCTCTACGTATACGGCAGAGTGGAGATATTGTCAAAGCTTATGCTGTAATTTAAGTACTCTGAAACATCCAAGAATTTTATGACTAAAAACGATGGACCTTTTTATAATCTTGTCAGTTAACTTCTTGATTTTCTCCCTTCTTTGCATGTTGTAGGAAGTTACCTTTTCTATCCATAGAATTTTTTTATTATGTATCCTATAAATACTGTTAATTTCCTGGTTGAAATTTTCTTTGACAGCTTTTTATTGTCACCTTCTAAATGTGCACACTCACAGGACCTTGATGAGTCTGGGAGAAATCAAACAAATGGAATAGAGGAATTACAAGCTTTACTTCAAGAAAGAGAAAATAATGGACCTGGGGATGAATCCAAGAAGGACAGTGAACAAGATTCACACTCTTTATCATCTCTGGCATCAGTGAAGGAAGATGATCTAGAAAACAAGAGAAATGAGCTGGTATGTTCTTGTCTAGCATTATTAATGGCAAGATGTTTAAAAACAAAAATAGGTTACATATGCATTTTTTCCTTGTCCCTACACTGGACTACATGCCTAATTAATGGTTGATATTTTCCCTAGAAATTATGGGAAGATAAGTTGATGAAACTAGAGGAGACATGGACAATCCTGCAGCATAATCTAGCTCAACAACCTTCACCAGGTATGGTTGGCGTTGATGATGAAGATATCTCTCTCTCAAATTTCTGAGAGGCTTATTGGTCTTAAATTCTTAATTATCCCCTTGTGAATTTTACGTCAAGTTGTAAAAAATGAAAATGCAGTTTGTAAAATTTATTGTCATATGAAGTCTTTTAAATTCACTGCAGCACAAAGGGAAAAGGAGTTGGAGCGTAGATTACGGAGCTTGACAGAGCAACTAGTGACCAAGCAGGTATTTACAAATAATCTAACAGAAGGTTTTAAAGCAGTCACTATGTGTTGGCAAAGAATATGCCCATTGCCAAGATATATAACACAGCTGTTATAGTGTAATTTCCGAGTTTAGTCCAATGAAAAACATAACTTTTTCCCCTAGGGATGCTGAAGGTTCGATTCTGATGAGACACTTTGAGTTTGTGCCTAAGGGAAGGTAGGCCTAGGGGAAAATGTAATAGCATATCATGCCATCCAGATATATGAAAATTGTAACGAGAATGGCGGGTTCATGATGTATCTGAGTTTTGGAGGCGTTAATACATGGATCAAGATGAAGTATGGATGGAGAAAGTATGTAACGCTTTCTTTGTTCACCAACAGTGTTAAGTTTAAACTGGCTATTATGTATTAAGTTTGATGTGGGAATCCGAAATAGGCATGCCTTTGATAATCTCAAGTCATAAATTAAAAGAAATGTCTGCAATTTGTGGGCAAGGAAATCGGCCTTGGATATTGTGTTTTCCTCCTACTTCCTTTTTGAAGAATTGTTAAATGGATCATAAGAATTTCAAATAGTAAGCAAATTCAACTATTTAAAGGCTTTCTTGGATTTCCTATATAGAAGTGTGATGTATCTCATTAAAAATTGTAAACGTGACAGGCACAGGCAGAAGCATTTGCAAATGAGAGGAATGCCCTTGAGTTCCAGTTAGAAGAAGCAAATGAGACAAGAAGGCAATTGCACCTTGGGAATGTAGAGACAAACTTTAAGAGAAACAAAGTAGGGAGGTCTGGAATAATATCAACATTGACCGCTGCAAGTGGAACTTATGACATAAGCGAATCAAAGGTACATTCTGAAATTTCAAAAACTGCAATCTGTCCAAGGGTCGTCAAAGCATTTCTCGAGAGTGGCAGCAAGCTGACACAGGCAGCAGATGTTTTTTGCATTAAAATAGGCCATCGGAGACTTATGCTATTCCGTTCCTTGATTGCTGGTTATATCTTAGCCCTTCATATTGTTGTGTTTATTATAATATCATTTGCAAAGCTGGGTCGATAAAATTAAGATTTTAGAGAAAAAAAGCTTCTATCAAGCACGTTGTCTGTAGTCTGAAGCGGTATTAACTCTCTCTAGTAATTATGGATGAACTTATGTTACCTCTGTAAACAATTTGTTTCCTCATCACTTTGCTTGGAAATAATCTGTAAAATTAGCGAGGAAAATCATGTGAAGAAACTACAAAGACAGGTATTCTATGTGCAATATTGCCCACAGCATGAATTTATTTTATCAATTTCTCGTGATATTTGATAGGCCTATTTAACATGCATTATTATGTGCTCTGATACTGATATATATATATATATGTGTGTGTGAGAGAAGACATGCTCTGAATACACACTGCTGAATTTGAACTTTTTGGGTCCATGTTTGGGCAGTTATTATCCTATTTGGAATCGTATGGCTTAAAAGGGCATGTTTCTATTGGCTGCCAGTAGCCTGTTTATATGTAGTGAAAAGGGAAAATTATTAAATACAAATAAGCTAAATAAAAAAGACAAGGGCTTTTGCATCGGGCCTAATTACCCTTAATGGTAACTACTTTTCATTTGCTGTACTTATACATAATTTCTATTAGCACTCTTCTTATCATGACAACTTTGTTTCTCGCATTTTCTGGGAATTTTGGGTTCGTTCAATTTTCTCTAAATAACTTATTTAGACATTTTGTAAAACAACATTTTTCCCGAACATAAATTGCAATATACAAGGTGTTCAGTTGCTGGTTTACATCACCATGTTCTTAGTATAACTGAGCTACTGGGGCACTCAATAGAAGAGTCTAAGCTTTGCTCGTCCCTTGGATCTAAACCCGTTCTTCAGGGACTGCTAATTTTAAGTTTTATAGCTGATCTTATAATCCAGTCAATTTAAAATCCATGGTTATTGTTTAAGATATGAAAGACGTTTTATACTAAAAACAATACAATACGATATGAAACCTAGCCATTCTAGATATCATGGTTTGTGCACTTTGATGACATTGACCAGTCCTCTTGTTCACTCCCTAAGTTTGTCATGCGAGCACTTTTTGATCTATAGGATATAATTGTTGACGCATGATCATATACTAGAATAGTAGAAAACCATTGAGCTTTTCAAGGCATCATGGCTTCTTGTCGTTGGGGCAAATTTCCTACTCTTCTTTACCTTAAAGGACTTTTCATTGAGCTTCATTTGAAGAAAATAACCATCATCATATATCCATGTATCAAACTTCTTTTTAGCTTTCAAAGAGTCAAATTTCAATAACATATGTTATAGACAAAAGCTATATTTAGCTATATTGACTTGGAGATTACACTTACCTAATTTGTCCTATTGTATTTGCCATGTTGCAATATGTTGCACAATTCTTGTATTTGTCATGCTGCAATATGTTGCACAATTTTTGTGTTGTGTATACTTTTTTTAATTTATAGTTTGGTATGCAAGATTGTAGATAGAGTAGTATATGTGCCATCTATACATGAGTATCAAAGGGTATGATCAAATATATGCTTTAGAATGTTTTTATGACACTTCTAAATTTGACGCACTTGCTTTCTACAAATCTAAGAAGGTAATCAATAAGGTGTAGAGATTTGCAAAGGTCAATAGGATTAACTTATGGAGCCAATTCTCACCCAAAATCTGAAATAGTCTCCTCATAAATGCATTAGAGAGATATAGGTCTAGTGTGTTGAAGAGAAATTGCAAAACCCACGCACAAGTGTGCCTAAGGAAAAATGTCAATCACAAGAGATGAGATAATTTAAGATAAGTTAATTTTAATAGTGTCCAATAAATAACCACAAATAGGTCAATGGGATTGCTAAGTCCAATAGTAAGAATACATCGTGGGAGCACATACTGCTTCTATATAAAGGAAAAAAAGACATTACCTAAGATCTAAAGTCTAACTTCTATAAAATTGTGTTGATGGAAAAATTAAAGTGATAGATAAACCTACCGAGGACGATACAAGGGGTATGGGTTGAAACACCAAACTAAAGTACTTGTAGACTTATAACATTTTGTATTTCGAATCAAAATCAAGAGATGAGTAATACAAACGAGGTTGGAGTTGTGTATTTATACACAACTTGAGTGAGGTGTTCGTTCAAGAAGGGGAGACATCCCTTCAAGGTGGGGGGGTGGCTATGGTTTCACAAAACATGGGCACACACACCCAAGAGGGTTATCAAAACCTGCATATGTAGTTTGATTAGGATATCCTTAACCATACCTAGTAACATAATAAAAGAATAAAGAATGCCCTTAGACATAATTATAAGTACTAATGATACATGAGCCATGGTTATATGTACAAAATGCAATAATAATTCCAAGAACACTTTAAAGTTGAATAGGGGCCTTAGGGAGATGCCATTATAACACACCCCCTTAAAAAAAAGGTTTCCCATATCAATAAAATGTCGTAAAGTAGCGAAGGTGGACCTCCATAGGATTTTGGTGAAGATATCTACAAAACGATCTTATGAAGGAATAAAGATGGGCGAAATATCTCTCAAAGCATAGAGATGATGGAAATAGCGCATCTAAAGCCAAGCAAGTTTATATTTTTTATGGTTGACAAGATAACAAATAAGTTTGGTGGTACTTTAATTGTCACAATAAAGAGGCGTGGGGCCCTTTGGAGGAATACTCAATTGATCAAGAATCATCCTCATCCAAACAAGATGCTTTCTAGTTAGAAGAGCACTATCATAGTAGAATTTTGTAGAAGATAGAACCATAATCTATTGCTTGTAGAACACTAAGTAACTTGTCTCGGATCAAGAGTAAACAAGTAACAAAATGTGGAAGGCTGCCAATAAAGATCATTGACCCAATGCACATTAGAGAGTCCTTGAAGATGAATAGGGGCTCTCATTACATAATGGATACGATATGAGTGGTGCTCTTCAAACACTACAAAGTATGCATGTCCTCCTAACAATGACTCTTATGAGGTGCCTATAGATATTGTGAACACAAATTGACAACAAATGCAATATCTAGATAATAGCATCAAATAAAGGAGCAATAGTTTGCCTAAAACTTCATCCCAATGGCAAGAGGGGTGCTAACCAACTTAAAATCCTCTATGCAAAGTGCCACAACGAATCTAGAACACATTGCGGTTGAGAGAGAGAGAGNCTTCATTGAAATGAATAAAGTTCATTTACCAAGGAAACATCTAACATAAATAGGACTAGGTGCAATAACCCATAAAGGAGAATAAAATATATATAATGAATAAGAATAGATTGGATAAATAAGAGATGGCAATGTGATTTGAAATTTCATGACCTTTTTTAACCATTAAAAATTGCATGTGAACTTTATATGTTAAATACTCGTAAACAAACTTTAAAACTGAAATTTAAATGCTTCTTGCCCCAAACCTTTTTCAAAATGAACACCAATTCAAACTTAAATACAACTTAGGTCCATAGTATGTTAAAAACCAATGTGTGATGTATTGGCTGTGGACTTGGTGGAAACTTTGGGGAGTTTAAAGGTTTTGGGTTTGAATCCCATAGACTACAATTTCTTTTACAAACCATACATTTTTTTTTGTTGCCAATTCACCTATTTTACCAAATTTTGAACATTTTGGCTGAAACTTCGAATTTTGATAACTTCTGCATCTAGAGGCCGTTTCACGCGAAACAAGCGCTAACGGAAAGCTCTTGACGAGCTCTTTATCACTGTAAGCTTTATTTTACTATTTGAAGACTTCTATTATGATCGATCTTTGAAGATCCTTTTGGATCACAATGAGAGGGCTTATATATATTCCCTTAAGGGGCACCTTGGTGACTATTCATGAAGGGTTATGGCCCTTAGTTCATTACATTGCCTACCAATTTTAAAATACTTTGTCCTCAAGCATACAAAAGTTGTCTTGGTTTTGGCATGTAATGTTTTCTTAAGATTCTTCATTTTTAAATTCGTCATGGTAGATGATACAAGCAGATGTGATCTTCTAAGTGTCAAGCAAAATTGTCAAATTGAGAATGAGAAATGGTCTTCCCACCCTAATTCAATCTTTTGCGGAACTAAACATCTATAGTATTCTTGGAGAGAATGTATTGTATTGTAATTTCCACAATGACTTGTACCTTGGGATCGAATTATTCTATCGAAACATTGGTCAACTGCTTTTGTTCAAGTTGATATACTGGTTGGTTAAGGAATTGACTCTTATGATTAGGATGACAATAAGGTATCCTTGTATATGCTTCCTTCCTTTTGATGTTTTATTGCTTGGTACGTTCTTGATGGGATCTGTATTGGTTTCCTTCTCCAATGTCTCGATTTTTATATGTGATGAATTTTTTTATTTCAACAAGATTGGTCATTGTTTATTTTTCAAGTAAGGATTCGTTGTTGATAGATTTCTCCAACTTATTATGTAGCAACTTATTTTCATTCTTTAGCTTATTGATTTGGTTAAGTAAACTTATATTATAAACCTTTAAGCATGAAAGTTCTTCCTCAATTTTTAATTTGTTAACTTCATTTTTCATATCTTGATTCTCTTGCTTTTCTTCTTCTAACTTATTAATTTGTTCTAGTAACCTTCGATTAAGGCTCCTTAGGTGAGAGTTTTCTTCATATTTTTTCTGATAAACTCTTGTTAAGTTTCTCTTTGAGATCTTAAGTCTCATATTCTAACTTTTGATTGTGTTGTTTTGTATTTTTTATCTTCTTGATTTTACAAGTAGCTTTTGACTGCGATCTCTTAGGCGATAAACGTCTTCATCATTTTATAATAATTCGTTGTGAGGTATATCCCCAAGATATTTATGTTTTTCTTTTTGTTTCATTAATTTATCTTCTAATTTTCTTATATGTAATGCACATTCCTACATTTGCATGCCACCTTTACATTCGTTTATTTTAAAGAATCTTATACAATGGTGACAAAAACCGCTTTTAAGTTCTATGATCCACCCATCTTTGACATTTCTTCCACAAAATGGACATTGTCACAATTATATTATCCGTGAAGTTCATAGTTATCGACTTTACCTATTTCTTCAATAACAATTGGATGCACTTTATATATGAATCCCTTTTTTAACAAAGTCTCTTTCCTTCATTTTGTAATTTCCGAATTTTATTTTCAAACCACGTAACTTTTTCAGCCTTTACAAATGTAATATTCTTCTTTTTTTTATTTATGAAATTCTGTACTTTAAATAACTAACTAAGTACCCCTTTTCAATCTAATTGGTTGTTAATGAAATGAGTCACAATTGATGTCAAGGGTCACATCTTTAATTTCCTAGACAACAAATAATATATTTTTTCAATGCATATGTGTATTCTAATTGCGCTGATGTTTTTCCTAATTTATATGGTGGCTAATTCTAAATTGTGTGCTATTGATTTGTATTCAAAAGTGCTGGTGATATCAACCCTAGAAAAATGTGCCTTAAGGTCAATATCATGTTAGCAATATACACAGAATAGAGGCAGGTTGAGATTCAACAACTAGGTGATCCTTGTATCACGTTTTCCTGTTGTGTTTTTATCACGTTCGATTGTTGCCCCTTCCACTTCAACGAATAATTTTCAGTGTACTCAACGAGTAGATAGGATTGATGGGTGGTGGCTACTTTAAAATTTAATTTAGGTTTTTTTGTGATGTCCTTAACATGCTAGTAGTGCTACTTGTATTTGATTGGGCACAATTTTTAGTGGAATATTTAGACTAGTGAACTTGGTGGCTCTAAACCTTCCAAACTTTTTTATAACCCCTGTGGCAATTTCTTGATCATATTGGAAGCAATTATGTTTTAATCTTTACGGTATATATAAGCCGAACATTGATGAAAATTGCTTTCTACATACATCCCCTTAGAAGGTTCAAATGGTCATGTGATTTCAACCTTGACAAATGTTCTTCTACAATGAAACAACGCCATATAATAGAGTTGTATGAACAAGGTAGCTTCACACTCTATATAAATTTCTTCGCTAGAGAAAGATCGTCTTTCTTCAAAATTTGTGGGACATCACTTGCTTTAAAAGACCAAGACAGGCCAACCTCTCCACTACTTTTTTTTTCAATGTTTTTTCTTAGTATTTGAAGAAATAAGATCTCTTCTAACACTCAACACGTCGTTTTTTAATGGTATGTGCCTCCATAAAGAAGATGAAACATTTTAAAATATATGCATGGGATTTAACAAGCGGGCAATCTTAATATGCTCCCAATATGGTAGCTCATAAAATACAGATTTCCTTTTCATCCCAATGTGCATTTTATCAACATAGATGTCAACATTCTAGATCATCGAACATAGGTTCCACATTTGAATCGGACAAATCTACAGTTTTGTTTTCCTTCTCTTTGTCGTATGCCCTAAGCTAGTCATCCAATGTCATTATTTCAAGTCTGTGGATTCTCTCTAGTTTACCATTGAGAGTAGATGTTATTCTTCTATAAGGGTGGTCTTCTAGGAGGAATACTCTCAAGTAGTCATATAGACGATTTCATATGTGATTGGACCACCCGACCTTTATAGAAGGTCCACAACACTTACATCCATGATACCCTCTTGTTACATGACCTGCATTTTATTGTATGTAGAGCACATTAGCATTGAAGAAGATAGTTGCATCAAATTAACTATGACAAATAATATTTTTACGAATAAAAAAGATCAAACAACATGATTTCTAGAGAAAAATTCAAATCCTGAATAATCATGGGTGGTGTATGCACACATGCTATGCAATGTAAAATACCTCTCTATTGGGATGGGTCTCGATACATCATATACAAGTATGCCTTCCCATAATTCTTTCAATTCTTTCAATTAATCAATAATCTTTTCCTTACATCCCAAGGGGACGTCTAAAGGTTGCCCCAATGCAAGGCATATTTGATGAACAAATGGTGCTCTATGAAAGTTATAGTCTATTAACAACTCATCAAGGAACAAAATATGCATCACATGCACAACAACAAATCTACATGCTTTCTTTTTTCATAAAGAAGTCGTAATTGGAGTGTTCTTTGAATGAACAATCTGTACTAAATAATGAACACCTACAACTATTTATAAACTCTGCTTTGTTTCATGAGTACATGGACAATCATTGATATATAATAGATTCCTCATGTTAAAGTTTTTGGATGCATAACCATTCATGCACATATTATACATGGAAATGCTAAGTTTGTATTTAATAAGATTCAAGTAATAATAGCGACAATAAAGAGGACTACAAAATGGAATAAGTGATATTGATTGTTTGAGATGAACGAATACCATGGTATTTTTTAAGGATTTTAATATTATATTTAAGTATAGTATTCTAGGCGATTGTTTTGGATTGAAAAAAAACATGTTTATAGATAGGTAGGCGAATATTAAATATGAAACATAAAATTAACACTAAAATGTGTAAATTTTGGCGAATATTATGATAATAAAAAAACATATTTTATGTAAATATAGGCGATACTAGACACTAAAAATGACCAAATAGTGAATTTATTTTTTGAAAAAAACCCAAAGAATAGCCAATTGGCAAAATTAGACTTGGAAATGATCCAAAATTTGTACTGTCTATTTTAGACTTGGAAATGACTCAAAATACATGTAAAGGACCCAAAATTTGTAACGTCTATTTTAGACTTGGAAATCATATAATAATTACCATGAAAGTAGAATTCAATTCCAAAATTGGGCATATGTATAGAAGATAACCAAGTGTCATACAAAGCCTAGTTGTAATAGGTTTGGTATTTACTTTACGAATGGATAGGAAGAGAGAATTCATCGCTACCCTTCAACAATTAAATTGACTTTGGTGTGTGCTTGGACATTTTTCCTCTCATCTTGTACAACTTTTTGGATCTCTTAGTAGAGATGTTTTGAGTGGTGTTGATATCATATTTTGGATTGCTAGGACTCTCGGTTGACTCAATAAAATGAGACATGTTGATCAATTTAGGATGAAACATAATTATTTAGTATTCCAACTTTTCAAATAAAAAGAATATCAAAGTGTTTCTATGTGTCTTTTATATATCACCTATTGGATTTTTTACCACAATGGGTGTTATAGCTCAAATCGACACTTCTCCATCTATGACGACAGTTGAAAAGGTGACACATCAAAATGTTAACTCTTCGTCAAACAAAAGGACAATTATGGATCGAAGAAGCTTGATTTTGATCCAATTGATATGGCCTTGATCATTGAAATTTTTCCTCAGCCATAGTCTCATTTTCCCTTGAAAGTTGTATAGAGAAAAATCGCTCCCAAATATCATGCACCATGTGTTTTAGTCGTGCATTGCCTTTGTATTGCCAACGATTTCTATAAAAAGATGAAATTTGTATATTGCTACATGTTTGCCAGTGATTTAATCGCCATATGCTCATGATTTGCAAGAGATTTACTTCCAAATATATAAAAAATAAAATAAAATTTCGAAATAGGAGGAGTTAGGGTGGTTTTGGTAACTTCCCCCTCGATTTAAATTTCCTCTTATTCGATGACAACTATCTTCATCAAATATAAATGAAGAGAGTTAGGGCATTTTGGGGAGCTTTTCCATAGAAAGGTTATGCTGGAGGATTTTCCCATAAGTTATTCACATTTCCCTGCCTATTGCTGATGATCATTTGGTCTTGTATCCCTATATGCTGAGACTATTTCCCTCAAATAGTTTCAACCTTTTCTGCATGTGGAGATTTGGTAGGATTTGTGGATAACTTGAGTAGGAGAGACCTCGAGATCCGATTTCCACGAGGTATCGAGTAGATATTGTATGGATTGTACTATTTGCTGCTTCTTAATATAAATTAGACATATTTCTCTTCCCAATATGGTGTCTCAAATTTGGCTTATTTACTGATGTTCATTTGATTAATCAGTTTTTTTATTATATATGCTTATATTTGAATTTCATTGTTATTTTGTAGCCAATCTATTTGTGGCGGGTATTGTCTTTGTTTTGCAAGAATTTGGGTTGAATCTTTGAAACAGATCTCAAGAGCAAAGAAATCTAGGACCAACCTTCATAAACCAGGTGCATAAACTTTCTTCCCCTTTCACTCTTGAAATAGACTTGCTTGATCTTTTACTGTAATCAGGAGTCTAGATTGTTTGCAACCCAACCTTAGGTGTCCAGTTTAGATAGCCCAGTATGTTGGTGATTTAACCCCAGTCATTTGGATGAAATACTTAATAACATAATTGTTGACTTTGTTGGGGAGAAACCATATGCTTTGGGGTTTCAAGGTCAGTTCCTTTAGTTTATTTGATTGTTGTGAGTTTTTCAAGCTTGATTTGGTCTCATACTTTAGTAGATCTTTCGAACCTTTAAGTTTTTTAAGCTTGAATTTTTTTTCAAACCTCCTAGGACAAAATCGCTTGTTGTAATACTTAAAATAGTGATTTCCCTGTAAAATCGCTATTAATGATCAAAATAGATCTGATTTAATCGCTTGCTGTTGTATACACAATAGTGATTTTCCTGTCGATTGTGATTTTATTTCACATCTTACTTGGTTTGTACGGTTCCTTGATTTGTTTTGGAAATTGGTCGAATGCTTTAGGTCTTCTTGAAGGTTCTTAGAGGTAGTTATCTTATTTGTGACCAAGATTGACTTGTCTTGTTAAATATTTTTTGAATAAAAATTCTTTTGAAAGAGTACATTGGCTCTTAGCCCTTTTCACTATTTGTTTGAAAAACTTGGAAAGTGTATGATTGTTAAGATCTTGTAGTGACCTCTCAGAGGTAGTCCGCCTACTCTCTTTGATTATTTTTAGTTAGTCCCTTTCAATTTCTTGGATGAAAAGTTTTTCGAATAGTGTATTTGGATGTAAACCTTTTCTCTTTTTGATTTTGCTTACTTTGAAAGTTTATGTTGACTAAATTTCCATTGATGCCAACAGGTGTGTCTTGGCTCCCCTTGAGGAGCCCTTCAGGGTTAGAAGTTTGTCATTGTCAAAGGAGACCTTTCGACCTTGTCCAAGCCCAAGTCTGAAGCCCTTGGATCCCTTGGGACAATGGAAAAATCCATGTACACCATTTAGTGTGTTTAAGTTTCCCTAAATAATTTCTTTTGTTCCTCAGGCCCTCAACCTATGCCCTAATACCCTATAAAGTGTCCTTGGTGGGTTGAATAAGTTTCAATAGGCCAAATGACCCACTAGGTGGTAATTTGTGTTTTAATGAGGTCATGGTACCCTTGGAGATGGTTTCTTGTTATTTAGGGTCCCACACGCACATTTTTTATTATCATACATGTCATGGTTGAAGCCCTTGTGATGTGGAGCACATCCTTTCTTGTGGTGACTTTGTTGACCTAACACAAAACCCTAAAACTCTTACCCTTGGTCCCTAAGCCCACAAACTAGAATTTGACCCTATGATGTATGCCTAGCCCTTAAAATAATAATGATGACCTTTTGATCCCATGATGATGCCCATTGCATGTTTACCTTGATTAGTCTTGAATCCCTTATTTGATGACCCTTAAACCCACAAGGTCCATTAAACCCTTATCTTTAAGTGTTGAATGTTAAGACAATTTAAAATTAATAAACAATTTGTTAAACCCTCATGAATTCGGCCCCATTAAGTGATGGTGTGTTAAAACAAATTTAAAAGTTAACAAAACACTTAAACCCTCCTAGAAGTCGGCCCCAGTAAGTGTTTAAATATTAAAACAATTTTAAAATTAATAAAATGTTTTATATCCCTTTGAAAGTCAGCCCTATTCCCTAGCACTCAATGTTTAGTTAAGTGTATTAATACACAAGACACTTTCCATAACTCATACCATAAACGAATGTAACATTTTGGAGTGTGGACTGATGTTTTTTGGTGGAAATGCATAGCAGCAGTATAGGAGAGGGATCCAAATATTTTCCACAGAGATATTTTTTGGGTTAAGTAAACAGTCCGAGTTTTAAGTCATCTACTCAATCCGAGTTTCTTGGGTCTTCCTTAACACTGATACGCTACGAATTTTTTGGGAACTTAAAAAGTTTTGGATAGGGATCATTGCTACCTTTTTACAGACCTCTCTTATACAATGGTGAAGGTTTAAAACAATGTATAATCCATGCACATACCTGAGTTTGTGGAAGGTTATTTGCTGACCTAAACAGTCCCAAGTTTTCAAAGTTCTCCTCAGCAAGAACAATCCGAGTTTGTTTTGATGATTGTTGTTGCCCTTATCCATATGCTTGAATAATCCCAACACTTATACACATTCCTGAAAGTGTTGAAGTTATCTACAGTGGTGAAGGTCACCTTCATGTTCAAGGTTGAAGTCATCTATAGTCATCCTGAGTCCCAAATTTGAGTAATGGAAGGTTTGTCTTGTTAGGGGTCTTCTACAAAAGATATACACAGCTCAAAAATGAGATCTTTGACATTGAACAGTAATTATGTATGTACAGTGATTGAGCATTAATAAGTGTGTATGTACATTATGTGTATTCATATGTACAATGAAGTGTATGAGTGTACAAGTGTACGTACTAGTGTACAATGAAGTGTGAAGTTCTGATCTATGTTGTGATGATGCATGCTACTATAAGGATGATACATGCTACTCTACGATTTGATAAAATCTATGATGATAATGCATGTGATGATGATGTACACTCTAAGATGTTTATGCATCCTTACACACTATGATGATAATCCATGATATGATGTGATCATGCATTCCTATGCACTATGATGTACACTTGATGACGATTATGCATTTACTATGATGACGATGCTACTTGATGATACACTATGATGATGCATGACTTATGTTCAGTGAAAGCAGAGCATAATTAATTGTTCAGTGATTGATGAGGTGTACAATGATGTACATGATCAGTTTGTAGCAGTGAAATGACATATTAGTATACAGTGATGATTTGACAGTGATCAGAGAGCAGAGGTTATGTGCAGCAGGAAGTTCGGGGATTGGTTTTAATAGGTCCACGGGTTCAGTCTTCTTTTTCTTCAAGGCGGTAGGGTGTTTCTAGGGCTCACAATATCGCGAGTTAATCTGTTGTAGGATCTTGTCAGTTGTAGCTGACGAAGCATAAAGGGTCGTAGCCCCTTCTAGTTGTAGTTGGTAAAGTTGTAATAAATTTGCTTACTCCAGTTGTTGCTGGGTCAAATTTATTTTTAAAAAGGCTTACGTGGTTTTACCCCCAGGACTTGGGTTTCCATGTCAAAATATTGTGTACTGTGCATCTTGTTATTTTCATGTACATAGATGATATGTTATGATTGGTGATTAGCAACTTGCTCTTGATTAAAATTTTTATAATTGTGCAGATACTAATTCACCTTCCTCTTAGTATTTCAAAAATTGGTATCAGAGTGGGTTCCTTAAAGAACAATCTAACAACTAGAAGGCAGTCATGGGAAAGTTTTCTAAACAAAGAAAAAGTGGATCACCCTTGTTTGATGGGACCAACTATGCATTCTGGAGCATAAGGATGAGAGCCTACGTGGAAGTTCAAGGAATAGAGTTATGGCAAAGTATCAAAAATGGGTACAAGGTACCAAAGACTGTACCAACAGATTTAGATGAATTGACTCAATACAATATCAATTCAAAAGCCAGAAATCACCTTTTGGGTGCTATAGATGAATTTTTCTTTTCCGAAGGGATGAATTTCCCCTCTGCAAAGGAAACATGGGACAAAATCCAAACCACATACAAAGAAAAAGTGGATTACCCTTGTTTGATGGGACCAACTATGCATTCTGGAGCATAAGGATGAGAGCCTATGTGGAAGTTCAAGGAATAGAGTTATGGAAAAGTATAAAAAATGGGTACAAGGTACCAAAGACAGTACCAACAAATTTAGATGAGTTGACTCAATACAATATCAATTCAAAAGCCAGAAATCACCTTCTGGGTGCTATAGATGAATTTGTCTTTTCCAAAGTGATGAATTTCCCCTCTGCAAAGGAAACGTGGGACAAAATCCAAACCACATATGAAGGAGATAGTAAATTCAAAGAAGCCAAACTTCAAACATACATAGGACAATTTGAACATCTAAGGATGAATGAGGATGAAGACATCGCAACCTATATTCTTCGAGTTGATCAACTTGTGAATACCATCAGAGGTTTGGGTGAAGAAGTTGATGAGGTCGTAGTTGTTCAAAAAATTCTAAGGACTCTTCCCAAAAGGTTCAATCCTAAGATCTCTTCCCTAGAAGAAAGAACATATATGAAGACTATGACAGTAGATCAGCTACATTGGACTCTTGTAGCCTATGAAATGAGAATTGAAGATGAAGACACGTCAAGAAAGGAAGCATCATTCAAGGTCTCCTCCAAACAAGCTAGGAAGGACAAATCAACAAAGGGAAAGCCAACAAGTGATGAATCTGATGATGAAGAAATAGGTAACTTTGTTTGGAAGTTGAAGAGAGGCACTGGGAAATACAAAGGTAAGCTACTTCTCAAATGTTTTTCATGTGCAAAGACAGGTCATTTTGCTTCTAAATGTCCATATGCAAATAACTCAGATAGTGATGAAGATGGAAGCTTCAAACCTTACAAGAAGTACAAGAATTACAAGGATAAGAAAAGAGGCAAGTTCGCAAAGAAGAAAAGTCTCTATACTAAAAGGGAGAACAACTCATACAATGAGGACTCCAAGAATGATAGTGATAGTGATAGTGACAATGACAGTGAACTAGGCAAGGTACTCTTTATGGCAATAAACTCAAATGAGGATCTTAATTGTGATGAAGAATACAAATATGAAGGTGAGGTAGACCTTGAAGTAGAACTTATAAGCGCCTTGAAAGATCTGAAGAAAGTCAGGAAGGAGAATACGGTGCTTAAGGAAGAGGCACAAGGGCTTGAGCAAATCATTGTTGACTTGAAGGTCAAACTGGAAGAATCTAAAAGAATTGAAGACTCTGTTACTGAACAACTGATGACAAACATGAAAGAAAAGGAGAATAATGAGGCTAAGATAGTATCTATGAAAAAAAAATTATAGACGAAAGATATCGGAAAGAGTCATGAAAACAACTTCAAGATTCTAGAACAATTTATCAACAATCAAAACCCCTTCTTCGACAAGACCGGTATAGGATACAAGGAAAATAATGATGAGGCCTCAATCTCAATGACGACATCTAATGAAGAGAAGCCAAGAAGCTATGCAAAAGTTGTCAAGGATTCCACTAATGAAGAAGAGATCGAATGCCAACCAGAACAACCCATGCCAAAATAAGGGCCAGTAGAAAGACACGATCTCATAAGAACAACCCCTTCATTTGTTCCCAGGTATGGACATTTCTTGTATGGATATTGTTTTACATGTGGAAAATTTGAACACAAGGCTGTAAACTATTTTCAAAGAAGAATTTTTAAAATAAGGAATAACCCTGCAAGCCTCAGATGGCCACAATGCAATAACAGCTTTGGTCCCTTAAAATCAGAAATAGAATGTTACAAGTGTAACAACTTTGGACATATAGCCATAGATTGCAGACTGAAGATACCAATAGTAAGAAATGATGAAAGATCCAACAATCAAAAGAAGGAACATCACAAGGTATGGATCAAACACAAGGACAACTTAAACAACTAAGAATGTGAAATTGCTCTTTAAGCTCATAATAACAACTTTGGTGAATAGTATGTTGATAGCGGTTGCTCTAAGCATATGACAGTTTACAAAAGTGTTTTTTGTTAATATTGAAAAGGATAAAGGATCTACCTCTTTCGGAAATAACAATTCAACACAAGTATTGGGGAAGGACACAGTAAAGCTTGGAAGTAAAAATCCCCTGGAAGAAAATGTCTTGCTTGTAGACAACATGAAGCATAATATGCTAAGCATCAATAAGATGTGTGATCAATGACATGAACTCATCTTCAACTCAAGAGAATGCAGAATAAGGAAACATGGATCAGGAAAGTTAGTAGCCATAGCCACTAGGACTCCCAACAACATATACGTGTTGGATAATATTAAGTCCGAGAAATGTCACTTGGGAAAAGAGGATGAAAGTTGGTTTTGGCATAGAAGAATGGGGCATATACATTTTGAAAATTTGGTCAAAATATACAAAAGCCAAGCAGTTTAGAATATGCTGGAAGTTACAAATCATGCTAACACTGTTTGTGAACATTGTCAACATGGAAAACAAACAAGAGTACATTTCAAAACAAAAGAGCATTCTTCTACGAAACCTTTGGAGCTTGTTCATACTGACCTATGTGGACCAACAAAGAGAAAAGGACTAAATGGTGAACAATATTTTATGCTACTTATTGATGACTATACCAAGATGACATGGGTATGTTTTCTCAATAGAAAGTTAGAAGCTTTTGGATGTTTCAAAACTTTCAAGGAACTAGTCAAGGATGAAATGAGATCACGAATCAAGTGCCTCACATCCGATAATGGTGGAGAATTCATTTCAAATGAGTTCAACAAGTACTTTGAAGAGCATGGAATAAAAATACAGTTTTTAGTAGCCAGAACACCTCAACAAAATGGAGTTGTTGGAAGAAAGAATAGATCAATAATGGAGATGGCTAGAACCATGTTGAATGACAAATTTTGGGGACAAGTAGTTCATACAAAAGTACACATCATGAACATAGGATTTCTTAGAAGCAAAAATGATAAAACTCCGTACAAGCTATGGACATGAAGAGCGACAAATGTACGACGCTTCAGAATATTTTGAAGCAAGTGCTATGTAAAAAGAGAAAATAAGAAGAATAGAAAATTTGATTCTCAATTACACGAGGGCATATTCGTTGGTTATTCATCCAAAAGGAAAGCTTACAAATGCTACAATTTGAGATTAAACAAGGTAATTGGAAGCATCAACGTGAAAATAGATGAGGCCAGACTACCATCATCCAGAGAAGACTTGGAAGAATCAAATGATGAAGAAAAGGAATTTTATGATAAAAAATAAATGAAGGAAATTAAAATGGAAGAACTGCTATATGAGAATGAAGAACAAATTACGGAAGATGAAGAATAGGATCAACCAACTATGGAACAAGAAGAACACAGATATCCACAGATTCCTAAGAACTTCTACCAGAAGAACCATCCATCAAATCAAATTATTGGTGATAAGAACGTCAAAATAGAAACTAGAAGAAGACAATCTAGAAGAAATGAGCAGGTACACTTCTCTCTAGTGTCTACAACTGAACCATGAACTTTTGCAAAGGCCGGTATAGATGAGCATTGGGTCAAAGGAATGGAATAAGAATTAGATCAATTTGAGAAAAATAAAACATGGCAACTTGTTCCTAGACCAAACAACAAGAATGTGATTGGCAAGAAGTGGGTTTTTAGAAACAAAATGAATGAAGATGGACAGGTGATCAGAAACAAGGCCCGATTGGTTTGTAAAGGTTATGCTCAGATCGAAGGAATAGAGTTTGAATAAACATTGGAACTAGTAGCTAGAATGGAAGCCATCAGAATAATATTGGCTTGTGCTTGCTCCAAAGACATTAAAGTGTATCAGATGGACATAAAATCAACTTTTCTGAATAGGGAATTAGAAGAAGAAGACTACATCGAACAACTAGAAGGGTTTCAGCTTTCAGAAAACAAGGACCATGTATGCAGACTAAAAATGGATTTATATGTCCTAAAGCAAGCTCCTAGAGCTTGGTACTCTAGATTGGACAGGTACTTGCAGCAACAAAACTTTAAGAGGGCAAGTGCAGACAACAATTTATACATCAAACATGACGGCGACAACATACTCATCACTGAAGTATATGTTTATGATATCATCTTTGGAAGTGATGATGATTCATTAAGTCAATAATTTGCTAAGAACATGCAGAAAGGGTTTGAAATGTATTTGCTTGGTGCATTGACCTTCTTCTTGGGACTTCAGATATCTCAACAAACAAAAGGAATTCTTATTGCTCAGACAAAATACATCAAGGAAATGTTAAAGAAATTCAAGATGGAATATTGTAAACCTGTGAGTACTCCTATGATCATCGGTTGTAGGCTAAGAAAGCAAGATGAATCTAAAGAGGTTGACCAAAGACTTTATAGGTCAATGATTGGTAGTCTACTATATGCAACAGCCTCAAGACTAGATGTGATGCAAGTCGTTGGACAAGTTGCAAGATTTCAAGCTGCTCCAAAGGAAACTCACATTATAGAAGTTAAAAGGATCTTCAAATATCTCAAAGGAATATGGACTTTGGACTTTCGTATCCAAAAGGAAATGAGCTAACATTGATAGCTTATTTAGACACAGATTGGGAAGGATGTGTTGACAACAGAAGAAGCACCAATGGAACAACATTTTTCCTAAGCAATTTTCTAGTATCTTGGTCGAGCAAAAAGCAATCTTCAGTGTCTTTATCAATTGCCGAAGCAAAATACATAGCAATAACAACCTGTTGTACTCATATTCTATGGATGAAGAAAACTCTGCAAGACATACACGTGACATGTTATAATCCAATTCCAATTCTATGCGACAATACGAGTGCCATTAGTATCTCCAAGAATATAGTCATGCAGTCCAAGACCAAGCATATTCCTATCAAGTTTCACTTTGTTTGAGAGAAAGTCACAGATAAGAATATAAAGTTGGAATATATTGGGACAAAAGAACATATGGCAGACATCTTTACTAAGCCTCTCCCAAGAGATACCTTTGAGTACCTCCGAGAAAAAATGGGAGTCATACTATCTCCTAATTGAATTGATCCATCTTCAACAACACAACAACATGATAGGGGGTGAAGTGATACTACAAGGAGAACCCTTTTCCATTGATGCCAAATCGGGAGTAAAAGTGGATCAAGGGGAAGATTTGTGGACAAAGGAAGCTCATTGTAAGGGGGCACTTTGAGGTTATCATCAATGAGAAAGGGGGAGATTGTTGACTAAATTTTCATTGGTGCCAACATGTGTGTCTTGGTGCCCCTTGAGGAGCCTTTCAGGGTTAGAAGTTTGTTAATGTCAAAGAAGACCTTTTGACCTTGTCCAAGCCCAACTCTGAAGCCCTTGGAGCCCTTGGGACAACGGAAAAATCCCTCTACACCCTTTAGTGTGTTTAAGTTCCCCTAAATAATTTATTTGGTTCCCCAAGCCCTCAACCTATTCTCTAATACCATAGAAAGTGTCCTTGGTGGGTTGAAGAAGGTGCAATAGGGAAAATGACCCATTTTGTCGTCATTTGTAACGGTAAAAAACCGTTTTACTGTAACTTCTCGAACTTCCACTTTCTAAAATACAAATAATCCATGAATATATATATAAATTGATAAAATAGATATGATAAGTCATAAGTTACAATTGAGGGTCCGTTATTTATATTTTGGCAGAATACCCTTTCATTAAGAGTCGTGTCTTTTTGTAAAGACATTATTAATTATTATTATTTATTGTGTGTGTGTGTGTGTGTGTGTTGATGTTTTATTGTTATTATTATTATTTTATTATTGTTTGTGGTTATTATTTAAGTATGTTACATTGCCTTCCTCTTAAGGGAAGCTTTGTCCTCAAAACTTCATTGACAACAACATCTAATTTGCTTGAACTGTTATCTCTGGATCCTTTGCGACACTTGATGAGATAAGACGATACAAGTTACGGATTCCCCAGGAGAATTTCCGCATCGTATCTCCTGTGGTCCATCCCAGATATATTTTGATTGGACCTCTGAGATTGTTTTGGGAAACAGGTTGTCTCAATTGTTGCTTAGTATGTCGAATTGTTTGCTTGTCAACATAACTCTTTTGTGAATGCTCATTTTGACCCTAACGTTGGTCAAAATGACGATTATAATTGGGATGTCTGTAAGGCGTATGTGTTGTTTGTTTTTCTTCCTTTTTAACTGCGGCGAAGATTGCCTTCACTTCCTCGACTTGACTTTGTTTTTCAAAGAGTCTGGATGCTTCTCTCTGGATTTGCACTATTTTGTTCTCCAGTGGGTTGTTTTTACTCTGAATCTTCTCTAACCTTTCGTCTTGCGACTTTTTTTCCTCTTTTAACTTCTCAATTTCTTTCTCTAGTTCTTGATTAAGATTTAGAAGGCATTGATTTTCTTCTTGTTTTTCTAGGTCTTTTCCTTCGATGTCTTCATTCGAGTTGTCTGCCTTCTTGGTACTTTTAAATTCTTGATCTTCGTAACTAATAATTTATTATGATTTCTTAATCAATATATTTCTTCAATATTACTTGTTAATGTGTTATAGACTTTTGTAATTTCCAACTTGTGCGCTTTTTTTAGTCTTCCTCTTTTTTTTTGGATTTCCTCAATCTATTGTTGAAGGCAACAATTCTCTGCTTCTTGGCATCTTACTTTTGTCTGAATTTGCGTGATTTTGTCATGTTTGTCCTTGATGATTTTGTTTAATCGTTTTATTTCTTCGTTATTCTCGACTACATATTTCATGGTTTTTTGGTTTTGTAGATTCTGATTGGTATATTTTTTACTCTTAATTCCTTAGAAATATCCAGCTTCGTCATGTCAAATACTTTGTGAATTGCTACTTGTAGTTGGGACTGCAATTCTGATTTAGAATTTTCCATAATTCCTGACTTTTGGTATTCTTTGATGATAGTTTGGTTTTCCTTTTGACTGAATTCTTGTCTTCTTCGATTTTGTCTTGTTTTTCTTTACTCTTGTAATTTAATATTTGTACTTAATAAAATTATTAAGTAATTATTATAATAATAATATTTTTTTTCTTTTTGAATGTTGATAAATACTTCTTATAGATTGGGTGGTTGGGAGTAATGATTGTTACCTTCCCCACCTAAGTTCAAATCTCACTTGCTTCTTAGTAGCTATTATTATGTACCTTTAGATTTGTTTTTTCCCTTAAGTTTGTAAAATTCTAGTAGATTGGGTGGTTGGGAAGAATGAGTGTTACTTTCTATTAATCTGTCACAGTAGTTTAGGGACTAAAACACAGTCTCATCAAAGATTAATAACAATAAGACATGAAAATGGTGTAATTGTGCTACAAGATGAGTAGTCGCTCTGTATATTTACACAAAGAATGAGTAATACAATACAATGATCATGTTGCAAGCATGAATGAAAAAGTAATTCGAATTCCCAAGGAGGTCATTTGAATTGAATAAGTGAGTCTATCTTAACTGAATGTAAGCCACAGTCAACACTCAAGTTAACAACCGATCAAAACCCTAATTGACTCAATTGAGCCCTAGCTGAAGTCGGAGTGCAATAAATGACTGAGTCTAACTGAAAGTAGGTTAGACACATGTCGCAGCAAGCCAACCAACAAGTGGTAGCACTTCAATGACTCCAATGAACCCCGATGAGGTTAACTGAAGTGTAACTGAACATCGGAAGTGGTTGGAGGCGCCCCTGTTGACTCCAGTTCATTAAATAATCAATTTAATGAAGGAAGGCACCTTCACTGCTCTGTTTAACTGATTTTAACCATCAGTTAGCAATATGGGGCATTAATGACACTCAAATCACCCCCGGAGTGCTCCAGTTAGCCTCCTCGAATGTAGGAGAAGGCTAAGTTAGCGTCCTTGACTGAAGGTAGGCATGGGCATGATCTAGCTGATGTCATCTAGTGCTCCTCTGATGTCAATTAAGTCAATAATACTTAGGATAGTGGTTTAACTAGGCCAAATTGACCAAAATGAGTGTTTATGGTGGTAAATGTCTCCAACACCCCCCCTTAAGCTATACTCAGGAGGAGTAGAAAACATAAATGCATAAAAATGCTAGGGCCCCGACAACTAAGGCCATAGGTTACCCTGTACAATGTTGAAACTGAAACAATGCTAAAAAACAAAGTAAGTGAGGAAAAGAGGGAAAACCCAGTGGGAAAAATCCCCCCTCAAGATGAACACTGAAAGTAGTCTGATCACCATGATGGACTCACCCGCAACAGTGAACGGAGGTAAGTGAACTTCTTTTCTGAAAATCTCTTGGTGAAGATGTCTGCAATCTGCTCATCAGTTGGGCAGTATTGCAGAATGATGGTCCTGTCATGCACTAGCTCCCTGATATAGTGCATGTGGATCTCTACATGCTTGGTCCTCTGCCTGGTAATTAGATCTGTGGATATCTTAATAGCACTTTGATTGTCACAAAAGAGGATAGTGGACAAATTACTATACTACCAAGATCAAACTCTGAAAGAATGCCTTGCAACCAAACTGCTTGGATGCAAGGATTCACCACTCCTCAATACTCGACCTCTGGTGAAGTTAATGCTACGGCAGCCTGCTTTTTGCTAGACCAGCAAATGGGGCCGCCACCAAACATGAATACATATCCGGAAGTAGACTTCTGATCAATAGAATCATTCACCCAATCTAAATCTATGTATCCAACCAGCTCTAGCTCGAAGTCTGCAGCATAGTGAATGTCGTAGGTCCTGGTTCCCTGAATATACTGGAGGATCCTCTTGGCTGCCTTCCAATGAAGATCATGAGGCTGCTACATGTATCTTGATACAGTATTCATGGCATAACAGATATCAGGCCGAGAATGTGTCAAGTACAACAAGCTACCAATCAGCTGTCGATAGATAGTTCAGTCCATGGGAGGTGTGCTTTTTCCTTCTTCAAGGCTAATCCATAAAAGGAAAGGGAATGGTGCAAGCCTACATTCAGCCATGTTAAACTTGACTAACAGGTTTTATATGTATTTGGACTGAGTGACCATTATCCCATCAAAATTTTGCTCAATTTCGAGCCCCAAAAATTGTTTTAAGAGCCCCAGATCACTCCTTTCAAAGGCATTGTGGAGAGCAGTTTTGATGGCTGAAATAGAAGCAACTATGCTATCTGTGATCAGTAAGTCATCAAAATATAAAACAATAATAATCAAATGACCATTAGACTATTGTAAATACACATTTGGATCTGATCTACACCTTTGGAATTTTTGCGAGAGAAGGAAGGCATCCATCTTGGAATACCACTCTCTTGGGGTCTGTTTTAACTCGTATAATGACTTATTTAGCTTGCAAACCAAAGATGGATTAGAGATGTAGCCCTCAAGCTACTTCATGTATATCTCCTCATGAAGATATCCATGCAGAAATGCTGACTTAACATCCATATGATGCACTTCCCAGTGCTTAGATGTTGAAATTTCCAAAACAAGGCGGATGGAGTCCATTTTTGCAACCACTGCTAAGGTCTCATGGTAGTCCACACCTTGGACCTGAGAGAAGCCTTTTGCCATCAATATTGCCTTATATTTGCAGGTGCTTCCATCAGCAGCAACCTTGGTCTGAAACACCCACTTGCATTGAACCAATTTCCTTCCCGGAGGAAGAGAAACTAGCTCCCAAGTAGTGTTTTTCTGAAGAGAATTCATCTCTTCATCCATGGCAACTTGCCATCTCAGATCCTTCCGAGCATGGTAGTAGGATTTTGGGTCTGAACTAATCATCAAATAACAAGTTTCGGATAGCAAATTATCAGGACAAGAGAGTGCAATACCTGCTCTTTGGAAATCAGACCGGGTTCTCCTTGGATCATCCAGATTTCCAATGTTATCTCCTGCGGAGGAGAGTGTTTGTCAGGCCCATGGGGGAAGATGATTTTGTACTTCAGGTTCTGATTCAACATCTGATGTTTGCTGCACACTAATATCAGAAATAAGAGGATCCAAATCAGGGTCATCACCCCCAATTTCATCATCCAAATATTGAGTAGAATAGGAAGGAAATTTAGCAGTTTTCTCCTTCACTAGTTCCACTTCCTGAAGAGGCTTATCGAACTTGACACTTCTCTCGATGATGATATATTTTGTTTTGATATCCAATAGCTTGAAACCTTTTGAATCATTAGGATACCCAATAAACAGACATTCTTTGCTTTGCGGTTGCAAAGCCCTTCTTTTATCAAGTGGAATTCGGGCCCATGCAGTGGACCCAAACACCCCCAGGTTCGACACATCCGGTTTGTGTCCGAAGTATGCTTCGAAAGGGATCTTCCCTTTCACGGATGAGTGTGGCACTCTATTCTAAATGTATGTTGCAGCATGCATGGCTTCAGCCCACAAATTTGCAGCCAACTTCTTTGATTCCAACATACAGGTGGTCATCTCCTTGAGAGACCGATTCTTCCTTTCCGCTACACCATTCTGCTGGGGAGTGTAGGGAATCGAATGTTGGACCTGAATACCACTTTGGGAGCATATGTGCAGCAACTCATTACTGACATACTCCCCTCCATTATCAAATTTCAATATCTTGATCTTAAGCCCAGAGGCATTCTCGATCAAGGCCTTCAGTTCAAAGAATTTTTCACATACTTCAGACTTCTTTTTGAGAAAGAAGACCCAAGTGTACCTTGAAAAATCATCAATAAAAGTCAGAATATACCTTGTTCCATTCATGGATGTGATAGGCATTGGACCACTGAAATCAGAATGTATCAGCCCCAAGATGCATGTAGCTCAGTTTGCCTTCCCCTGATCGAACTTGTGCTCAGGGTGTTTTCCAACCACACAGCCCTTGCAAATTCCAGTGGTTGCCTTGATGATCGGGAGGCCTTCAACCATGGATTTTTTCTGTAATTGCTGCAAATATTTGAAATTTAGATGGCCAAACCTTTCATGCCACAACCTATTAACTTCATTTCCATGAGCTAGCAGTGCAGTGGGCTTTGCATCCGCCACAAAGTGGGAGAACTCATAGGCTTTTGCATGATGGTTTGCAAGGCCTTTAGCAATGAGTTTCCCGGATGCAAGTTCCATTATCTCAACATTATTCGGGCTGAAAGATACTCTCTTAGGCACTCCTGTATGTGTCATCTGATAGACACTAAGGAGATTTGATGCCAGAGACGATACATACAAAACATTTGAAAAATAGCCATTCTCAAGATCAACCGTACCTTGTCCTTCTGAAATGATGGTGGAGTCATCTCCCATGTGGATGGGGACGGATTTGCTGGTCTCCAAGGATGAAAAGGAGTCTCTTTCAGCCATCATGTGGTTCGAAGCTCTAGAATCAATCAAGAGTGCTTTGGACTTCGAAGTGCTTGCCATGAGGGCATGACCTCTTTCATGCTGTGGTTCCCGATCTTGCTGATCTCTCCTCCGAAAGCTTTCCGGAAGATTGATGTGATTTCTCTCAAGGAGAGAGGTAGCTTCATCAAGCTTCTTCAGGGTGGAAACCCTTCCCGCAGTAAGAACACTTGACTTTTTCCTTTCCATGATGCCCTTTTCCTTTTTCCTTCTTTGAGTCGGAAGACTCATCATGCTGCTGGTTTTCAACTTTAGGCTTAGGAGCTTCGAATTTAGTTTTTGGGTTCTTCTGCTGCTTTCCTTTACCCTTCAGATCTTTGGGCCCTGAGACATGGAGGGCTTGATCATGGGAGGATCTGATGATCCCCATCTAGACAAGCTTATCATGTTCACTTGTTAGGGACTCAATGAAGGCATTGAGTGTAGGCATCTTCCATCCAAGGGTTGTGAGCTTCCCTGCACAGAATGTAAAGACAAAAACTGAATAATCAGCTCCAAGTTTGGAGAGTATGGCGAGGATGAGTTGATCATCCTCTTTCTCCACTTTGCATTGCTTCAATAGTAAGACAATGTGCTTGAACTTTGTGAAAAAGTCATTCAAGGTCTCAAAATTGGAAGGATGGAGATACATCAATTCATTTTTGAGCTGGTAAACTCTCAAATCATCCTGCTTTCCATACAGGGCTTCCAACTTGTCCCAAATTTCCTTTGGAGTCTTCAATCCCGAAAGATGGAAAAGAAGATCTCGAGAAACAGAGAGGCACAAGAATCTGAATGTTTCATCCTTCTTGTTCAAGAATCTTGATTTGTCTATGGCAGAACCAATCTCTTATTTAGTGTCCATGGTGACCCTATAGAGTCCTCTGGAACATAGTTGGATCTCCATGTCTCCTTTCCATGAGTGAAAATTGAACGGAGTCAAAAGATCTATTGAAGAGGCCATCTGAATTTGCTAGAGCGAATGCTTCACCTGTAGAAAACCTGAAAATCACAACATAAAGGGCAATGTAAGGTCGGACAGCCTGCACATTTTAGGCTTTCATCACACCCAGCATAGTCAATCAAGCAAGCTTGATCAACAAGTTCTTTACTTGGGGTATTAAGTGGTAAGCCTTGGCTTCTGGTGCAGTGCTATGTTTTTGAGCTATTGCTCAATTTGCATGCAAGATCTGTCAAAAAGATTGTTTTTGAGAGATTTTAGCTTCGTCCCGCCGTGAGCTCTGATACCATATTAATATGCCATAGTAGTCTAGGGACTAAAACACAGTCTCATCAAAGATTAATAATAATAAGACATGAAAATGGTGTAATTGTGCTACAAAATGAGTAGCCACTCTGTATATTCACACAAAGAATGAGTAATACAATACAATGATCATGCTGCAAGCATGAATGACAAAGCAATTCGAATTCCCAAGGAGGTCATTCGAATTGAATAAGTGAGTCTAGCTTAACTGAATGTAAGCCATAGTCAACACTCAAGTTAACCACCGATCAAAACCCTAATTGACTCAAATAAGCCCTTACTGAAGTCAAAGTGCAATAAATGACTAAGTCTAACTGAAAGTAAGTCAGACACATGTCACAACAAGACAACCAACAAGTGGTAGCGCTTCAATGACTCCAATGAACCCCGATGAGGTTAACTGAAGTGTAACTGAACATCAGAAGTGGTTGGAGGCGCCCTTGTTGACTCCAGTTCATTAAATAATCATTAAATAATCAATTTAATGAAGGAAGGTGCCTTCACTACTTTGTTTAACTGATTTTAACCATCAGTTAGCAATATGGGGCATTAATGACACTCAGATCACCCTCGGAGTGCTCCAGTTAACCTCCCCGAATGTAGGAGAAGGCAAAGTTAGCCTCCTTGACTGAAGGTAAGCATGGGTGTGATCTAGCTGATGTCATCTAGTGCTCCTCTGATGTCAATTAAGTCAATAATACTTAGGATAGTGGTTTAACTAGGCCAAATTGACCAAAATGAGTGTTTATGGTGGTAAATGTCTCCAACACCTTCCCCACCTAAGTTCAAATCTCACTTGCTTCTTAGTAGTTATTATTATGCACTTTTATATTCAAACCCAAGCCCACTTTAAGAAACCACTTGTGGTTTCACTTTTACCCCCTTTTTTTCCTTTTACTTTTATCTTTTCATTTTTTTTTACTTTTTTTTCTTTCTTTTTTTTGTTTTTCCTCCTTTTAGTTTTTTTTGTTTTTAGTTTTTTTTCTTTCTTTTTTTTTGTTTTTACTCCTTTTAGTTTTTTTTTGTTTTTACTTTTTTTTTAACTCTCTTTCCTTTTTATTTTTTATTTTTACTTTTTTTTTCTTTTTTTACTTGGTCAAATATCATAAATTTAGGGACTCCCTAGGATTATGATTAAAAATCACGATATGGCCAAAGGCCTGGATCACAAACTAGCTCTGATTCCACCGTAACGGTAAAAAACCGTTTTCTGTAACTTCTCGAACTTCCACTTTCTAAAATAAAAATAATCCATGAATATATATATAAATTGATAAAATAGATATGATAAGTTATAAGTTACAACTGAGGGTCCACTATTTATATTTTGGTGGAATATCCTTTTAGCAGTGATCCCTATCCTTTTATTTTTCTTGGGTTAAGTAAACAGTTCGAGTTTTAAGTCATCTACTCAATCCGAGTTTCTTGGGTATTCCTTAACACTGATACAGTCTGAATTTTTTGGGCACTCAATAAGGTTTGGATAGGGATCACTACTACCTTTTTACATACCTTTCTTATATAGTGGTGAAGGTTTAAAACATTGTACAGTCCATGCATAGACCCGAGTTTGTGGAAGGTTATTTGTTGACCTAAACAGTCCTGAGTTTCAAAGTTCTCCTCAGCAAGAACAGTACGAGTTTGTTTTGATGATTGTTGCTTCCCTTATCCATATGCTTGAATAGTCCCAACACTTATACACTATCCCGAAAGTGTTGAAGTTATCCACAGTGGTGAATGTCACCTTCATGTTCAAGCTTGAAGTCATCTACAGTCATCCTCAATCCCAAATTTGAGTAGTGGAAGGTTTGTCTTGTTAGGGGTCTTCTACAGAAGATGTACACAGCTCAAAGATGATATCTTTGACATTGAACAGTAATTAGGTATGTACAGTGATTGAACAATAATAAGTGTGTATGTACAATATATGTATTCATATGTACAGTGAAGTGTACATGTGTATGAGTGTACACGTGTATGTACTAGTGTACAATGAAGTGTGAAGTTGTGATCTATGCTGTGATGATGCGTGTTACTATAATGATGATGCATGCTACTCAATTATTTGATAAAATCTATGATGATGATGTACACTTTATGATGTTGATGCATCCTTACACGCTATGATGTACACACTATGATGATAATGCATGCTATGATGTGATGATGCATTTCTATGCACTATGATGTACACTTGATTACAATGATGCATATACTATGAAGACGATGCTACTTGATGATACACTTTGATGATGTATGCATTATGTTCAGTGAAAGCATAGCATAATTACTTGTTCAGTGATTAATGAGGTATACAATGATGTACATGAACAATGTGTAGTAGTGAAATGACATATCAGTATACAATGATGATTTTCCAGTGATCAAAGACTAGAGGTTATCATCAGCAGGAAGTTCAAGGATTTTTTTTAACAAGTCCACAGGTTCAGTCCTCTTTTTCTTCAGGGTGGTAGGGTGGTGCTAGGGCTCACAATCTTGTGAATTAAGTTGTTGTAGCAGCTTGTCAGTTGTAGCCGACGAATCCTAAGGGATTGTAACCCCTTCTAGTTGTAGTTGGTAAAGTTGTATTAAATTTATTTACCTAGTTGTTGCTGGGTCAAATTTTTTTTTTAAAGGATTTCGTGGTTTTACTCCTAGGACTTGGGTCTCCATGTCAAAATATTTTGTATTTTTAATATTGTTATTTTCATGTACATTGATGATATGCTATGATTAGTGATGAACAACTTGCTCCTGATTAAATTTTTTATAATTGTGCAAATACTGATTCAACCCCCTCTCAGTATTTCAACAATTTCTAGCTATTAGGGTCCTGTAGTGACCTCTCAGAGGTAGTGTATTCTCTTTGTGTTTACTTTCAGTTTGTCATTTTGAATCTTTTGAGTGAAAAGTATTTGAAATATTTTTTTGTTTGTTTTAGGATTCATTTTTTTCTTTTTGAGTTTGTACTTTTGGTCATCCTTTCAAGTGAAAACTCAAGGCATATCCTTGTTGTGTATGACCTTGATTGCACGAGTTGGGTGCAATAATCGGGATTTACTAAATCTTCTAGCTTAGTAAGTTTAGTGCTAGTTGGACTCTAAAATTCATTGTATGTGCTTTTATCAACATTGCATGCTTGTATGACTGAAAATTATTTTGTTTGTGGTCGCTTTCATTGTGTTTGGTAAGGGTATCGAAGGTATTTTTCATTCCTTATCTTGTGTAGTTGTTCAAGTTTAGTATCTTGTTTCTTATTTGGAAAAAAGATAAAACAAGTTGGATCATTTCATGAAACTGAGTTTGAGTGTTGTACATTGCAAGTGTCTTTAGAAGTGTTACATTTTCATTTCATATTGAAAACAAATGTTGCATTTAGGTTTTGTTGTGAATATCAAGTTTTCATTCAAGTATATATTTGTATTTTGCATCAAAAAGTAAAAAAAAATATTATTATTTTGCATTTGGTTTATGAAGTGTATGTGCATGTTAAACTAAGTTTTCAGTCATATCTTAGGATTGAATTGGAGCTAGTTTACAAGTTGAAAGTGTGCATTTGCAGTCAAATTAAACTTGTATATGTCCATGAAATCGAATTTGCTTTGTAATTCAAAAGGTAGTATTGCACTTACATTTTTCAGTTTTGAGCTTGCATTTAGTATGTAGTGTTTAGACCCCATTTGCATCAAGTAGGCTAAAAGTTGCATTGTGCATTTGTATTGAAATTGCATCTTGCATTAGGATTTTCATGTACAACAAGAGGCATTGAAAAAGTGAAAAGTTCATTGAGTGGGTTTTGCGTGCTCCATATTTTCATTGTAAATAATAAAAACAAATGCTTTTACACTTGAATATATTTAGTCACATGTCATAGTGATTCATATATCATTTAAAAGAGTGTTAATGAGTGGTTTTTTGTATTTGAAAAATATTTCAGTGCATATAGTTTTCTTTTCTCGAAATTTTTGACATTGCATTTTGAACAAGCAAGAAAGTAATTTAGATATGCTACTAAGATTTTTCTTTCCAATAAGAACTCACCTAATAGTCTAGGGTAGAATTTTGGGGATAGGTGTTGAAAGTTAACTCCTTCAAAATCACATCATACTGGAAACTAGGAATTGACTAAAGAGAGTCAAAATCCATTAGTAACACAAAGTGCTTGTCGGGAAAGCGCCACTCAAACTGGTGTCAAGTGGTAGGTAAAGCTAGTTCAAGTGTCCAGATGTCCCCTGGTGTTTGATTTAGTGGGGTTATGTGTGTCTAGGGATTATTCAAGCATGGAAATTCCCCAGGGTGACACCATTTCTCATTAAAATATTTGGGTGTAGGACTTGTTTACAAATCCTACATTCCCTACCCATTCACAAAATCCCTTTTCAACAATCATCCTTCCTGACCACCTAGTGTGAAGTGATAAGGATAGTTTATTTTCCTAGATACCTCTTAGGTAGCTACAAGGGTAATATCTTGCAACGCCTGAGACAGACATAGACTCTGCAGCCCAAATCCTTGTGGAGAGTATATGTCGAAGGCAAGTGCTTGCAACCTTAGTGATTGGTTTCAGGGAGTAGGGTAACTGTCTCTTGATCTTCACTGGTTGTACTTGGGCTCTAATAATCTCAAGATGGCCTTCAGAAAACCCCAATTTTGTCTCTCCACTGAATGGTAATTGGTTTTCAACAACCAACTATTTTTCATTGAAGAATTGCTTACTTGTTGTAATTTTTTAAGGAACTTTCTAGTGAGTGTTGTTTTTTTCGTTGTTAATATTTCCTCCTTTAAGTCTTCTGCAAGCCACTGTGGTTGATCAATCTTTGCACAGGTTTAGAAGAATCCAAGAACACCCTCTTGAATAGGGATAACTCCGTACACCGAGGCGAAGACTATATTACAATAATACATCCACTTAGGGAGCAGAGGAAGAAAAGCAGGAACCCAGTGTTGAACAAGAAACAAAAGAAAACACCCCTAGTCCTGTTGAATCTAAATCCTCATCCAAATGAGGAAATTTTAGTGAAACTGACGGTAAGTTAGATAACACTACCCCATTTTTTTCTTCACATCTAGAGGAGAAATTAGAACCTCCCTCTATTGAAGATCCCATAGATCCTTTAGGCTTTTTAAACCCACCATAGAATCCTAGTTCTACCCAAGGAATTGAGTTTGATATTCCTGATCCAAGTGATCCATTATACTTGTGGGATAATATGGATAACACTGGAGAATTATCTGGTATTGGTGAGGTAACTACCCTGATTCACACTACCCCTATAGGAGGAGTCAGCGAAAATACATCATCAATTGTAGGGTTTGGATGGACTCCATCATCTTCAATGATTCTTGCTAGAGAACCTGATATATAGTCAACAAAGTACAAATCCCTTTTCTTTTGAGATGGATTTTCCTATTTTCCAATCTATACCTTCTTCACTCCCTCTTGTATCCACTTTCACTACTACTTAGAGAAGTGGTCCGTTAATACCCCTCCAAAATTTCCCACTGTTTAGTGGACAAATGTCCATGCCTAACCCATCCCCTGTCTCCGAAGATATTGTTGGTTCCAACCTACCTCATATAAGCTTTCCTTTCTAGTTATTGGGAGGCATGGGAACTAGTACTCCCCTTGCATATAACGTCCCACATCATGGTATATTTGGACTAGGGGGGATTAGTGATGGATTTACCTGGGGGAAGAATGATCCATACAAGAATATTCATTCTTTTGGTTTAAGAAGTTCAAGTATGGTTAACCCAATGCTAGTTTATACTTTACTAGGTAGCTAGCCTCTCAGAGGGATGCGATGTACTTTTGGAGGATTTACTCAACTTAGTGTACAACCTTAGTTTTGTTAGAATTTTGGATAGTATAATATGCTTTTAGCTAATTTTGGAACTTCATAATTCCAAGACAAACACTTTCCAACATGAATCAATGGGTTGCTAATGCTCCTGGATCCTGGAACCTTATAGCTCAAACAAATTTTCCTTTCTTGACCACCTTGAATTTTCTTGACTTGACTAAGTTAACCAACATTCCAATCTTACATAATCCTAGTTGGCCACTGCTCCCTACCAAGTTACCTTTTGATATTCTTAAATTTGAAGGAAAACCAAAGGAAGACTCGATGAACCATGCGTGGACTTTTCAATTATGGTTTTCCTCAAATTCTCTCATGGATGATTCCATTAGGTTACTAATTTTCCAATGGATCACTGTAATAGGAATGGAAGAAAAATGGTAAATTGAGTTGCCAGAGTCTTCTTTCCAAACTTGGTAAATGGTAAATAGGTTTAATGTTGTTACAATAAATTTCCTTAATCAATTTCAGCTTCCAATTTGCTATGAAAATGGTATTGAATTGTTGACTTCATTTCGTTAGGATAATTTCACCCATATCTATGACCATATTCATGAATGGAGGATGAGACATAGTCTCATTAAATCTTAGACTCCTGATGAGTTTGTAACAGATTGGTTCATTAATTCTTTGCAACCTTGTATTGCGAAAGATGTGGATCTTTCTAGGGTACAAACTGAAGAACAAGCCATTATAAAATCCCAACAATTGGACTTAGTTTACTCTTAGTATAGGATGATTTATGAATTTTTTCCTAATGCTCCTCGAGCAAAGGTTGATCCAACCAAGCCAGTTCCTGGACCACATGCCGATGGTGTGATTGGTTCAACAATTAGTGTTGCAACTAGCCAGGGTATGCACCTAGTTGGTCAAAATTCACCGACAACTGGCATGAACAACACACAAAACCCTAGTCCTAACCCTCCTATGGATGTTTTGACAGTTTAGATAATCGTTTCTAAACGAAACCAACAGGTTGGAGGAGGGAAGAATAAGAATAAAAAAACTGGGAACAAGGGGACCGGCGATACCAATAACAAATAACAACAACAAAATGATGGTGGGGCAAAGAAGAAAAAGGGTAAAACAAAGTTCCCTTGCTTGTTATGCAAGGAATATCATTTAAGCTATATGTTCCTAAAATGGAGATGGCCCATAAACTATTGGCTCAACAGGAAGGTTCTTCCCATCCTACTCTTTTAACTAACCCATTTCCACCACTGTAGCAACATATGATTGTTATGGCTCAAACCAACCTTGGATCCTCACAAGGGGGCAATCAGGGTGCCTCTCTCAAGGGGGAAGTATTATCCAAAGTCAAGTTTTCATTTGTGAGCAAGATGTTAATCTCCACACTAGAAGTATATAATATGATACTACTACATTTAGATCCAATGGTAAGGAAACCTTGAATCTGATGTAGCTTCCCCATTACACAAAGAATCTAGCTAATGGCATTATGCCAGGAACACTGAAAGGTGTTGTAAATAAGGATGTGTATAATCAATCCCAATGCATGTGTTGCTCAGAACTATAGCATAGTAGAGGATCTGACACAAGATCCTTATGAAATATCCACTCTTGAGGTTCTGTAGAGTTGTCTAATCCAACAAAGGAACTTTCTCTCATTGTTAAGAGTGTTTGATCCTACGGATAGCCAAGTCATAACTTTTTATTGTGAGAATTGGAAGCCTCGTTTACCCCATCATGCGACTTTCCAGATCCAAGTGAATTATGGTAATTCTAATATAAACCGAATGGTTGTTGATGAGGGTGCCTCCACTTGTGTGATGTCTTTGTCATGCTGGAATATTATAGGGTCACCTGAGGTCGTTGCTCCTGTCACAATGTTGAAGGCTTTCAATGTCCATTTTTTCAATGTTCAAGCCTCATGGAATAATCTAGGCTCTTCTAGTAGAGCTAGAGGGGGGGGGGGGGACATTCATAGTATAAGTGGAAATGGTTGACACACCACTTGATTATAATATGTTATAGGGATAAATTGGAACCAAGCAATCATGGTTTTATTATCTTCAATCTTTTGTATCATTAAGTTTCCCCATAATGGGAATATTGTAGCTATTGATCGGTTATCATTCTGTACTAATGGTTCCAACCATCAAAATGGTTCCAATAGCCCCCTAGTTAACCATTCCAAGAAGGATTGTGAGAATGTTGGTGTGGGGATGTATCCTACATTGATGGGAACCTTTAATCTATCCCAACCCGGCTTGCATTTAAATGAACCTATGATACAAGCAATATCTACTATTGCCATGAATTTCATAGCTAAGATGTCTCAGTTCAATACTTCCTATTATAATGACCCTTGGAAGTTGCTAGCAAGTGAAGCTAGTTGTAGTCGGATGAACCAAGCCTTGTCTATGGTTGAGGTAGGTTATTAAGCCACTATTTCAAGATAAGCAGACCATGTTGGTCTATAGTGCGTTTTGGAAGTAGGTGATTAGTATTTTATGCTCATTTGGGTTGCTAGTTCTTTGCCTTGTCATGACCCCTTAGACATAGTTTTTCCACATGAAGAAGAAATCTTGAGGAAATGTCATTAGGGGATAGGAATTATAAAGATAGAAATCAACATGCATCATTCTTTCCAACCGAAAGTGACCCTAGGATTGACATAGACAAAACCATTAAGTCGGGTTCTATGGAATGGTATAGGAGACCTCTTGCATCTTCACAAGTTTATGTTGAGGGGAATATGGAAAATATTTCTAAAATTATTCCCATCAATATATCCAAGTCCCCAGGCATTTTTGAAAATGTCTTTATTGGTGTTGATTATTCTCTTGCCGAAATCAAAACACACACAAACCATTTAAATAATATAGAGATTTTTTCGCCTAGTATTATTAAGAAATGTTGGGAATTAATCCAACAATTTTCAAACATGAGATTCATAAATATCCTAATGAAAAACCTATTCGGTAGAAGCCAAGACCCGTTATCCATTGAAAGGTTGTTTCTATCAAAGTAGAGCTTGAAAAGTTGCTCTGAGAAAATTTCATCTACCCTGTTCCCTTGACTGAATAGGTGTCCAATTTGGTACCCGTTGATAAGTAATAAGGAAACATTTGAGTTTGTACAGATTTTTAGGACCTGAACTAATTATTCCCTAAGGAAACTTTTCCTACCCCATTCATTGATTAGATTATCGATGAATGTGATGGCATTGAGATATTCACATTTATGGACGGTTTCTCATGGTATAATCAAATCCATATCCGTCCTGAAAATCAACACAAAACTGCTTTTATATTCCCTTGAGAGAATTTCGCATATAGGAAGATTCCATTTGGCTTGAAGAATTTCAGAGCTACCTTTCAATGTGCCATGTCTTATGCTTTTCACGATATCAAGAAGATTGTAGAAGCCTACTTAGATGATTTGACCGCCAAATTGAGGAAGAGAGTGTATCATCTCAACACTTACAAGAAGTTTTTGACAGGTGTCGTTATTACATCATTTGTTTGAATACTCATGAACACATCTTCTGTGTTGAATCGGGTTTATTACTAGTTTTCATCATTTATAAAGACGATATAATTGTGGATCTATTCAAGGTAGAGGATATAGTGCAGTTTCCTCCCCCACAAAACTTGAATCAATTGCAAAGCCTTTAAAGAAAAGCAAACTTCTTACGTAGATTCACTACTAATTATGTTGAGCTTACTAAGGGTTTCATGTGCCTTAGGAAAGGGTTATGTTTTATATGGGATGATAATGCTCAGAAACTGTTTGATGCATTGAAAAGGATTTAATGTCTGCCCCACTATTAAGTCCACCCAATTTCAATGGGGATTTCCTCTCATATTTAGTAGCTTCTGAATTTACTGTAGGTATGGTTATGGTTCAAAAGGATGATTCCTACCAGGAACATGCCATCTATTACTTGAGGAAGAATCTTGTCGATCCTGAGTTAAGGTACTCATGTTGAAAAACTTGCACTTGATGTTGTTCATGCAGTTCAACAACTTCGACTTTACATCCTTCTTATGTGAATAACTATCATAGCTGATGTCAATCCATTCCAACATATCTTGCCCCAATGAATAATAAGAGGAAAGTATAATAGGTGGATTGTCATCCTTCATGAATTCAATTAGGATTTGCCTCTACAAAGTCAAAGAAATATTTAGAATTTGTTGAGTTGATGTCAGAGTTGTCCCGAGAGGATGAGGGATCTGTTGAAAATCCATCATTAATTGACATAAATATTCCTTATAATCTCAGAAGAACCCTGGTATGGCGATATTTTGGTTTATCTGTAAACCCGGAGGGTCCCATATCAATCTACCCGTGAACAAAGGCATAAAATATGCCACCAATCAAGACATTATGACATCATCAGTGATACCTTATATTTAGTGAGGTGTTGATACTATCCTCAGGA
Source organism: Pseudotsuga menziesii (assembly GCA_001517045.1). Classification (NCBI taxonomy): domain Eukaryota; kingdom Viridiplantae; phylum Streptophyta; class Pinopsida; order Pinales; family Pinaceae; genus Pseudotsuga; species Pseudotsuga menziesii. Next base: position 612,047 of record LPNX011167659.1, read on the forward strand.
ATTTCTTAGTTCATGAGGAGGCTAAGAAGGTTTTGAATGATTTCCATGGTGGATCCTGTGGTGGTCATTTATCTGGGCTTGCTACAACCCAAAATATTTTGTGTGCTAGATACTTCTGGCCTTCAATATTTACTGATTGTATTGAAAGTTGTTAAGAAGTGTCATATGTGTTAAACGTTTATGAAAAATATGTGCACTCATCCGACTTTTCCTTATCCAATTATCATTGTTGGTCCCTTCCCAAGTGGGGGATTGATTTTACAACGTGTAACCTGACATTGGCTAGTGGTCATAAGTACATTATTGTGGTCATAGACTACTTCACTAAGTGGGTTAAGTCCATGCCAATCTTTCGTTGTGACAGTAAAATTGCTACACACTTCATGTTCAATCATATAATTTCTCGTTTTGGTATCCTGAGAGAGATTTTCACTAATAATGACACTCACTTTTAGAACAAGATGATGGAAAAATTGGCAGAGAAACTTGGTTTTCGCCAGGATTTCTCTTCACCATATTATCCTCAAGAAAATGGAAAATAGAAGTGGTCAATAAGTCTTTGAAAACCATGTTGCAAAGGACAATGAATAAACAAAGGTCCAATCAACATATCATGATTTACCCACCTCTATGGGTATACCAAACCTCCATCAAGACTGTAATAGGATTTAGTCCTTTCCAGCTTATTCATGGAGTAGAAGCAATGTTACCCATCGAGATTGAAATTCCATCTTTGAAACTAGTCGTAGAACTCCTACCAAGCAATAGTGAGATTGAAAACCACTTGTTATAGTTGGAGTCGTTAGACGAACATAGGAGGGATGCTCTTACTGCCATTGAAGCGAATAAAAAATGCGTCAAGGCCAAATATGATAAATTAGTACGTCTACAAATATTCTCTAAAGGAGATATGGTGTTAGTTTACGACCAAAAAAACAACGAGTTAGGGTTTGGGAAATTCACTTCTATATGGATTGGTTTGTATATAGTTTGGAATGTCCTCGATAAGGGGTCCTATGAGCTAGAGTATTTTGATGGAAACATTTTAGGGTCCATAAATGGAATCTATTCGAAGATGTACTTTTCCTAGACTTCGTGTTTGGGCAAGTCTCTCTTGTAATTATTGTTCTATAGCTAGTTTAGCTTGTTGTCTACTTTTATGTTCGGCTAGTATTGGATTTTCACTTATTATACTTTGTGTTCATTTCATAGATGTCATCACTTGTGCATATTTTTTCGAGCTATGTTGACGGAGATTTCCATCACACTTGAAACATTACTTCTGTAGCTTGGGTGATCTATGACCAAGTTGTCCAACTAGTGAGTTTAGATGGAGTGTCTCTCGACCCAACCACTAACAATATCACATAATATAGTGTTGTGATCAAGTTGATGTTGGGATCCATATCTATTGGTATCCAACATTTAACTATCTATCTATATTCGTAGTTGGTAGTTTCTCAACTAAACAGTATGTATCAAATTTGGTGTTTTATATTGTTGCATAAATTTTTAAGCAGTCACTTGTTAGAACATCATTTTGATTTCATTACATACATACATGTCCCTAAAATATGCAATCATTTAACTAATATGTTGGCTAACCACATATTGGATAGACATATGTATCATAATTGAAAATAAGCACACACATAAGCATTGTACAAAATGTAAATGGAGTCGATAAAGTCATCATCCATGTATATAAGAGTAGATAAAAAAAAGTACAAAAATGTGTGTCTAGTCCAAAAAATATATATGGGTCCCACATCATCAATGTGACTCATGATTCAAAAAGGGGCATAGGCATCAAATATGTCAATCCATATCTGGTAGCTACAAAACGTCTCTCATAAGAGACTACTGTCAATCCAAGGTAGCTATGGCTACCTCTCATGATAGCATAACTCGCAAGTGACCACCCGCCTTAGTAATATGATCCCTCTGGAAGGTACTCCTGCCACCTGTCGCGACATAGTCTCCAACATCTGATCAATGCAGAGTGTGAGTATCCCCTCGGTGAGTCTAGTCAGGTTCTTCTCTATTGTAGTTAAGGTGACTGCTTGTCCCTCTTGTGATAAGGGTCCACGAACATGTAGCCAAGGATAGCTAGTGGGTCTCACGAGTCCAATGTCTACATCATAGTTCAATTTTGGTCTTAGTTCTCATACATAAAAAAAAACATTTTTATTGTTTTAAATATTTCAAAAAACTAAAAATAAAATATGACAGAAAGAATGTGCTTACCTATCTGTCCCCATGCTCCTCCTGGAGGAAGCACAAGGTATAGGTCTTGTCGAAAATCAAGTCTCGTATATGGGAACTCCTCAATACCTGGAAATTGTCGGGTCCACCATGCATGCCACTCATCGACAAAGCTTCTAGTGGCCGACCCTCCTCCCATTTGATAGAGTAGATTTATCCATCGAGTCAAATGAAGCTCCATTGGATCTGCGAGTGGAAAAGAAACTTGTGGGATCATTTCCAAAATCCGCTAAAAAAAGACACTACACTAGAAATATTCTTTACCCAAAGTATCTAAGTTTCCCTATTCTACAATATGTTAGTTGGATTTTCATATGAGCCAACACACAAGTACTCTAGTCAAATAGTGTCCGTGTGAGACACTCTACTACCACTTGCATAAAAATTCTTGAGGCTAAATGCGTGTTGTCGATCGAGCCACCCTAGTAATCATGTGACCACTAGTTTTAGTAGAAATCTCGCGATAACAATGATACGTATCTGACTGCCAGTTTGTTTTTTCGATCCCCAGCTCACAATAGTGTTGATTTATTCATGAACATATAGGACAAATCCACCCCACGCCCTTTGAGGTTACTTACTTCTTGTCCTCTCCACGAGAGACCGGTAAGAAAATATATATATCTCGTAAAGATATCTCAAGGCCTTCACCCTCGATTATGAAGGAAGGCACCATGGTCTGGTCTGGATCCCATCCCATCCCATCCCATCCCATCCCAGTAATGGATGAGAGTCTGCAAGAGGTTGAGGTTCCTTTCCTTTGAGCCCTCCTCTCCACATATTGGAAACTCAAGCAATCCACAATGGCGCAAGCAAGCTATTTAGTGTCAATGGATCTCAAGCACATATCGGTCCATGTCTTCATGTTCACATTCGCTCATATAATGGCCATGGCCATGGCCATGGCCATGCCTGAAAATTTCATCTCCATTAGTCGAAACATAAACATATTTTTATTATGGTTCAACGCACTAAATCGTTACCAAATCTCTTTATCAATCATGATTTTATTGTTGGAAAACTTGTATACAATATCCATTTTCGTCAAAATTTCTACTCGACAATGGATTGCAATCCATCAATTACGTTGTGCGTGATTTAGAGTGAGGGAGGCAATGTCAAAAGATTAAGGTCAAAACACTATGAAATGAACCAATGAAATTGAATGTTAAAGACTATATATAGATCCTACCTGGAGGAAGCATAAGTCAATTTGATGGCTCGTTGAGTTGGAATCCAACGCTCAAAATCTAGATTTCGTCGTTCCTATGCAAATTTGGTAAAACACAATGAAATGAATTTCATTATTTATTTCATAAATATCTTTTTAACTTTTTTATTTTTACCCACTTGTTAGAGTTTTGATCCTTATTTTTATATTTTGGACCTAATACTAATGCGTTTTCCTACTACTTGACCCCTTTTGGATAGGGTGACTTAAACAAGGGACTATTTTTTCGAATCGTGGTATTCTATCATGTTCGCTCTTAAACTTTGGCCTATAGGTTACGATATCCTTATCATGCATTTTTCATCTAGCCTATATGCCTTTGAAAACGTTAAGATCACATTTCATAGATTCTAACATTAGCCCTCTGTTTCCAATTAAAGTCATCGTTCTTCTGTCAATAGAACCTATCTCACATGGGTCACCCTACTAAGCACCTTTATTGCTATTTTGGTTTCCATGTTGTGTTTTTGATAGGTTTGGGATCCTTGGTAGTTTTGTCATGCCTTCGAGGAGAAGTTGCATGTCTTTCTCTCTCATATTTTTGGCCACCTCTATAAGGTTCCCACTCGAGTTGCCTTTTTTGGGCTCGTTAAAAATTCCACAGAAAAGGTATATATAGATCTTTCTCTAAGTTTTTTCTGACTCCTTAAAATTGAAAACACCAGCGAGCATGAATTGACCTGGGCTCAACAAAAATACGCAGGATAGTAATAATGGAGTCTTCTTTAAGTTTTTTAGACTCATTAAAACTGAAAGTATTGGAAAGTATTAACTACCCCAGGCTTGACAAAAATCCACAAGATGGTAACATATCGAGCATTCTTCAATTTTTTCTTTGAGCTCGTTAAAGCTCATTGAAGAAGGTTTCAAGTTTACTTTTTTGGGCTCGTTAAACTTATACGAAAAATACCTTATCGAGCATACTTCTATCTCTTTTTCAAGCTCGTTAAAAAATGATGAAGGTACTTGAAAAGAGGAAAGGGAAGGGAAAGATCTCCAATATTTGTTTACTAGTTTTGAACAGAGCACTAGTTTTTAGTCTATCAACATGTTGGGTTATAAAATTTGAAATTAGGATTTGAACCTTGATTGTAGATTTAGGACTCATTCGATTGGTTACTCGTCCAATCATATGGATAAATTGTCAATGTCTCCTACATTGCAGATTTACATCGTTTTTCCCTTGTGTCAAAAGCTACCCAAGTCACTTTTGTATCATGCTCACTATTTAAGGATATACCATATGTCGACCATTCTACATTTGGATTGAATTCATGTGTCGTCCATTCCGTGGTGTTATTTTGTTTCATCATGCATTCGATGGTTCTTTCTACAAAACATCGTCCCATCATTGTTCTAAATCAAATCATTATGTGATCTCCTCATGTTGGATGATGGAGGATGCCTTAATGCCTCCCTTCCAAAGGGTATTTTCCCATCGCTTTCAATTCATTTTTCTCTAGGAATAATATCTAGAGTTTTGATAGTACCTTGGTGCTTATAGTCATCAGTGGTAGGTTCGTTCGCTATTGGATAGTGGGAATACATCAATGTCTCCTACCAAATGGATTTTTCATGTGTTTGACTCCAAGAACATCTATTCACACCTGTTAGAATGTACTAGCCTATTTTGGGGCCCATTATATTTATCAGTGGGTTCCCTTGCATTTGTTAATGGTTTACATCAATGATTGGTAATCAAACGATATCATTGATGCTCGACTTCAACTCATTTCTTTGCATGGGTAGGATCGGTACCTTTTAGGCAGTTTTGATGGAAGACCTTGGGACAACCGTAGCATCCACACATTTTTATTGTTGCTTAAGTTGTGCAAGACTATACCACACTTTATGAGACTTATATCCACTTTGTTCATTTGTGGCTATGATATTTAGTTTGACATAGATCCACCGTGTATCTTCTTGTGGCTATGATCATTTGTTGGGCATGAATCCACCATGTTCATTCGTGGCCTCGACCCATTTATATCTCACATGGATCCACTTTATATTTTCATGGCCATGATAGTTACATCAATTATACATATGTATTGGGTTCTTATTGTATCTTTCTAGTGGTTATGTTCTCTCATGTTGAGCTTGGACATATCCTTAGGGAAAAGGTTGTCTGACATACTTTTTCCGTTTCAGGTACTTTGTTGAAGCTGGGTCTCTTGGAATATCCTAACTTGTTTTTCCACATCCTATCCTCTTGATTATTATAATGTATTTAGGCCATCATGTTCCCTTCTAATCTCATACATTAGGGGGCATATGTTATAGCTCAAATCAACACTTCTTTGTCCACGACGATAGTTCAAAAGGAGTCACTTCAAAATGTCAAATGTTAGTCACACAAAAGGAAAATTATGGATGGAAGAGCCTTGATTTGGACCCAATTGATATGGCCTTAATCATTGGACTTATTCCTCGACCATTTCCCATTTTACCCTGAAAGTTGTATAGAGCATAATTGCTCCCAAAGATCATTCACCCTGCATTTTAATCACTCATTGCCTTTGTATTTCCACTGATTTCAATAAAAATATGAAATCACATACTGCCACATGTTTTCTAGTGATTTAATCACCTCATTCTCATTATTTGCAAGTGATTCCTCCCTAAAGTAAAAGAAATATAATATAAATACGATAAAGGAGAAGTTAGGGTGGTTTTGGTAACTTCCCCCTCAGTTACAACTTCCTTTTATCCAAAGGAAACTATCTTCATCAACTATAAAATGAAGAGAGTTAGGCCATTTGGGGGATATTTTTCCATAGCAAGGTTATGTTGGAATATTTTCCCATGAGTTATTCCCATTTCCTTGCCTACTACTAATATTCATTTGTTCATGTATCCCTATATCCTCAGACTATTTCCCTCAAATAATTTCAACCTTTTGTGCATGTGGATATTTGGTAGGATTTATGGAGAACTTAACCAGGAGAGACCTTGAGATCCCTTTTCGACGAGGTTCCAAACATAATATGGTACTGATTACTATTTGTTGGTTTTTAATATAAATCAGGCATCTTTCCCTTCCCAATTTGTTGTCTTAGATTTGGCTTATTTATTGATTTTCATTTGAATAATTAGTTTTTTAATATAAATGCTTATATTTGAATTTCAATGTTATTTTCTAGCTAATCTATTTATGGAGGGTATTGTCATAGTTTTGCAGGTCTTTGGGTTGAAGCTTTGAAGGAAATCTCAGTAGCAAAGAAAGCTAGGACTAACCTTCATAAACCGGGTGCATAAGTTTCATTCCCCTTTAACTCTTGAAATTTACTTGCTTGATCTTTTACTGTAATTATGAGTCTAGATTGTTTGTGACCCAGCCTTAGATATCCAATTTAGGTAACCTACTATGTTGGTGATTTAACCGCAATCATTCGGATGAAATCCTTAACATTGGGTAGTCAATCATTAATATAATGGGTCAATGTGACATGGAAAGGGTTCTCCTTCAACCCTTGACAAACACATACTATCGGGGTGTCATAGAAGAGATAAGGTTCATAATGAAGTGCCAACAACTCGCGATTGTGGATAGAAGATGGCATGTTGCAATTAGTGGGTTAAAGAAGACTTCCATTTAGTCTACCATTTGACTTGTTGTCATAAAGCACAGGGAATCTAGCTCCACATGGCACCTAGTTTCTTTCTAGACTCCTCCTCTTCTATAGGGAGTTACTCATACTCACCCATTAGAGTCCTTGGGCTCATGATATGTCATTTGATGACTCTTCACCTTCCAAGAACATTCCATCACTCATACTTTCAAATTTTGGGTTAAGCCATGACATGTGTAAGTAAGCATCTAACCACCCAAGGCCCCCATGGACCTCCAAATGTCGTTATGAAGCAATGCCACTTTATTTTCTCCATATTTATTATTTGTATGACCCAAATTAATGTGTAAATGATAAACTAAGGTTCTCTTGGGTCCCCTAGCTCCCTTATTGCAATATTTAATGCCTCCTCCCCCAACCTAAGGAACTAGTAGGTGGGTGAACATTGTCAACTAGTAGACCTGTTTGAATGGGGACATGACACATGTCTTGGTCCTCTTTATCAGAGTGACAACTCGGGTTATTATTTTCATGTCAGTTTCATTAATATGACAAGTTGTCCCGCTTTACCTTGCCCTCTTCGTCATAGTTTGTGGTCTATTCTCTTTGTTAGCTCTTATAGTTCTTTGAGGAGGCCTATCTGCAGAGTTTGGGATCTTTTCTCCTCTAGAATGGTGGTTAGAGTTTGCAGTGACTTGATCGCTTTCTCTTGTGTTCGAGGTGGCAAGAATTTGGAGGTTGTTGACTATCTTCATTAATTTTCATAGGTAATTTATTTATGCATTCTTCTACATTCTCCTTCTGGTTTTCAAATTTGGGACACACAACCTTCTTTTAGCCAACATAATAGTGTTTCTAAAGGTTTCTTTCTCTGGATTGTTGGGAACTGCTCTTATTTAGGTTGGATTTAATATAGCGTATTGTTGTTTGGGTTTCTTTCCGTTCGCTCTGTCTCTGGTTCAGAGGATTTGGTTTTTGTGGTCCTTCTCATACTCTTTCTATTTATTGGGGAAGGGAAAATTGTAGTGGTTTTTTGAACATGGATATTTTGAATAAAATCGATGACCTTACTCAACAAATTTCCTATGTTAAGGATGGTATGCTTGATTTACAAAATCAATTGAAAGAAATGAGGGATGAAATGAATGCTTTGAAATGGTATGCACATCAATTTATTCTTCATATCCCTGACATTGATCGAAAAATTGAGAGATTGGACAAATTTCCCTTTTAAATTTGCTTTGATATGGATAACCAATTTAATTGCCTCAATAAAGTGGTTAGGGTTTGTGATTCCAAGATGTAGGATATCATATGGGATATTAATAAGAATGATCATTTGGTCAAGATTCATGAAGAAATTTTAAGAGTTAAAGGTTCTAAGGTTGATGAAAATTATGAGGGTCGGCCTGTTGATAGCCTTTCTGTGGTTCAACCTATGCATATAATCTTCAGCTCGAGCGATAAATCTCTGGTGGCTTCTCTTGTTCCTGTGGGCACTAGTGATAACGTTTATTTCCTTCAAGATGCTTAGGAGGACAAAGTTGATGACAATGATGAAGGAGATGATGGTAGTGCTGAAGATGAGTTAGAGCTCTAGGATATTGTGGCTGAGGATACAGACATGGAGGATGATGAGTATGGTCATACTCTTTCTTCTAATTCCGAGAAAAAATTTGATGAATATTTTGGCTTTGAAGTGGAAGTTGCACCTTCATATGAGCTTAATTTTGAATATGATTTTAGTATATAGTTTTATTCCTATATGCAGTTTTTTTGCTTACTGTTAAATGGATAGTATATTACAATTAGTAGGATAGGCTTTTTTTCTTCTTTCTAGATCAGATACTCCTAGATATGGATGACTGTAATTAAGTTTTTTATCTTCAAACTTTGATCCTCTATACTTTGAATGAGGAAATTTTTGTATCTTTTTTTTTGAAAAACCTTTCATCCTTTCATCAATATAATCATATTTGTTTATGTTAGGAAAAAGATGGGATGACAAGGAAGAAAATGGTTGATTGCAAAGTTTGCGAGCATTTGTGTTTACCTTAATTTGTTTTGTATCAAGAATTAATTGTACAATTTGTCAGTAGGTGTGTTTTTTTTCTTAAACTATCATTTTATAATTAATGGAACAACAAGAAACCTTTATATTAAATCTATAGTTTGTCACGTCATTTGAAATCTGCAAGGAACAAAGTATGGAGTGAATCCATTAGAATATTTGTTGAGAAATGACATGAGGAATGACTTTAAAAGAGAGTGAACCATTTACGAATCATTTCTTGCTATGTATGATTTTCAATTTACATAATCATGTATGTCATTTGTTTTTGCAACATTAGCCAAACCATCTGTTATCATTTATGGAGGTTTTACGGAATATTTTTCTCAATCTTTTAAAGCTTTTTTTTTTTCAGAAGAAAAAATACCAGACCTTGATATTCAAAATTGAATCAAAGGACATCATATACAATCAACCTGCACAGGCTTTCCAATCTGCTGTGTAACAACATATTTGGGGGCCCCTCTAGTCACTATAGAAGCTTTGATACATACCATGCTGACAAGTGCATGGGAAGTAAAAAACATAGAGTCTACATTTGGCAAACTCTCATCATAAATCCAAAAAGCAGCTCAAAAGTTTAGCTGAAATCCGAGACCGAAAAATGACCACCAAGCTTACTAATCCTGAGCATAGCAAGAAGGCTGAAAGTCTCTTCAATGTCAGCTTGGATCCTGAACTTCATAAACAAGTAGAGTCCGTGCCAAAAAAAGAAAAGGGACTGAGTCCTGGAACTAAGCTTTAAAAAGCTAAAAGTTCCCATGATCAATGATCATTCCATCCAAAGATTCCGAAAAATTCCCAAAACTAGGATCTAACAATAGAGTCTTTTTTGAGAGACTGTCAGCCTGCTGATTATGCTCACGATAAATATGCTTGATAGTCAAAGGAGGAACATTTTGCAAAAGGGACCTTATGTCCTCACATCAGTGACTCAAGCTAGGGAAGTTCAGTGAAGCAGTCATGTTTTCCCAAGAGATAATGACTATGGAGTCACCGAAAATAGTGAGAAGAGGGATCCCTAAATGCTTTGTCACTGCTAGGAGAGCCCAGAGTTCCAGGATCTCAGATCTGGTATTTGTGCTTCTACCACAACCAAGAGTAAAGCTAATAGTATGAGAGTCACTCAAATGAAGCACAAATCCCGCTCCCCCAAGGTTCCCAGCAGCTGCCCCATCAAAGAAGCCATAAGGGGAGATAAGCTGGGGGCTGGAACCAATACATCTGATATTTTTTCTTTCTTTTGGTACAAGAAAAAGATGTAATAGCGCTTCAATCTGATGAAGGATATAGTAAACAGAAGCTTGTTTATTGTCGAAAATACAACAGTTCCCAAATTTCCAAATACTCCAGAAAAAGAAAAGGGGCAAATAACTAATGGTAGAGACAACAGAAATGCTATTGTACCAATGTTCAAGAAAAGACCTAACTGTACAGTTAATTAAGGGAGGTAAGCCATATTGCTCATAGAGAGCTGAGAATAGTCTTCTTGAAAAGGTACATTCAATGAACAAATGTTGAATCGTATCTTCGTCCACCCTACAGAGAATGAAAAATTCTGGACCCTGCCTACCACGTCTTTGGAGATTATCCCAAGTTAACACTCGGTTCATGACCAGTAACCAAATGAAACATCTAATCTTTACTGGGATGTTAAACATCCAAAGAAGGTCCAGCACTTTGGACAGATCTAAAGAATGATTTTGAAAATGATGCACACTGCGGTCATACCCTAGAGCCGCAGTAATATCCCTAGCATATTTATTGTAAGACCATAATAAAGAGTCTTTCTGATTAGAGAGTCTTATTCTGCCATAATCAAGCCCAGATATAAATTTATTCCATAGTAGACTCCAATCGTCTCCCATATCTAGTTCCTTTGCAATGAACCAATAACTCTTTTCTTCCTGGGAACAATTTCTTGCTTGAGCCAATGTTATGATGCCATAGTCCTCCAAGTAATCCCATAGATCTTGAGGGAGAATATAGAGAGAGAGTCGATTCCCACTATCGGATCCGAGCCCACATGAATTTCTTCACCATTTCCTACTTGCCAAGTGAGACCACCGCCTAACCAAGATAAGGTATGGATAAAACCTTTCCATATCACTAAAACACCCCTAACAATGAATGCTTTTTTGTGGATCCAGGACACCACAGAGAGTTGTTTCAAATATTTCGCAGACAATAAACTGTACCAAATCCCATTCCCATTAAGGGCTAACTAGAAGCTCTTAAGGTGTAAAGAAAGACTGACCCATCCCAAATGTTTGATGCCCCCGCCACCAAGAGAAGTAGGTTTTGACAGAGACAACCAATCTGCTAGATTCAACCACATTAACAAGTTCACTCCCCAGAAGATAAAAAAAAGACAGAAAAAATTCCACTGGCTAGCCATCTGGACCAGGTGATTTATCCTTCTTGAAATATTTTAAAGCCATTTTAACTTCCTCCAGAGAAATCTGGCGTGTGAAACTCTCCATCTCCCCTTAGTGAAGAAAGGAGGGGAATAAACGAATAACCTTCATCTAGGCCTCAATTTGGTCTGATTATCATCTTTAAAAATCTGCACAAAATACCTTACCCCCATAGCCTTCAGACCATTGTAATCTTCGATCATATTACCTCCTTCATCGTCAAGACCCCAAATGGCATTATGATTCTTTCATGCAGATGCTACCGAATGAAAGAACTTTGTATTGGCATCACCGAGGGAAGCCCATGTCATTCTGCTCTGTAACATAGCAAATCGAAGTTCGTGATCCAGCAATCGATGCAATTCTTCTCTTAGAGCCAAGAACCTGTTGTTTTTTGGGAGCTGAGTAAACCCGAGATTGAGGATTCCAAAAGATTTTTAATTTCTTCTTCAATAATAATGATCTTTTCTTTCATCTCCATGGTCTTTTCTCTCGTCCAACATTTGAACTTCCTTTTTAGGAGGCGAAGCTTCAAAGAGAGATCATCCATCTGAGAAGTAGGTACACCATGGGGTAGAAGGGGCCATTCAGCTCTGACCATCTTGATGAAATCGTCATCGGAGAGCCAAGAGTGATTAAACTTGAAAGGGAGAGAACAGGAGACAGGAGCTTCCATCCATTCGAAGAGAACAGGGTAATGGTAAGAGACCGCAGAAGGAGAAGACCAGACCCTATGCCTGGGGAGAAGGTCGATTAGATTTAAGGAAAGTAAGAATCTGTCGAGTCTTTTACAGATTCCCTCATCCCCTGATCTGCCATTTTTCCAAGTAGGCCCAGCACAAGATGGGGCAACATCCATCAACTGATAATCAGAAAAAAGTTACGTGAAGAAGGGGCCAAGTGGGTCAAGAAGGGCCTTTTTACCTCAAACTTCAGACGCGTTCAGAGTAAGGTTTAAATCCCCCACAAGTATCAGATTAGGAAGGGAGAGAAGGCCACCCCTAGCAACCGCATTCTAGAAGGAATCACGATGTAGATAAGGGCCATAGCAGTTTAAAATGGAGAGAGAGGTGAGAGAGCCCCTGAAACGAGCTTTAAGAAGGATACCCGCCAAAGTTTGATAGGCTTTGCATTTGACTCGAAGGGGGTTCCAACCCAAGAGAATACCCCCCAAGAGACCCTTGGAGCTGATGGCACAAAATTCCCATCCAAGACGAAGCTTTGAAAACGCTAATAGAGCTAGGTAGGTACTGTTCATGGTTTCTTGCAGGAGAATTATATCAGGCGAGACAGAAGCAAAAAGACATTGAAGGCTCTTTTGTTTGGCCGAGCCCCCCAGGCCCTGGACATTTAGGGTAAGTATTTTCATCAGGAACCACTGGAAGAGGGTGATGAAGCTCTAAGCACCCGAAGGGAGGAATCCGGCTGATGCCTTGTCGCATTTTTAAGCCTAGTAGACAAAGGAGTAAATGAAGGAGTACCAGAGGCCATGTCCGATACTGGGATGGAGGATTTTTTCTTTTTTCTGATAGTAACGTTTTCAAACCGGATGGAGTCTAACGGCAAGACAGAGGGAGAGAGGGGAGATTTCGCAGAGAAGATTTCCAACAATTTTTGAAGAGAAGGGTCAGCAAAAGATGGAGAAGAAACGAGACTGTGAGGAGGGGAAGTACTGTCTTGAAAACGTGGTCCTAAGAGAGGAGGGAAATCAGAGTCAGAGAAGATAGAGGACGGCTCAGAGGAAAAAGGAAGAGTTGTAACCCGAGGAGGAGGAGAAAGGGACCGAGGGGGTCTAGAAGACGTTTTCCTTGTAGTGACAATACAACAATATACTCATTATAAGCTCAACATATCACTTACGGAAATAGAACCTAGGTTCGAAGAGTAAAGCTCCATCCCACAACCACTCATGTTAGACCCAATTAACATGTGGTTTCAATGATATTTGTCCTTCCTTAATATAAATTAAAATTAATTTTTTGCTATATCTATTTTAGTAAGAGAGAACAAAACCATATTAGAACTTTCTTTGATAAAATTATTCTAGATGAATCTCGGAACAAATCAAAATATCATTTTAAATTCCTTAAACAAATAAAAATATCATCAATATAAATAATAAGAATGGAAGATCACCAAACTATCCTCCATTATTTTTTGGATTTCAGAAAAAGCATTATTTAAATAAAATAGCATAACCTTCCACTAGTGCTTTTGGATTTGAGAAAAAGCATTATTTAAATAAAATGGCATAACCTTCCACTAGTGATATCCATATGGCATTGCAAATCTTATTTGGAACATATCCTTATCATTTATCCCAATATTCCAAAATCCTAATTTAAGGTCAAACTCAGATAATTATGAACATCCTCTATTTTTTGTTTCACTAGATATAGATATAGGATAGGGAGCAATGCTTTATTTAGCTTTATATATTGACTATCAATCTTGTTATGAATGCTTATTAACATTGTTTCACTAGATATAGATATAGGATAGGGAGCAATGCTTTATTTAGCTTTATATATTGACTATCAATCTTGTTATGAATGCTTATTAACATAATAAGCATGTCTTGGTCACATACCTCTACTCCTTTCATGAAGTCTCTTTAACACATCATGTTTTTTATATCCTCTAATGTACACAAGAAACTTCTACTAAGGGTTTATGATTAATAAGGAGTGGTTCGGTTCAAGGATCCACAAACAAATATAAATTTAAAAAAAAATAAAAAAATTCTAAAGGCTTTAGTAAGGATAGCTCACAAGATCAAGAGCTTCCTTATCTCATTTATAAGTCCCGTATGATTCGTTTGTTCAATGTTCCCACGATCATTCTTTCTACTTCTTACATCTCGATATGGGTCAAAGAATCAACTATATATCTTTCTTGATTATTTCAAAAACATCCTTGGTTTGAAGATGAATAAAGAAAACATTAAAGGTTAGGGTTAGGAATTCAATTCTTATTCACTCATAAGTCTTAATAATGACATCATATTCAATGTACTCTATGCACATGATTTCATTGGGCAAGAGCTATTCATTGAGCTGCAGAGCATTTAATGCCATTGCAGTAAGCTTGATGATCGTTAGATCTTGAGGTGTTCGAAATCCAATGGTCATCAAGCCTGTTGCAGCCACATTAAATGCTCTGTAGCTCAATGAATAACTTTTGCCATTTCATTGGTGCAAAGCGTCTTTATTGGTTATTCACGTGTCATAGATATCATGTGAAATGATGGTACATTATTAAAATTTATGAGAATTTTGATTTTATGATAATACTTATATGGGAAGAAAAATATAGTGATAAATTTATGTTTATCAGATGGGTTATCACTTCTACTAAAAAGAAAATAGATAATGCATTTTTATCTATTAAAAAAAAAAGTAAATTACCATTATATTTATTCAAAATAAGGAATAAAAATAATAATAGAAAGTCTTGAATATATATTGTATATTGTTGCTTTTTTTTTATGGAGTTGCTAGAAATATATTACACTTTCATATTGAAACCATATTCCCACAACCCACTTGTTTATTTGGATCACCATAAATGATTTATTGTCGAGTGATGCCTCCAACTTGAAGATGTTTTGCCGATCAACGAAAAGCCTATTGGTTAACTACCTTTTTTTCTCCCAAGTGGGTACTCTTCTTCCCCAAGAACCCTTGATCTACGATGGGGTTGTATGAAAATGTATAATATACTAGCAAGGTTATAGGTGTAGCTTCAACAATTTCACCAACAAAATTTTCAACATTATGACAATCATCTAGCTTTAGGGTGCCAATGTATGTAAGCTACAAAAGCCTTCTTTTATAGGATTTGTGGCCCAAGCCACTAATCCAATCCATGCAAAAATGTCATTTTTTCTAATTACTAATTGTCTATTATTCATCTACCCATGTGTCATTCCATGCACATGTTTTTAATTTTCAAAATGCAAAAATATGGATTATTCACCCACCTCCAACCATTTTCCTATTTTCATTCCTAGATTTTTCTAGGTTCTTTTTTCTTCTCCTCGTCATGAGAGTGTGCTTCAGTGAGTTATATCTAATTATTCAAAGACGATTTTCTTTCTTTTTCATGCGCAACTTCTAAATGTACTCACTTCCCATTATAAAACAAGTCATTTTCCCTTTAACATAAAAAAAGATGCGTTACTTATACGATAAATCAATCATGCATGTGTTTCTTTTAAAATTTTCATTGCTAGATTAATTGCATACGTCCAAAGGATGTTTTCCTTAAGTATGCTCAGTGATCATATTCTATACGAATGGTGTTATGTTTCTACATGCCCTTCAAATGGGAGTGTGGTATAACAGTTGAGACCAAGTTAACTCAACTCATTCCTACCTTGTTGAGAGACTAATGGTCGCTGATGAATAAGGATAAGACTTTATTGTGCGCCCCTTATCTAATCCTAGCAAGTGACTGGATCCTCTAGGTAAAACAAACACATATTTTTCAACTTGTAACATGGAAGGGACTGATGGTAGGCAGAAGTAGGAACATTTCTTATCCTCTCCCAGTGGAACCCATGTACACATTTCATACAACATCATCGCCTGTGTGCAAGCTAATTGGCAAACATTTTTTCCTATTTTTACACACACTAAGACCAACACATCAAATAATCCAATAATCATAAATAACAATATAATAAATAAATGTACACATAGAAAATCATAATTTCCCAACTCAATTTGAAATATATATATATATAATGTGATATAATCCAACGTCTATATACATTTTCTTGTCACACTTAAACAAACGTTATTCAAATAACATAATATTGCATCATAATAAGCATATTTTTCTATCACAAAATGCCATCAACATATGCATCCATTCTCATGTCACATATCAATACATATAAGTCACATAAATTAACATATCTCATAACGGAATACAACACACCCATGTTATTCCAAAAGTATTCAAACATTTATCATGAAAATATGAAAAGTTTGACCAATGTGGAGGGGATGCACCATATACAGATGTCAAAAGAAGGTCCAGAAAGTCTATAGTAAGGCCTCCATTCCCCTCGTTATTGTTGCTTATTAATGATGGTTGGCAGTCAGTTGAAATGGATCCTGCTACAAAGCTTCCTCTAGTGGGAAATTTATCAAATTGCCACATAACAGAAAATTATAAGTTTAAAAAAGATAGAAACAATGGTCAGACACAAGAGGATCATGCATTGGGCTTTTGACAGCTGACACACGGTGTTACAAAAGAAACAAAAAGAGAGCCACATTTTGAAGTACATCTATGTTTGGCATATAGCACTAATTACCTTAAGGGGTTAAGCCTAATGTTTTTGGAATGGATAATTCAAATTCAAAATTGGATTTCCTTCAAGCAATGATTGTTGTGAACTTGAAGGGTTGAAATCCTGCATCACTAAATTCATTATTTTCCCAACCAGTTTTTATCACCTGTTTCAAAATTGAAAGCTTGTTTGTTACCACCATCATATCATTTCCTCTTTCAAGAATTGCTCATTGTAATTGTAGAAAGACTTATAAATAGAAAAACAAGTAAGGGAAACACTGTCTTTTACAACTGGAGCCTCTACCAATAACGGTCTAAGCAATTCTTGAAGAAAACAATGTAGAAAAGGAGGCAACTAGGACATATTTTGAGAGCTATGTAGAGTAGATCGAGAACGTGAATCGATTGGAGAATGAAGGTGTAAGAAAACAATTCTTCCATACACTAACCATTGGAATCCAGTAGAGAACGGCTTCACGTGCTATTTCCACATTTTTTTGGCCGATTGTTTTGGCAAGATTTCTTGAGATTTGGCCGACCCATTTCGGTGGATTTCTTTGAGTTGGCCGATACAATTTCGGGGAAATTCTTTGAGTTTTCCAATATAGTTATGAGAAACTTCCTTGAGTTGGGCGACACATTTCGGTGGATTTCGTCAAGTTGGCCAATACAGTTTCAAGGAAATTCTTTGAGTTTTCTGATATAGTTATGGGAAAATTCCTTGAGTTGGGAGACACATCGGCGGGACTCCTCAAGTTCCTCCGACACATACCCTCTCCATAGCTCGCCTCTCCATGGTGCCCCGATTGATTTGCAAGTGAAAGTGGTTTAACAACATCAATACCATCGAACCTGGAGTGGAGGCGGAGGAGATAAAGTCGGTAAATAGTTATAGTTGTGGAAGGTTGCAATACGTATTGGCTGCGTTGATCTATCAAACTGCCAACCGATTGTTGCACGTGAAGAGTATTGAATGGATCCTCTAGTACACTGACATCCAAAGCAATAGTACAATCTATGGTGGAACTGTGCATTTGTTGTGCAGCATTGGGACCGTTATTCTGGTGAGTGCATTTTTTGGTGCTTCTTTGGCCTTTCTGTGGACAACTTCGTTCTTTGGCATCAAGTGTTTCTACCAGAAAAAGTAAAACCCAATGTTTCTACCCAGTGTTTCTACCAGCAGAAGTAAATTTGTTCATCAACGACAATAGGAACATGTGTCTCTTTCCTTGCACGCAGGTGGGCTCAGGCATGCAGAGTTTTATTACTTTGTGAACTACATCTTCCCACATTCAAGTCAGATATTTAGCCATGTCCCATAGTTTGTGTTTTCTTTTTCCCTGTGACAATGGAAACACAGTCATCAACTCACATAAAAAATGAGCAAGGACTACCCACCTCTATTGAAACAAACCATTTAGGCCAAGTGAAAATCGCATCTTCAAGCAAAACAGGGAAGTGAGTTTGGGTTAATGCCAAACAGTTCCGGGGTATTTTAAAACGAAGAGCAGCTCATTTAAAATGGGAGCAAACAAGGGAAAAAAAGTCTCAACGAGAAAGCATCTTGGTTCTGCATAAGAAACAACCACCCATCTTTCAAAAAGGGGGCGACAACAGAGCCAAAGGCGGAAAGGATTATACCTTATGCAGCCCCACATCTACACCTCTTACCTGGTCATATGATATATATGTGCAAGAGTTACTAAATGCCAAGAAGAGACTGGAGGCTTTGGAGGCCAAAGAACATGAGATAGACCTTAGAATCCATATATTAACAACAAAAAATTAGGGTTTAGCATAAAACAACAAGGTTTTAAAAGATCAAGTGTTTCTGTTGCAAGAAACTCTCTCAGTAGGAAAGGCGGAATGGAAAAGGATTAAGGGTGCTAGGAAAAGCATGAAAGACGAGGCAAGGGAAAGTAGTGGTGGCATGAACTCTAAAACATCAAAGGAGGAGGGGAAAGCAGTTAAACAAACAAACAATCAAGGAGTGAAAGGAAGGTCCACGGAAAAAAAGGTGGGCACAAGTTGTTAGCAAGTCTGCCATTAAGTTAGGAGAAGCAAACATCCAAGTGAACACCATATAAGATAATGAAATCATAGAAAGACAAGTTAGAGCAACAAACATAATTATTAAAGGAGTGAGAGATTATGGAGAAAGTCAAGGTACGCTCGATCTTGCAAGGGACTTTTTGAGAGACAAGATGCTTTGGCAAGGTCAAAATTGCCAAGCGTGGAGGGTGGGCAAGCCCAATGACGAAAGACCGAGACCCATAAAAGTCACAATGCCAAGTACACGTGACAATAAAATCTTGCTAAGTAAGAAGCAACTCTTAAGAGGCTCTCGCTTTTTTCTAGAAGAAGATTTAACTATTAGGAAGCAAGAGGAAAGAAGGGAAGATATGTCAAAGGTTAGAGCAACAAGAGATGAGGGTAAAAGGGCATGGTTGTACAAAGGCAAAGCAGTTATTGCCTTTTTTGGCCCACCTAAAACAAAACAACAAGGCTGTAATAAAGAAAGGTTAGCAAATTCCTTAGCAGAAAAATATGAAACAAAGACGGCATGGGAAAATAGGGGTGAGGACTCGACTTTGAGTCTAGTATGCCAAAACAAATAGCAATCAAAATCTACTCAGGTTTCCTTAAGTTTAGTTTGTTGGAACTATATAGGCTGTCCTTAGAGGCAGGGACATGGGTTAGGGCCTATTGCGGAAGATAGAGACATAGTTTGTCTAGTGGAAATGCATGAGCGTGAAGGATGTAAAACACCTTTATTTGAAGGGTATTTGAATATGTCAATGTGGAATAAGGCAACATAGAACGGCAAGGGACATAGGGGTATCATGGTATTAGTAAGGGAAAAAAAGGACGTCTCATTCAACTAGAAAATGAAGACTCAAATAAACAATTCAGTTGGTTTAAAATATCGAAAAATGGAAATATCATTAGAATTGCAGCATGTTATTCCCCCCCCCCCCCCCCCAAGTTTCAAAAACTTACAAAGGCAGAGGGTTTAATCACAAAGATCCCTTTGCAACCCTAAAAAATGGCATTGCAACGTATTCCCCACTAAGTGAAGTCCTTTTAGTGGGTGGCTTCATTGCTATGATTGCAAATGAGCAAGCTAGTATCTTCCATGGTAAGGAAGACTGCAATCCTATTTGGCTCACAGAAGAAAGCAATAATCAGTGGACAAGATTTTCAGAGGAGAACAAAAGTTTCAATCTTTTTGGGGAGAAACTACTTACTCTATGTGGAACTTTTGACTTAGTCATCTGCAATGGTTTGGACAGATGGGAAAATTCAGGAAATTTCACATGCAACACTTGCAATGGCGCAAGTGTGGTGGATTATGCAATTTGCACACATGGCATGTGTGAGAAAATGGAGGAAGTTCGTATTGGGGATTAGATCTGGGATCTGAAATCTGATCACAAACCAATATATCTAAAATTCTCTTGGACCGAAAAGCAGCAGGTTGAGATAAAACCTCAGGGAATTAAGCAATCACCCCCAAAGGGTAGGATTCTTTTGACACAAAAAACCCGTAATACCTTCAAGATAGTATTAGAGAGGCTTTTTAAGGAGGAGAAAACTCAATCACAGGGCCTTCATAGCCACGAGCAAACAGATCTAATCCAAAGAGAACTTTCACAATACAAAAGAACAAAAAATAAGAAATCTGAAACAAATTGCTTCCCGGTTATTGCTTGGTTTGATGAGGAATGCAAAAAAGCAAGAAGAACTTTGGAAGAATCGAATAAGAAAGAAATTAACTTCAAAGCCTACAAGTAGATTTTAAGAAAGAAACAAGCTGATTTCATGATTTCACGAAGGGAAGAACTAATCTTCCTTGGGAAAAACAACCCCAAGTTATTTTGGAAGGAACTTCAAACCAGAAAGAAGCAAACTGAAAACAATATCACGGGCTGTCAATGGCTTGAATATGCAAACAACTTTATGAACAAGATCCCCAGGTTGACCCCCCCCTTGGTCAACACCGCTACTAAGCTTTTCACAGTGCAAGAGGTTGAGGTCGGTATTAAGAAGTTGGGTGATGGAAAAGCAAAGGATTTAGTTGAACTCCAAGCAGAGTATCTAAAGTGGGGTTTGAAAACTCTTGCGCCTCACATCACGAGAATTTTCAACAACATCAATCAACATGGCTTCCCTACAAATTGGACAACTAGCGTGGCAATACCTCTTTTCAAGAGTGGCGATGCCAATAATCCCTCCAACTACATGACCATAATGATAAATCCCTTGTTTGCAAAGCTATTCAGAAGCATGCTAGAAAACATAACTAGCAAGTGGGCGGAAGAAAGAGATAAGCGTGCTAAAGGACAAGCAGGTTTCAGACCCAAACACTCCACGGTTGATCACGGTATAACGTTAAGACACGTCATTGAGAAAGTGTGGGAGAAAAAGGAGGAAGCCTTTTGTTGCTTTGTCGATTTCAAAAAAGTCTTTGACACAGTCCCTAGAGACAAACTCTGGCACAGAATGGAAGAACTTGGGGTTCATATACATCTTAGAGCAGTTGTCCATAGATTAGACGAGGAGGTTAAAGTCAAAATCAGAACGTCAACTGGTATCTCTGAAATTTCAGGAACAATATTGGGGTCAAGCAAGGATGCCCATTGTCCCCTACCTTGTTTGGATTATATATTGACAAACTTGAAGAGTGGTTAAGCTTACAGGATGGGTAAGGTGCTCTGTTGGGTGAGTTTGTGATAAGGCTTCTTTTGTATGCAGATGACCTTATTTTGATTGCTAAATCTGCTCTTGGATTGCAAGAGCACTTACTTTCTCTTGAGCACTTTTGTAGAGTAGTGGGGATGCAAGTTAATACTAGCAAGACAAAAGTAGTAGTTTTCTCTAGCAAGAGAAAACATAACCAACATAAGTTATACTTTGAAGGCAACACTCTTGAAGAAGTGGTAGATTACAAATATCTTGGGATTGACTTCAACAAAAATTTAAGTTGGGAAGGTTGTAGAAAGAAAAGAACTTCGGGAGCTTGGAAAGCATTATACGCCTTTCAAAATAGATGCAGAGAAGCAAGTTTATGGGATTGGAAGACTACACAAACTCTTTTTGGGGTGTTAGTGATCCCGGTTGTTCTTTATGGGTGTGAAGTGTGGACAAATAGTACCTCTGACTTACAGTGGCATCAAATTGAGAAGATTAAAAAACGCTTGATTATCAACAAGTTTAAAATTAAAAGCTCAACCCCCTATGATATCATGCTTAGTGAAGTGGGGGCAGCCTCCATTGAAGCAATTGCTATGGTGCAACTCATAAGATATCTAAAAAAGATTGAGCAAATGGAATACGGCAGATGACCTAAAGTGGTCTTCAATGACATATTATGCAAAAGAAAGAAGACTTGGATGCGGAAAAACAACAAATGGCTTAGTAAATGGGATATTTACCTTAACACATGTCCTACAAACAGTGAAGAGATAAAGGCCTTTGTTATCGACAAGTTCCACAAGCAAATTTGGGGCAAAGGGATAGGGAGAAAGAAAAAGTACTATATTGAAGAGTTTAATCCCACCTACAACCATCATAAAAAATATTATATAGGGGATAATATATCATGGAGGGCCAAAATGCTTATTGCTCAACTAAGAACCAATTCCCACCGACTGTGTTGTGAAACTGGACGCTGGAAAAGACCAAAGGAAGCTTGGGAAGAAAGACTGTGTACGTTTTGCACCTCCGGAAAAGTGAAAACAAAAAAAAAATTCATTTTAGAGTGCGAGGCCTTCAAGGACAGCAAGGACAGTTATGTGAATATCTTGACAACTAGTTTTTGGGTTAATTTATTCAATGAAGAGACCGTGGTGAAATTTGGGGAGCTCATCATCAAGTTGAACAGGAAAAAGGGTGGAAATACAAAATCATCGAGCAAGACAACCTGTCCCATAAACTATTTTTAGCCTCACAAACATTAAAATAATTTCTTCTTCTTCCATTGTATTGTATACTGCTATTATTCTATTTATATTCCCATGCTTACTTTTGAGATGCTCGATGGCAATGACAAGATTAGATCTAGTAGAAACCAAATCAAGAAAGTTTCCAAAGCATCCATCAAAAAATATATATAAAGTAATGTGGAGTGTGGGGTCTAAGTAGTAGGACAACGCAATAAGTGAGGGAGGTAGGCCCCTTAGGCATTATTAAGATTCCACTTTACATCTATAAAGTGCCATCCAATACCCTTCCAACTTGGGTACGGTGGGCCATCGCCACTAAAAGCAAAGCATAAAGATTATATTCAATGAACCTTATTAAATCAAGGTTCGAGACCTGATGCAACAAGGAAGTACATGTTACCAAATTGCAAATTGTGGAAAAATGAAAGCACTCTGATTTGGCGATGGCGCTCTATCGTCGTTTTAGAATTTTTTTATTTAAACTTCATTTTCCTAGAGGCATGAACTCTTTTAGGTTCAAGCTCTCTCCCCACACACAAGGAAAGCTACTCTTAAACGAAAAAGGAATAAGTGGAGTAGAAGCAAACGAAAGAATTATATACATGTAAAAAGGTTAGTATTAACATTTAGGTTTTTTTAATTTTTATTTTATTGATTTTGTAGATCAAAATTTATATATTATTATAGAGATTCATTGATAATGATTTAATAAGTTTAATATTTTTAAAAAATTTCATTTTTTTTAATTTTATATTTTGTTTAAATAGATTTAAATTTTGTTTATAATTCTATATTTTATTCATTAAAAATGTTTGATAAAAATGTTAAACATATATATTTAAATATAAGTTTGATCTTAATATACAACATAGTTAAATATAGTTAATTTTAAACTATTTCATATTCAAATAAAATGATATAATAAACATTTATATTTTTTATAAGTATAAGAACACATAATCAAATATCTATATATTACATTGAATATATTAATTAATTGATTTATTATAATTTTGTTTATAAATAACATAATCACATGGGGCTTCGTCAAGGTGACCATCTCTCTCCCTTTCTTTTCATTCTTATGGCAGAAGGCCTTGGAAGAATGCTTAAATATGATGTCTCCTCTCACTCCCTACGAGGACTTTCTCTCCATGGTACTGCTCCCCCCTTGTGTATCAACAGTTTTTGGACAACAACCTCCTCTTTGGTCATCCCTCTATCCAAGAAGATCGATCCTTTAAATCCATCATGGATCTCTTCTCTGAGGCCTCTAGCATCTCCATCAACTTGGAAAAATTGCAAATCTTATTCTACAATACTAGCATCACCAGCCAGCGAAATATTTCCAGAATGATGAAGTTCTTTGTTGCCTCCCTTCCCTCTAAGTACTTATGAGCCCCTCTCTTTGATTCAATGATCAAGCACTTCTCTTGGAAAGAACTTCTGGACAAGTTGGAAACCCGTATCACTTACTATACCTTTCATTCCCTTAACTTGGCCAGCAGATTAACTCTTCTCAAGGCTTCCTTCAGTCTATGCCCCTCTACCTTTTCTTCATCCTGGTTGCTCCAAAACGAGTGCTAAAATCTATCAAAAATCTTCAGAGAATATTCCAATGGGGATGTGACAAGAAAAGGAAAAGGTGGGATCTTGTAAGTTGGAAGCAGGTTTGTCTTCCAAAGCAGGAAGGAGGCCTTGAGATCTGGGACCCAGAGATCAACAACCATGCACTTTCAGCCAAGATCTGGTGGAAATGGATCTCTCAAAATGACACCCCTTGGGATCAATATTAGAGCTGCAAATATGGCTATGACTGGGCTCCTCCCAATCTAATCATGTTCGATCAAGACCCTCTAGGCTCCTCGATATGGAAATATGCCAATAATCAAAGAGCCCTCATACACCAACACAACTTCTGGGAGGTCAGGGATGGGAACAATGCACTCTTCAGGCATGACTCTTAGCAACAATTGCCAAGCTTGAAAAATATATGCATCCAGGCAGAGATCCAAGATTTCATATAAACAAATAACACCACTCTTGTGAGAGATCAATGGAAAGGAGATATCTCCTCAACTTTCCGCCTTTCGAAGGAACCTAGCAATTGGCGACATTGTCTGGAGTATGAGCACTTGGATACTATTTTGCAGGACATTCAAAGCAGGAAAATTAGATTCAAACAAGGACCTGACGTCATCAGATGGGGACACAAAACCAATGACACTTTTGTTGATGTATTTGTAACTTCGGAATGTATTCACTTGTATATCTTATGTATTGTACCCCGATGTTTTTATCGGGAAGTATCTATAATGTAATTGAGTCATGTCATGCCCCGATGTTCCTGTCGGGAGATTCAATAATTTAAACAAGTCATGTAAAGTCATAGAGTGTAACCCTCCTTATTGATCAAGGGTTAAAGACTCCGTAGTTGTGGGGCCCTAGGGTTATTAGACTCTCCTAGAGAAGTTGACCCTAGTGAGTTATTATCAAGTTGGGAATTAGTATAAATAGAGAGGAAGCCTCTCTATTTAACAAACATTCACTCACACTCAGTTGTAGCGCATAACTGAGAGAGAAAGAAGAAGATGGGACAAGAGAGAGAGAGACTACTGCTGTCGGGAGATCATCTTACTGTCTTTGGGTTTTACTTTTGGTGTTGATTCTATCTCTGAGGAAGTTGCAAGGTTTTCTCCTTTATGGTTTCCTCGAGGAAAATCTTTGTGTCCATTATCTCTTGTGATTGATTGTTGTGGTTTTTATTCTCTCAGATAAGATCCTAAGATCATAGAGCTTAAATGTTAAAAATCTAACATGGTATCAGAGCTAACCTGAGAAGAAGACATTGTGCAGTTGCTGAAGCTAGGGCTTCATACTTTTTGGATCTCTCTCCACATATTTTCAACAAAAGGAGGCTAGGCTGACCATCCTCTCTAATGCACATCTTTCTGTCAAAGCAGAATTTGATTCTGAGCATTTTCATTTTTTGACCCGACACTATTGTGGGAAATTAGGGCTTTCCACAGAAGTGGAATTTTTGAGTGAGCCCAGGCTTGGATTGATCTCCTCCCCAAAATCAAAGTTTAGAGATCGAGATCAAATTTTTTTGTTGGGTAGAACTTTGGGAAAGTCAAACCCTAAATCTGCTCCTGAACCATAAAACCAACTCTACAGAAATCCAGCTCTAGATCTAGTTCGGACATCTTAAACTGGTATGATCTAAATCTTTTGTATTTCCATTTGAGGTTCTCTGTTAAGATGTCTCATCATACCAAGCTTGATGAAAAGCTTGAGGGAGCTGATAACTTCTGAGCTTGGAAGTATAGGATCTCCCTGGTCCTAGAAGAAAATGAGTTGGATTCTTACATCAATGAAGAGGTTCCAGTTCCAGAGGGAGATGAGGCTAAGGCCTTACACATGAAGAAATTAGTCATGGCTAAGAGGATTATTGTTTCTTCAACCAAGGATCATCTCATACCTCAGGTGTCCTCCCTAAAGAGACGTTTGATGCGCTAACCAAGTTATTTGAAGGGAAGAACATAAACTAGAAGATGACTCCGAGAAACCAATTGAAGAATGTAAAGATCCAGAATGTGAAGACCATCCAATCTTACTTTACAAGGGTCTCTTAGATCAAGGAACAACTTGAAGTGGTAGATGAAGAAGTAGAGAATGCAGAAATTGTGATGACCACCTTGAATGGTCTCCCTAGGGCATGGGACTCTTTCATTCAAGGGACCTTTTCCAGAAAGAAGCTAATCAAGTTTAGTAGACTGTGGGAGGAATGATCACAAGAATAAGCTCAAATATTAGCACGAGAAGAAAAGATGGGAAGTGAAGATCAAGCTCTCATAGTACAATCCAAGAAAAGCAGAACAGACGATCACAAAGGTAAGCACTCTCACCAAAAGAAAAACACTATAACATCTAACAAAGATTTGTCTAAGTACATTTGCTATACATTTGATGAAAGAGGACACCTTGCAAGAGATTGTCCTAGAAACAAAGATAGATCTCACAAGAGGAAGGGAAACAAGAAAAGACATCATGCTCATGCTGCAGAAGATGATGAGCCTTCCAAGAAAAGAATCAAACAAGACAGTGATGATTCTTCAAGTGATGAAGAATATGTTTTGATTTCTGCTCTCATGGGAAACATCACACATGGTAGCAATGTTTAGCTTATAGACAATGGGGCTTCCAAACACATGACGGAATTCAAAGAATCATTTGTGAAACTATTAGAACATGAATCACCCCACAAGGTGAAACTTGGGGATGACTACCAGTATCCAATAAAAGGTAGTGGAGAATCCTCCTACAAATTAGACTCTGGAAAGTCTATGAAAATAAAGGATATCCTATTTGTACCAG
The DNA here is from genome assembly GCA_001517045.1 of Pseudotsuga menziesii. Taxonomy (NCBI): domain Eukaryota; kingdom Viridiplantae; phylum Streptophyta; class Pinopsida; order Pinales; family Pinaceae; genus Pseudotsuga; species Pseudotsuga menziesii. The sequence continues at coordinate 639,229 of LPNX011167659.1, forward strand.
GACTAAAGAAGAACCTTCTCTCCATCTTTGCACTAGATGCAAAAGGCATGAGAGTTGCATTTATAGATGGACAAGTTCTCATGTGGCTAAAAAGAAATACTATTGACGATCCAGTAGTAATTGGAGAACAAGAGGGAGGACTATATAGATTGAAGGTCCAACCAGAACAAGCTTTGGTTCATGACTCAGTAGAACCAAATGAGCTTTGGCATAGAAAGCTTGCACATGTGCACTATAGGGCACTACCACTTGCAAGCAAAGCTGTTGAAGGTATTCCAAAAATACAAGCAAAACATGAAGGAGTATGCAAGGGATGTGCGAAATGAAAGATCACAAAGAAGACATTTCCAAGTAACGAAAGCAAGGCTAAAGGAATCTTGGAAATCATTCACTCTAATGTATGCGGTCCAATGTCATCTAGTTCATTAAGCAGGTATGTATACTATGTTTTTTTCATTTATAATTTTTCTAGGAAGACATGGATATACTTCATGAATAACAAATATGAAGTATTTAGCAAGTTCAAGGAATTCAAAGCCTTGATCGAAAACCACACAGAGAAGAAGATCAATATTTTTCGATCAGACAATGGCAGAGAATTCACATCAAATGAATTCAAGGAATTATGCAAAGATTCAGGGATTAAGAGGGAGTTGACCACTCCATATAATTCACAACAAAATGGGGTTACAGAAAGAAAGAATAGAACAATCATGGAAGTTGCAAGGGCAATGCTTCATGATTAAGACCTTCCTATGCATCTATGGGCAGAAGCTGCGAGGACATCTGTGTATGTATAGAACTGTACTCCACATAGAGTACTTGAGAACAAGACACCTGAAGAAGTGTTTTTCGGAAAGAAACTAGAAGTCAGTCATCTCAGAATATTTGGCTTTCTAGTATACATTCACATTCCAAAAGAAAAAAGGACAAAGTTAGATCCTTCAGGAAGGAAGGGAAGGGTATATTTGTGGGATACTATGAAATCTCGAAGGCTTACAGAATAAAATTCCCAAGATTCAAGAATATTGACATCAACATGGACGTAACATTTGACGAAGACTTGGCTTACAACAAATCCAAAAAGAGACTTGCTGAAGAACCTAAAGAAACAGAAGTACCCAGAATTCAAGACACAACCATGACAGAAGCAATTTCAGAAGAAGAACCTCAAGAACCTGTAGATCCACCTCAGGAAAAGAATCCTCACAAGAGGAAACCTGCTTGGGTATGAGAAGCTACCCAAGGTACAAAAAGATATGGGGCTCCAGAAGAGATACATAGAGAGAGGAAAAGAACCAGGTCCTGCTTCGGTTATGTAGCCCTATTATGTGACTTCATTGATAAAGAACCTTCCAACTATGAAGAAGCGACAGAAAAGAAAGAATGGAAGGATGCTATGATCGAAGAGTATCAATCGATCATGAAGAATGATGTTTGGGATGTTGTCCCAAGACCAGAGGGGAAGTCTGTTGTGACTTCCAAATGGATCTATAAGATCAAGCATGTTGTAGATGGTAGCATAGAGAAATATAAAGCAAGATTTGTGGCTCATGGTTTCTCCTAGAAAGAAGGAATAGATTATGAAGAAACCTTTGCACCTGTAGCCAGATATACTTCCATCAGATCAATACTTGCTTTAGCTACAGTAATGAAGTGGAAAGTACACTAGATGGATGTCAAGACAACTTTCTTGAATGGTGTAGTCGAAGAGGAAGTATATGTGGGGCATCCACTCGGTTTTGAGACACATGACAGAGAAACTCATGTTTGTAAGTTAAAGAAATCCCTATACGGTTTGAAACAGGAGCTCGGGACATGGTACGTCGGAATTGACAGCTTCCTATCCAGTTTGGGCTTTAGAAAGAGTAAAGCGGATTCCAACCTTTACTACAAGGTTGAAGAAGGGAACCCAGTGATACTCCTACTGTATGTAGATGATCTATTTGTAACAGGTGAGGATGGGTTGATTGTTGATACGAAGAGGAAGCTTGTTGTCGAGTTCGAAATGAAGGACTTGGGTATGATGCACTACTTTCTAGGCATGGAGGTGTGGAAGAATACAGATGGAATCTCCCTGGGACAAGGGAAGTATGTAGTAGAGATCTTGAAGAGGTTCGGGATGATGGACTGCAAGGCCATGACCACACCTATGGCATCGAACCTGAAGCTATTGAGCGATGCTTCATCAGAATCGATTGATGCTACGATGTATCGTCAGATGATTGGGTCCTTGATGTACTTGACGAATATGAGACCAGATATTCACTTTGCTATGAACACATTGAGCCAGTTCCTGACAGATCCGAGACATGTTCACTTGATTGTTGCAAGGCATATTCTGAGGTACTTGAAGGTTACAGTTGATTATGGGCTCAAGTATGAGATGAATCAGAAGATTAACCTGGAAGGTTATGTGGATTCGGATTGGGCAGGTATTGCCATTGATATAAAGAGCACTTCAGGGTGTTGCTTCAGTATGGGATTAGGTGTGATCTCCTGGTTTAGCAGGAAGCAATCCTATGTGGCACTGAGTATATCCAAAGCAAAGTATGTTGCAGCTTGTTCAGCTATTTGTGAGGTAGTGTGGCTGAGAAATCTACTGTCTGACTTTTTTGATCTCTAGATGGATGCTACTTGTATATATTGCGACAACCAGAGCTCTGTGAAGCTATCGGAGAACCCAGTGTTCCATGACAATTCAAAGCATATTGAGATCAAATATCACTATATCAGGGATATGGTGTAGAGAGGAGTAGTGAAGCTCCAATATGTTGCGATGGACGAGCAGATAGATGATATGTTGACCAAACCATTAGCCAGAGTGAAGTTTGAGTACTTCAGGGAGAAGCTTGGTGTTCTCCAGATCGAGGTTCCCTCCAAAGGGAATTGATGAGTCTGTTGGCCTTTCTGACATGGTGGAAGGATGAGCTTCACATGGTCAGATGTAAGTGCAGAGATATTCTGATGTGATTGTGGGATGTGTTCTCACATGATCAGTGTAGAGACATTCTGATGTGATTGTGGGATGTGTTCCCACATGATCAGTGCAGAGCCATTCTGATGTGATTGAGGGATGTGTTCCCACATGATCAGATATAAGTGCAGAGCCATTCTGTTGTGATTGAGGGATGTGTTCCCACATGATCAGATATAAGTGCAGATCCATTATGATGTGATTGAGGGATGTGTTCCCACATGATCATATATAAGTACAGATCCATTCTGATGTGATTGCAGGATGTGTTCCCACATGATCAGATGTAAGTGCAGAGCCTTTCTGACAAGATGAGGTCAGATATAAGTGCAAAGCCTTTCTAACAAGATGAGGTCGGATGTAAGTGCAGAGCCTTTCTGACAAGATGAGGTTGAATGTAAGTGCAGAGCCTTTCTGACAAGATGAGGTTGGATGTAAGTGCAGAGCCATTCTGACAATATGAGGTCGAATGTAAGTGCAGAGCCTTTCTGACAAGATGATGTTAGATGTGAGTGTTGGGCCTTTCTGACATGGGTTTTGGATGTGTTCCTCCCATGGTCAGATGTGAGTGCTGGGTGTGCCTTTCTGACATGGTTCTTGGATGTGTTCCACCCATGGTCAAATGTAAGTGCTGGGTGGGCCTTTCTGACATGGTTCATTCCATGGTTAGATATAAGTGTTGAAGACGATGAAGACCTACATGAAGGCTAGGTCTACAACCAGCATGAAAAAGGGCTGGCTCTATAGAACTTCCTGTGATGAATAGAATTAAGATAGCACCAGTGATGATGACCTAGTGATGATCCAGATCAAGTGATGATATAGACTTAATGATGATCCAGCAGTGATGATCTAGATCAAGTGATGATCCAGATTTGATGATGATCTAGTGATGCTCCAGATCAAGTGATGATCCAGACTTGATGATGATTCAGTGATGCTCCAGATCAAGTGATGATCCAAACTTGATGATGATCCAGTGATGATCCAGACTTGATGAAGATGAGTTGAAGATGAAGATGACTGATCCGTATTTATGCAGGAATGCAACAGAATACAAAAATAACCACATAAACAAATATGCAGCTGAAATAACACTTCATTTCATTAATCAATAACTGAAACTTGTTTACATACATAATGGAAATAAACTAGCTAGAGTGCTGGTAGCTTATCTCTGAGAAGAGATGTGGCAGCTACATGCCTTTGAACTCTGTGTTACAATGAGGCTCAAAGGCCTATATATTATTGAGAAACAATGGAAACCCTACACATCCAAAAACCTAACCCTAGGAGGTGAAACGCCAGAATGTGGGCCCCGTTGGGTAACTTGGTAAATCAATTTTCGAGGTCGTAACCTTAGCATACCACCACTGTTTGACGCACATGATACATCGTTAGAAAGATCTGTTTAAGGACCAAATCCATAAATGACAAATATCGAGTCCGGAACGGACTCATATTTGCTCAAACAAATGGCTCCGAAAGTTTAGGACCCGAAAACTGCCAAAAATAGTAAATTGTGTTACAATTAAGGAAACTAGAAAAATGAAAGAAACAATGGTGGGGGTCCAAGTGGAATAGGTGGGTGGCCACCAATATCCTCCTGGATCATTCCTCCCCCCTTAGGAAGCAATGGTCCCCTTATGTTGAGTTCCTCCATGAGATGAGGAAACTTCTATTGAACTTGGTCCTTGGTGAGCCACTTTCCCTGGTGAAGGAGTTGGCCTACTTTGACAACTCGATATAGCTAGATCTTCTGCTGGTGGGTGTTCTTGATCTGTGTGTCCATAATACGATTAGTTGTGTCTTGTTCCATGTATTCGGGGTTTAACTCTGTTGGTGTGAGTTGTTCTGCCACGTCTGATGTGTCTAGTAGAGGTGGAAAGTAGGGCCGAAGGCGGTCCACATTGAACACTGGGTGCAGACCAAGGAATGGTGGAATACTGAGCTCGAAGGCATTGTCCCCGACAGCTCTGGTGATGGTGTATGGCCCATATCGGAGCGGGCGAACCTTGCCGTGGGGTCCAGCAAGGCACTCCTTCTACAAATGTAGCCACACTTTGCCTCCCACCTAGAAGTTGTGTTGCACCCGATGTTGATCATGTCACTGCTTGTAATTAGCATTGGACCTATCCAATATGTCATGAACCTATTGGCGAATGTGTTGAATGCGCTCAATGAAGCTGTTCGCCTTGGAAAATTTAGACTGGATATGAGCTGAATCATCCTTAGTAGCTGCAAATGGCATCGCTACGTCAATGGGACATAGTGGCTGGAATCCCAATCCCACCTAAAAGGGGTTGTGGTTGGTTGAGCCGTGGAGGGCCCGGTTATAGCTGTGTTGTACATAGGGGAGGCTATCATTCCATGTGCATGGATGCTTTGATTTGTACATGCGCAAAATGTGTACGATCATCCTATTGATGACCTCTGTCTGGCCATCAGTATGGGGATGGAAAGCTGTGGACTTTGTGAGCTTGGTGTCTAGAATTGACCATAGGCTAGACCAGAATGTACTAAGGAACATGTTGTCCCGGTCTGAGATTATAGACTGTGGGATCCCAAAGTGTACCCACACTCGTTCAAAGAAGAGTTTAGTAGTGGCTTCTACTGTGATATTCTTCTTGCAGGCCGCCATTATGGCCATCTTTGAGAATCTGTCAACGACCACAAACACACAGTCGTTGTCGTGCTTAGTAGAAGGAAGGCCCGACATGTAATCCATGGAGATGGATTCCCAAGGTCGACTAGGGGTAGGAAACGGAGTATAGAGGCCTTGCTTCTTGATGGATGGTTTGGAAATGGTGTAGGCAATGTAGGATTGGATGTACTTCCTGATGTCCTGTCGAAGGTTCGGCCAATAGAAATACTTCTGCAGTACTACCATTGTTTTCTCGACCCTGAAATGCCCAATGAATCGACTGTAGTGCGCTTCCCAAATCATCTTGGCACGCTCGCTTGAAGGAACACAAAGGTGTCCCATGTGACATAGTAGTATATCCTGGAGGTGAAATTTTGGAACTTGGTTTCCCTCCAAGAGTGTCTGGTATGTGTGGCTGAATTCTGGATCGCTCTTGTAGAGAAGCAGCCAAGCAGAAGTCTCGTGCCCACAAGAGTTGAGCACGGAGGTTATCGCCATGATCGGTGGTCGGCTGAGGCAATCTGCAACATTATTGGTGCTTCCCTTCTTGTACTTGATGTTCAAATGAAACTGTTGTAGATATGTGGACCACTTTTGATGGCGATCGTTTGGTAATTTCCCTTGTGTCTGTATGAACTGCAGGGGTCGGTGGTCTGTGTGGATGATCATTTCCTTCCCCAAAATGTAATGCTTCCATTGTCGGAAAGCCTGTACAATGGAATACATCTCTTTGTCATAAGTGGGATATTTGCGGACTGTGTCGGATAGTGTCTCATTGTGATATGCCACTGAATGCCCTTGTTGAGTAAGGACTTCCCCAATAGCATAGTCAAAGGCATCTGTCTCGATCTCAAATGGTTGTTGCAAGTCTGGTAATGTGAGCACTGGGGCACAACATAGGCGATGTTTCAATTCTGCAAATGCCTTTTGTTGAGTTTTCGACCAAAAGAAATTTGCTTTTGCTCCTCCCTTGGTGACTTGACTCAAGGGCCAAGTGATATGAGAGAATCCCAACATGAACTTACAGTAGAAATTAGCAAGGCCTAGAAAGTTGTGAAGCTCTATTAGAGTAGTTGGGGCTGGCCAATCCCGAATGACTTGGATCTTGGTTGGATCCACATGTACCCCACACTCATCAATAATGTATCCCAGACACTAAACCTGGGTCATGCCAAAAGTACACTTGTCCAAATTGGCACACAACTTGTGCCGCTGCAATGTTTGGAGGACCTATCGGATGTGGTGGAGGTGCTCTTCCCAAGTCTGGTTGAAGATCAGGATTTCATCCAAGTATACTACTACAAATGAGTTGGTGAATGGCCGCAAGATGTCATCCATCAGTCTCATGGAGGTTGCAGGAGCATTTGTCAGCCCAAAAGGCATGACCAACCATTCGAAAAGGCCCTCCTTGGCTTTGAAGGCAGTCTTCCACACATCGGTCGGTTCGATCGGTACCTGGTGATACCCAGAATTTAAGGCGATCTTGCTAAAATATATTTCCCCTTTAAGCTAGTGCAGGAGGTCATCAATCCGTTGGATCGGGTACCTATTCCGGACAGTGATCTTGTTCAGCACCCGATAGTCAATACAGAGTCTCCAAGTCCCATCCTTCTTCTGTACCAACACGATCGAGCTCCCATAGGGCGATGAACTTGGCTGGATGTGACCCTTCTGCAACAGCTCCTGAATTTTCCTCTTTATTTCATCATTCTCCAGAACAGAGCGTCGATAGATCGGTCCATTGGGCAGTGGCGCACCTGGGGTCAAATCAATGGTGTGCTTGACCTGACAGTGGAGAGGCACCCTGGAGGGTGAGGTGAATATGTCCCAGTACTCCTCCACGACCTTGTCCATTTGTTGTTTTTGTACGGAGGGGCCCTATCTGGAGGTTGTGGCCATGATCTTCTTCTTTCCCTGAGGGCGGATCATCAAGAATACAAACTTCTCAGTTTTGGAAATGAGCTTACTGCATTGTTTTGTAGTAACCAAAAAGATAGCGGCAGGAGGTGGTACCTCTGGTATCCTGTACAAATTATTTCCCAACGTAATAATAACAACGCGAGGCCGAGACTCATACACAACATGTCGCTTCCATAAGTATGGTTGACCTAATAATACATCACAAACATTAAGAGGAGCAATATCACATAATACCTCATCGGTGAAGGGCTTGATGCTGTAGGGAAGGCGACACTGCTGGCTGACGTGGAGATCTCGTCCTTGGTGAAGCCACCCGATGGTGTACGGCTATGGGTGTGCTGTGGTTGACAAACCCAACCACTTCACAACCTCTGTTGAAATCAGGTTCTTTTGGCTCCCACTATCGACAATGAATTGTAGCAGGGAACCCTTTACCCACATTTGGGGGTGGAAAAGACGCTCTTCCTCCTCTAAATCTTCTGGTTCCTCCTTTTGGATCTTTGTGGTAGCAACCGTGGCATTGGGATCTGCATCGATAATATTCTTCCCTCTGTCATTCCCCTTCTCAGGTTCTGATTCAGGGTCAGATTATGCATCTGATTCAGAAGCCTTTATCTCGGCCACCAATGATTGCTTGGCCCAACACTCACTTGTGTTGTGAGTGGGCTCTTATGGAACTCGTACCACTTTCCTGCTTCCTTCTTCGGCTTTGCAGTGTTTCTATTTGCTTGAGGCTTTGGAAAGTTTTCTTGATTTGCCATGCCTTGGTTGTGTCCTTGGTTCTGCGGTTTGGGGGCACCTTTCCCTTATTTCTGATTCGTAGATCCAAAGTCTCGCTTTTTCTGTTTGAATTTTTGCTCAATTTTGGCAGCATATCGGTATGATGTACCAAGTGAGGAGTTGTCAAGGAACTCCATTTCCTCCTGAATGTATATGTGCAGACAATTGCGGTATTTCAGCACCAAATGTTTCTTTGAATCTTTGATACCCAAATTGGTGCATAGGGTATGGAACAGATTCGTCAGCTCATGCACATCTTGATCTCTTTGCTGCCGCAGCGTAGTCCATTGTATGTACTTGTCCTCATAGCTCCCCACCAGATAATATTGTCCCTTTATGGCATCTCAAAAAGAATTCCAAGTGGGTACGACCGAGAACATAGAGGGTTCCTCCTCGTCCTTTCTCTCACAGTAGGTTTCCCACCAGTCCTTGACATGGGGGCAACTTTGAGTAGAGAAAAAGTAATCTTTTCCCGGTTAGAAAATTCATGAACCGAGAAATATCCTTCTAATGGATTCAACCATCTATCTACGACATCTACATCTATTAGGCCATCAAATATGGGAATGTTGAAGTTTACTTGTATCGTAAAAGGGGTTGCACCTCCAGAGTGGCTGCTAGATGCAGATGCGCCGCCAGTAAGAAGTCGTTGAAGGATCTGGGCGAAGTTATCCATCATCGCGTTCCTTTGTTTTTCAAGGGCCTCCTCAAGCAACATTTTGATAAGATCTTCTGCACCCTCGTCTTTCTTTTCGTCCCATGGGTGGTCATTGGGATTTGCGAGGATGATCTTGCAAAGGTTCAACTAGATCGAGCCCTAACTCTTTATACCCCGCCCTCGTTGGGGACATGCAAAGAAGGATCGAGAAAGAGTAGATTTCTCTGATACCACTGATCCGAATTTATGCAGGAACGCAACAGAATACACAAATAACCACAGAAACAAATATGCAGTGGAAATAACACTTCATTTCATTAATCAATACTGAAACTTGTTTACATACATAATGGAAATAAACTAGCTAGAGTGCTGGTAGCTTATCTCTGAGAAGAGATGTGGCGGCTACATGCCTCTGAACTCTATGTTACAAAGAGGCTCGAAGGCCTATATATTATTAAGAAACAATGGAAACCCTACACATCCAAAAACCTAACCCTAGGAGGTGAAATGCCAGAATGTGGGCTCCGTTGGGTAACTTGGTACATCAATTTCTCGGGGTTGTAACTTTAGCATACTACCTCCGTTTGATGCACATGATACATCGTTAGAAAGATATGTTTAAGGACTACATCCATAAATAATAAATATCAAGTCCAAAACGGACTCATATTTGCCCGACCATTCGATACCGAAAAAACGTAGTTTAGGGCCTCAAAACAGCTCCGAAAGTTTAGGACCCGAAAACTACCAAAAATAGTAAATTGTGCTACAATTAACGAACTAGAAAACTAAAAGAAACAATGGTGGGGGTTTAAGTGGAATAGGTGGGTGGCCACCAATATCCTCCTGGATCAATGACTTGAAGATGAAGATGACTTAATGAAGATCCAGATGATACAGAGAAGAATACTTGTGCTGATAAATTATGTCGAGAGAATACCTTCCTAGTTAAGAGGGAGTGTTGATGTATTTGTAACTTCAGAATGCATTCACTTGTATATCTTATGTATTGTACCCCGATGTTTCTATCGGGAAGTATCTGTAATGTAATTGAGTCATGTCATGCCTCGATGTTCCTATCGGGAGATTCAATAATGTAAATAAGTTATGTATAGTCATAGAGTGTAACCCTCCTTATTGATCAAGGGTTAAAGTCCCCGCATTTGTGGGGCCCTAGGGTTATTACACTCTCCTAGAGAAGTCGGCCCTAGTGAGTTATTGTCAAGTCGGGAATTAGTATAAATAGAGAGGGAGCGTCTCTATTTAACACACATTCACTCACACTCAGTTGTAGCGCATAGCTGAGAGAGAAAGAAGAAGCTGGGACAAGAGAGAGAGACACTACTGCTGTCGGGAGATCATCTTACTGTCTTTGGGTTTTACTTTTGGTGCTGATTCTATCTCTGAGGAAGTTGCAGGGTTTTATCCTTTATGGTTTCCTCGAGGAAAATCTTTGTGTCCATTGTCTCTTGTGATTGATTGATGTGCGTGTTATTCTCTCAGATAAGATCCTAGGATCATATAGCTTAAATGTTAAAAATCTAACAACTTTCACAGTTAAGGAGGCTTACGCTTTGTTAACGAGAAGACATGAGGTGCAACCCCCCATGAATTGGATGAAAATTTGGAATCCCAATCTATGGCCTAAGGCTTCCTCGTTTCTTTGGCTGCTCTCACACAGGTGCATCCTCACTTGGGATAATCTTTTGAAAAGTGGCTTCCAAGGTCCCTCCCAATGTGTGTTTTGCAACACTCACTCTGAAACCATCGACCACCTACTTGACTCCTGTACCTTTGTTAGTTCAGTGTGGGACAAGGCTCCAGATTATATAGGAGATGTAAAAGAGTTAGAGGTAACATCACTGAAACTTTACAACAATGGGATGATAATACCTTTCAGAGCATGCTCCTCAGCCGTCTTTTGGAACTCACACCTGGGTTCATCATATGGAACACTTGGAAGGAAAGAAATCTCAAAATTTTTGTCGGCAAAAGCAACTTTCTTGAGGACATATGGCGCATCATCACCAACAATCTTCAAGAATCTCTTTCTTCCAAACAATGGAGTACTGCAGATTTCCCCATCTCTCCACCTCAGTAGCTCCTTTTGACCAACTGGAGTTTCCACCTCACCCCTCCCCTAGTGGAAACCAAGTGGCCTAGAGTTTGCATTGATAGCCCTAATACTTGCCCCCCCCTCCGGAATGCCTCTACAAACTCAACTTCGATGGTACCTCTAAAGGGAATCCTGGCAATGTTGGGTTTGGAGGAGACATTAGGAATAATGTTGGAGATGTTATGTGGGCCTTCTTTGGGAACATCGGCCATGACAGTAATAATGCGGTTGAACTGGAGGGTCTTATTGAAGGCATTACAATCGCTAGCATATTAGAATTTCTCCCTTTGAATTGTTGAAGAGGATTCACAAATTATCCTTTTGATGGCTGCTAAAATCCTACATGGCTCTCAGACCTCCAAACTCTCACCCAGCTGGAGACTGGAGCATGGGCTTACCCGTTTGGATAACCACCTCAACTAGAACAGGGCTATCTCTTTCCACCACATGAAACGAAAGGCCGATTCTCTCTCCCGCAGGTGCCAGGATCTGGCCTCCAAGGATCTCCCCAACCTGGATACGGGTGCCCAATTGTCCAGCCGACATTGAAGGGTGCCTCAGGCTGAGGGACGCCAACGTTGCACCCCGCATGCTGGGCCTTCTAATCCCCCCCATGCAGCAGTTATGGATTATTCAATGCACAGAGGATAACATCATGTCCGACGAAGGAAGAAGGATTCGATAGTTAATGGTTTCGTCTTGCGATGAAGAAGCAGTTCCGTTTGGTGTTGGAAGAGCCACCTCACAGTCGTGTTTGGTGTTGGAAGAGCCACCCCAGCATTAACTTTCCTCCTATGGCCTATAAATTGGTGTGTGTGGTCGGAAGGCTTAAGGAATGGAAACGACTTCTCTCAGCATCCTTATGGTTCGCCTACTCAGGTTTCTTCGCATCCAAGCTTTCTGGCTCCCAACCTGCACCTACAACAACACTCACGACCACGAGCTCTGGTTAGTGGGGGCTGGTACTCAGCCTCCTCCTTCTATGTTCATATGGGCTTCAGACAGACACCTACAACATTTTACTCATCTCACCATGTCTCGACAACATCAAACCCCTCGTCGGGGTAGGGATGTATGCAATCATGCTTAGCGCGGTATGGGCATGATAATGTAAGATGGTTATGAGACCAGTGTCTCCATGCCAGTGAGAGTCATGATCGACGAATGGGAATCTCGTATGGTTGCCAAGCACTTGGCCAGGGGCAGAGTAGGTGGCTAAATAAATCACTACTGGCTTATAAAAAACATGATGGGTACCTTAATGGAGGAAACGCTAAGTAATTGGAACTATAGTCGTAGCTCTGTGCTTTCCGCCAAGGGAAAGTTGATTGAACTTGATTCCCAACTGAACAGATTGGACACGACCTCTGCTTGGAAATGCTTGGCCATTGGGATTTATACAGTGAGCAACGCTGAAGGGGGAAGTGATAGCGCTACAGGGGGATTGTCAATGGATATAAGCTCAGTTCGTGCGATGACTACAACAATGAATGCTCCCTTTCCGGTGCCAACAACAATCACGTTGTTGATCAACAAGCGTGTCCGTGAAAATTGGGTAACTATCTGCAAATGTTCTCCACTTCCTGCCAATCTTCTTGAACGCTCCCTTTCCAGTGCCAACCACAATCATGTTGTTGACCAACAAGCACGTCCGCGAAAATGAGGTACCTGTCCGCAAATCTTCTCCACTTCCTGTCAAGCTGCTTGACACAACTTCAGACAAAGATTTCCATGGGGTTTGCCCCATATTGGAGGAAGTTCCCCCCTAGTTTGTTGTTGATGAAGACCTAGAAGCCGATTCAACATAGCACTGGTTCCACCTGCTATTTTAAGTTTTTTTGTTTTAATTTGCTTTCCAATGTCCTATTTTATGAGTCTATGAACAATACCACTGTAGATTTTGCGTTTATAGTTTGCCTCCCACCTATTGATGATATTTTTTACCATAGAAATTTAAGACATGCCCATAGTTTTGAATGGTTGGGGTGGTGGGTCCATTGTTTCACACCACCCATAAAACCCGTCAATGATGTAAAATTTGATGTAATTTTTGTTTCAATAGTTTCATACAATTTGCAAACTTAAAAAAAAAACATAATCACATTAGAACTCACATTTATTATTATATAATAATAAATAAGCATAAAAATTTAAAATAAAAATAAAATAATAAAAGTAACTACTTCAATGGGTATATGATACTTTTTCACAGCTAGAAGTTTATAAATTAAACCAGCATAGATCCAAATCCTAGGCTCTATCAAGCGCCGAGAGGGATCAAATCTCTTATTAGGTATCCATTGATTTGATTCAAACCAATGGATACCTAAGGTGGATTAGGGTTATTGCTCGTATATTGTGTTGTGTAGTAGTTATAGCCAAGAAAGTCGAATGATCTTTTCAATGCTTTTGCCTCTTCAGCGCTGAACCGTGGTAACCGCGCTCCAACTAATCTTGTAAAGGAAGCAGGGTACTTCCCTAATGTTAATGGATCAAGAAGCCTGTAATCCATAAAACATTGGTTTCTTATTTTTCGAGGGAACTACCCTCTAAAAATAAGAAACCAATGTACCGTTACGTAACGTTACATAATGTTATGTCGGCTATAAAAAAAATAGAAAAGAAAAAAAATTACAAGTAACCTAACGTAATGTTATGTTGGCTAAAAAAATAAAACCTTAGAAAAAAAAAACAACACCTAATGGACTATGATAGGCCTCAGCCTTACTGCAAACGCCTTAATGACTTCTGATTCTGCACATTAATGCAAACACCTACTTGACTATGTCGTGCTGCTTCTCTTTGTTCAACTAGAGATGTATGATTTTCTTGGGATTATTGGTTTTTATGAGTATATTAATCATCACCTTAGAAACCAAACTTACATGGTTTTTTCTCACAATCAAACTCCTTTCAAAACCTTAACCATTATTATGCTTTGTAAACTATACAGTTAAAACTCCCTCTTGTACTTGCACCCTATAACCAAAAACCCACATATAGAATTGAGAAGACCAACTGGAATGTGATAACATGGATGAGAGATGGAAGGCCAAGGATGAAATTATACTTATTGATGTAGCTTATCAGAACAGATACTAAGCCATAAAGGAATTTGTGAAGGATAGATGAGCCTGCAGAGATGATGAGACTGAAGCTAGAAGCTAGAGAGGGGACAATAGGAGGTCAATGACTATGGAAATTCTACATAGCTAAGCTTCTCATGAATAAAATATCAAGAACATTCGACTGAGACCTAGTTATTATGTGGATCTGGATAGCTGATTACTTTAATTGAAGTTTAGAGAAGAAGGTTTGGCTGAATCGCCAGTTAGAAAGGACTGCATTGTAGAAGATCAGAGTTTGGCCATCACCTATCATCGCTCGGAAGGAGAGCGCCTTCCCTTCAACATTGCCAATGTTTTTTACCCAACTGGAAACCCAATTTCTCTGCAACGCCTGCTAGTAATTTGCAGAGAAGCCATCTGCATTTACCCACACGCCCCTCACGTCCCCGCTCCCGCCCACATTGCTGATGACCACCGTATTGAAGTAGGCGTTCCCTTTCATGGAAAATATGACCCCTCCCTTCCTGAGGCATGGCACCCTTCTGTAAAAGACAGGCACTATTCCTGCTTTGTAGCGGGCAATGGTGAGGTACGCAGGCGTTGATAGGTCAAAGTGGTGATTGGGATGATTGCACCATCCAGATCCATAGGGAGGACACAAGTTGGTAGCAGTGACTCGAATCCTGGTTCTACCTGGGAGGCACCAAACTGGATCATCTTTGGCATTGCACAACAATTCATAGCAAGATCCACAGGCCTCCCCTTGTCTGAACATGGCACCGCTCAGTGCTGTGCTGCTTATGCCATATCCACCTTCGTGCATATTCTCATAACCGTAGGCTCCTCCCGACAATATGACATCAATGCCAAAACTGCCAGATCCAAACAATAACCCATCAGATTCAAGAAATAACAAACAGAAGCTGCAATTTTAATCAAGTTATTAAAATAGAAAAATCTTTAGAGATTACATTAAGAAAATTAGGTTACCAACTTACCCATATCGGTTGATGTTCCATAAGCCTCCCCATAGAATGTTGCATGGGCTGGCATCCATCCTTTTCCACCGCCTGCATTTACCAATTTGAATTGTTCCGAAATGAAGTAGAATATTACCATCCGGATGATCAAATTGATGGCCATCGGCATCATATTATTCCTTGCCATCCTGTACTGTAGCTAAATTGCAATTCACAGATTTTCTGTAACTCAGTTCCGTTACAGAGCTATCGATGCAGTGAGGCGCTTGAGCTTGGTGTGTGAACTTCAGCTATAGATAGGTAGAATTCCGGCACCACGCCCCGCATCTCTTTCAAAGTCACATTCGTTTTCACGTCAGCCTTCCAAATATAGTTAAATTGAAACAATTTTTGTACAGCCAGCTGCACGACCGATTCCTTGGCATCAATTCTCTAGCAGCAATGAATTTAGTTCCATATGTATAACCATATTTTTGTGAAAATATATGTTAGTAAGCTATCTAGACCATTTTCTGGTAAGTTTTTTTGGTCTTTAGTGATTGGAATGCATAATATAGATGCATGAATCCTTTTTCAATAAAAATTCTAAATTTATCACTAAATGTCAGCGGCATTAGAGCCTAGATCCAGCCTTGAAAAAAAAAAGCAATGTTCACTATAAAAAAATTCATGTTAATTGAAATGAAGAATTAAAATTATGCAATGTTCACCTTGTTAAAGCGATCAAATTCTTGGTCTGGAATAGCTGCTTGATCAGAATCTTCGTTTCTAATAGCTCCTTGAGAATAATGATGAGAATCTTTGTTTCTAATAGCTCCTTGAGAATAATTTTTTTTTATATAATATTTTTTTTGTTTGTATTTATATAGGAAGTGTATTTCAAATGAAACGTTATGACCTTTAGGGCGACAAAATATTTACTACTTTTTTTTTTACATTAGTTATTCAATATTGCAAATTTTACATCATGTTACAAGATCTCTCCCATAATATTCACCACTACTACCCTTATTATTTTTTGCGGACATGTTAGGTTACATCAAGTGACAAGATCTCCCCCATAATATTCACTTTCACTATTATTTTTTGCCGACATGTTAGTAACGTTACATCACGTGACAAGATCTCCCCCATAATATTCACTTTCACTATTATTTTTTGCCGACATGTTAGTAACGTTACATCACGTGACATCACGTGACAAGATCTCCCCCATACTGGGCTGTAGAGCGCCTCTCGGCGCAATTAAATGAATTAAAGCTAGTACATGTCCATTCATTCATTTATGTCTCTTTGTTCATTGATTCTTATGCTCGCGTTAGATGCAACTTTGCACAAAACAATCAAGCCCTTGGATTGTTGGTCTATGGCACTATGGAATTTAAATATAATTGGGTTAAATAATACAAGGTATTTAAATTACTAGGTATGAAATATCAAATAGTGTTTTATTCAATATGTAGATTAAAAATACTATTTTTTTTTACTATATAGGTTTTTAGTTTGTGTTTTTTTACGTTTTATAAATATATTATTTTATTTATTTAAAAATATTTAATTTATAAATTTAAATTCTATCTAATATATTTAATCTTTTATTTTCATTAACATTTAAATTATATTTTCATTAACATTTAAATTAAGTAAAAGATAAATTATGTTTTATTATCATTTTTTAATAATAATTTGTATAGGTTTATATATCTTAGAATTTTGGGGTGGACTACCATCTATGTTTTTTCATCTATAGACGAGAATGAGACAAGTGTACTATCCAGATTGATTCTATGGACATGTCCAAAATTCATAATTAACAATTTAGAAAAAATAAAAATAACTTAGTTAACATCTCATAAATATAGTTAGTGATAGTTTGAAAAATTAAACTTCAACTTCAACTATTTGATTACTAGATACAACTATGGACTTAACTGCATTGATAATACAACTACTAGCTTAACTTCAACTCCAATCATGAATTTTACTTGAAATGTAATTGTTGACATATTAACTTTTAAATTAACTATTAGATACAACTATTAACTTAACTCCAATGATTATACAACTATTGGCTTAACTTCAATTATAATCATGGTTATATTGGATAATTATTAGTTTAACTATTAGATACAACTATTAGCTTAACTCCAAATATTCTCCAACCATTATCTTAGCTTAACTTCAACTCTAATCGCGGTTATATTGGATAATTATTAGATAACTATTAGGTTGACACCAATAGTGTTACAACTATAAAATTAAATTTACATGAAAGTGGTAATAAAAAACTATTAGATGAATGTGTAGTTGTACTCCAATGATTACATCTCTTAGCCTAAGAAATATACCTTCATTGCACCGAAACCATGCACTGTCCAATTTCCTGTTGCATCATGAGAACAATCACTTAAGTAATGCACTCAAAGGGTGACAGGCTCAATGAAATCTATAAACATGAATAAGAAGGGGTAAGGGTTCTCAAAACAACCAACTTCCATTTAAGAATGTACTTGTATTTATGCCTCTAGACATATTCCAAACATATTAATACACATTAATTTTATTAATATGGTTGTTGCTAGTAGTATGAAATTGGTCAAGAGATAAATATAGGTTATAAACATAAACTTTGGATTTAATTTTATTGGTGTAACATTCATAATATTCTTTATATATTATAGTTAATTTTTTAAAACAAAATGTTATCTATTGATTACATTAATGTATTCATTTTGTTAAAGTGATATATAATAATTATACGTATTAAAATATTAAATCTAAACTTATTAATTTATTCAATCGTTTAAACTAATAAACAATATATATTAAAATATTAATTCCAATTTAAACTTAACATTGCTCCTTTAAAATACCACATAGTTATTTTAAAGAGCTTATATAATTCTCAACTTATACTAGCACACCCACATAGTTTATGGCTGGATCAGGTGGATATGGATCAAATGGTTGAGACTTACATGTTATCAGTGACATTCTTCATGTTATCCACTTATCAACCATCAGTTATTTTTTATATTCTTTTTCTTTTTATCTCACATTCTTCTAGTGATCTTCCATGAAGTGTTGGTTATCTATTCATAAGGATGAGTTTTCCATGCATTGCTACCAGTTATTCATTCATCATCTAGCTACCGGTTATTTTTTATATTCTTTTTTTATAATTGTTTATTTTAAATTTTGAACCACTACCATAGAATAAATCTAGACACTACACTTGTCTTATCCTAGTCTAGATGAAAAAACATAGGATGTAGTCCACCCCTAATATCAAATAAAAAAGTCTATAAACTTAATTATTCAACATATTTTTACTTTTGAAAAAATCTTACAATAAATCATTATGTGCCGCCTGTAAAGAGAAAAATATTTTTCAGTGTTAGAAAAAATGTTTCAAAGTAATTGGTCCAAACATAAATATATCAACTTATTAAAACCAAAAAGAAAATCAAAAGAAGTGCATTTCCATAAAAAATAAATAAATGAGAATGATCCATGCAAATAAAATAGTTCAGTAATTAAGAAAGATAAATAATTTAGAGGTTAAAAAAAATAACCAACATCTAGATACAACTCAGTTAGACATACTCCCTCCATGTCAGAGAGCTACCATTGATCCACGGCACAAAGCTTAATTATATTTATAATAATAATAATAATCTATTTTTAAGGTCACCGCCAAGCGAGACACCAAATTGGTGTATGAGACCCCCTTGTTTGTGGGACAAGGGACCCCCCTTTGCGCAGCTATTTAACTGCTAAAGTCTACAAAGGTGTACATACACTACCCCCCTCTGGATTTGAACCCGTGACCTCCTAAGAGGAAACACATGCTCTTAACCATTAGGCCCACTCATGCTGTACTATAAATCCCTATTGCGAACTAGTAAATTTCAAATGTAAATTGATGGATTTGGCAAAACAAAAAGATGAGTTCTTGAACCAGTGGAGCCATACCCCTTATCTTTGAAAGAAATAGTCTCCATCTTTCACTTTGATGGATTTCTCAAAATAAATAAAATAAAAGTGACTTATTTAACCTACTGGAGCCATACCCCTTATCTTTGTAAGAAATAGTCTTCATCTTTCAGATTAATTGACGGAAAGGTTGTGGCTATCTAGCTTCCCACCATCTGAGCGTTGGGTTGGGTGACTATTTTCAAAGTGACATTAGCCAGTCCTTGGTGGGTGAGAAAAAATACATTTAATAAAAAAATGGTTTTAAAAGGTTAACTATATAAAGACATAAAAATTATATGTGTACGGTTGAAATAATCTCTGAACGTGAAAACTATATATCCCTGTGGAAACATAACAAGTAAGAACAAATCTAAAATATAGATATTTTGTTTTATTTTTTATTTAAAAAAATATTTTTTATATCTTATAATTTGATTTATAAGCACTTAAAATTTGTCTAATCAAACTTATTTACAAATCATAAAAACAAAAATTATATTTTTAAAATTTTTAAAATGATTTTTTATTTTCAAAAAAATTTAAATTAATATATAATTTTTCGCATACAACATTGATATTTAATAAAAGCCAAAAGCAATTTGAAATCTAACCGATCAGATATAAAACCACCAAAACAACATTAATGAGGCAATGGATTTGAATAGAACTGTGGTTTCCAAAGAAAATGTTTTTATTATTTAATTTTTGGTTTTAAATATCTCCTCCATGTGTTTATAAAATAGAACGAGTATTTCGTTGTTAAGGATGAGGGGTTCAAATTAGTAGAAAAGGGGGGTGAATTTGAACAAAGAGGCCATTAGAAATTGAAGAGCTACCTCAAACACCACTACTTATGTACAAGTGGTTGTGCAACTTTTTCTTTTTTTTTTTCTTTAATTTTTATTCTTTATGTAAGCATTATCTTAGTAGACATGGTAAAGTGTTGCAATGAGGTTTATAGTCCCAACTTTTTGCAGGTGTTTTATTAATGATTGGCTCCTTAAAAACTATGGGTTTATAGTCCCAAGCCCTAAAGCTACTAGTTGTATAAATGAATTGTGGGTTTATTGTGTAATCAAGATTGAGGTTATTTTCACTAGTGAAATAACATATAAATCAAGTTATAAGTGTTTTCCTCTTCATCTTTTATTTCATATGATGTTGAATAAACCAATGGATCTATAGTGTCCTTGTTCATTTGGTGTTTTGCTTGAATGTGTTAGGAAAGTAGTGTTTGGCCTCTTCCTAAGTTCATATCCATTCATTCCCTTGAGTCATTTGTCATACATAATCAAGTCATGGTGCTAGTGGTTTAGAAGATCATTCCCATGACTAAAAACCATTGAATTTCCCTGCTGTGTGGATTTTCGGTCACCCCCAAATTATAACTCAAACCTTTATATTTGATTTTAGTAAGTCGTAGAGACTATCTCCATGTAACACCTAGTTTCTACAATAAATCCAGTCAAAGCTTCATAGATAAAGTATTTCTCATCTAACATGTAGGAAGAATATCTCTAGGAAATTCAAGGGCGCACCCCCCTCTTTCTCGAGTATTGACTCGAAGGCCTAGAGTGGTGCAGGAAGGTGCTCCTACACATTATTCCTTGGTATCTGGCCCTTATGTGAGAGATAACAACTTGGGGGGGGGGGGGTAAGAATTGCCATTATTGGCAGGGAGAGAGTTCTCCTTGGGAATATAATGACAAATATTGTTTACTCCACTATCCATCTCTTCAATGGGTTTTAATCTCTAGCGATTGATGATGCCCAACATCTTGCATTATTGAAGAATTTTTAGCTTGTTGGAGATATTTTAGCAATTCCACTAAGGAATAAATCCTCATTCTCATTAATACTAAATATTTGTTTCCTCTGGTGAGAAAATAATTGTCCTTGAAGAAAAAACATCACACCTACCAAGCTTGAATCAACACACATCTCTTCAACAACCAACTTCTTAGTGAAGTCACCAATTCAAGTTGGGAATCTAATGTTATTTTGCATATTATATTGAATCATGTGTTGAAAATCCTTCTTGTCATTTTATTGTAGAATATATGGAAATAACCTTATTTTCAATGCATTCCTATTTACATCTATAATATTTCAAATCGTGCTTAAGACATGATTCTATATTCTTACTATCCCTAAATCGTTAAGTTAAAATACCCCTATTTTTGAAAATCACGATTCATCCTTTTCTCAAGTTGTTATCATGATCAATACTGAACCTGCTATGTCAATCCTTGGTTGGATACAAGATATCAACCCCTAATTTTTCCTACAACCCTCCACCCCTTTCTTAATGCATATCTGAATACTCTTTCAAACTTTCATGGAAATGACCCTAGAGTTTGAGAAAAGCACTTTACCTCCTTATGAAATTTCATGGAGATCCTTCATGTTGAGCACAAATATGTCTTTGCATGTCTTTTTATACATTCCTTGAAAGGGGATGCTAGATCCTAGTTCAAGCACTTAACTACCAACTCCATCTTCACTTGGAAATAGCTACATGATATTGGGCCTTCCCTCCATTATTCTCATCTCAATGATCGCATTGAAGATCCCCTAAAGATGGTGTCATCTCTTTAAAGTATGAAATGTTGGTTAAAAACTTCACGGATGTTCTCTCTATGTCAAATTTCTCACTTGTGACAATGAATTCAATACATGATATTTTCCTACATAGGTGGGGAAAGAAAAATGATTGTTTCAAGTTGTTAATAAACTTTGATCCTATGAGCAAGGATGACCTTGAAAGTGTGTCAACATTCAATGATGGGTTTCTTAAATCATCATGGAATCCCTAAGAATCTTAGGCCTTCAGAAGCTACTACCATGTTCACTTACACTTCTTCCCAAAGATCTTATGTTTCAACTTTCACTAATATGCTTTAGTGAAAGGAATTCATTAAAAATCTATATTTTATGCTTGCCGATGCATTAAAGAGGGAAGGTAGAATGTGATCTAGTGGATTCTTGTTTACATGAGGGAACCTCCTAACATTGTTGGAATCTAAAGAAGATGGCAGGGAAACATTCAATGATCCCTTGCGATTGCAAAGTTAGATGTCAAAGGAACCTTTTTAGCCCATTATACATACAAAACAACAATTCCATTATAAAGAGCAATCATATTTGTTTAAGTGGTGTGTTCATAATTTTTGAAGGGCACATTAAGAGTGAAAATATTTATGGATCAATATGTTCGCTTGAGGAAGAAAATATCAAACACAACGGTGATAGTTCATCTTCATTTATGAAAATAGTTCACATCCAAATATTACAAGTCAAGAGGATGGTCACGTTTAGCACATAGGTTATAAAAATCGTGATTTTTTAAATGAGCCTCTTTCTCTTTTAAAATATATTGGTATCAACGAATATTAATTAGATTCTAATGATGATTTAAGGATTACAAACCAAGAAAGTAGTGATTCCTAGTACAACAAATATGAACATGACGAAGATGGGAATCATTTCTATATCCATGATGAGAGGGTGTCCTTGGTTGTCTCTGAGCATGAAAGAGATAAGAACATTCAATTTGAGCACACATATTTCCATAGAAGCATTGATGGTAGTGGTGACAGTGAGAAAAGAATGGTTGGTTTTACATTTGAGATGTAAATGTAAAGTCCAGATTTGGCATTCAAACACAAATCTGATTTGTTTTATACACATATTGTTCAGTCTAGAGGAAATGAGGAATATTTTCTTTGTGAATCCTATTATAACATGGATGGGGTAATTTTCCTAAAATAAGAATGGAAAGCACATATGGAAAGTGGGTAATGCATTCACTCTTTTCCTTTGTTTTCACTCCTTTCCATTATGTTTTCAAAGTGGCCCAATGCTCTTCTAATTTAGGTTGTGTACCAAGCATTGTTTTCCTCCCTTAAATGCATTCTACAATCATCGAGGATATTTTGCCCTATATTTTTACCTTTTAAAACCCAATATAATTCATCATCTTGCCAACCCCATGCATACACAAGTCTCATAGCCTTATCAAACATCATACATGGTTACATTGGTAGTGCCATGTCATCTAGTGGGACCACTTATTAGTTAGAAGGTATGTAGGTTTTATAGATTTCTTAGTTAATTCCCTACATTTTCCTTTCAATGATTCCACCATTTATTTTCCTTTTCCATCAAGTTTTGTTGCAAAATACTACGTTGTTTTAGAAAACCAAAGTTGGGAAGAAAGGATGATTTGACTCCATGGCCCAAGTTTTCATTCCATAGCCTAATTTTGACTCCATATTCCAATTTGGACTAAGGAACTAGTGTACTCACCCTAGATTCTTGTTCTTAGATCTAGGGGAGTTAGTAACTGGTCAAGATTACTTGGGTGAGATCCAAGTTCAAAATTGACTAGTTGTCACTATAAACCCTAGGTTAGTGCCAACAACCTATTAGTAGTAAACTTATGACTTTTAAAAAAGGATATGATGTCCTAAGGAATACTTGAGGGGATCTCTATCCCAAGGGATGTGCGAGGTATGTTTACCCTTCTATCTTTATCACAACCCATTATTTCTCATTGGGAATTTGAACCTAGGTGGGAAGAGTGTGAAACTTACCTCCTTATCATTCAACCCATTACCCCTTGACCATTATTGGAATTATGAATTTGAATAAAAGAGGGTGTCACATCCCTGGTCACCTTGGTGCTACTTTGAGGTGACGAGAAACTCATTTGGACTATCGTTCTTCAATTTTTATTTCTTCGATATCATTTTATCACATTCCCTTAGACCAAACTTATCATCGGAGTAACCATTGTATGAGACCAAACCTCCAAACATTTACCCAATCAACCAATTCCAATTCCATAATTCATAAAACACATGTGCAGCTCAGATTAACAACTTAATCTTGGATAATCAGGTCTTTAACTTGGCCTAATTACAACCAAATCTGATGGTCAT
This sequence comes from Pseudotsuga menziesii, assembly GCA_001517045.1. NCBI lineage: Eukaryota > Viridiplantae > Streptophyta > Pinopsida > Pinales > Pinaceae > Pseudotsuga > Pseudotsuga menziesii. Next base: position 663,296 of record LPNX011167659.1, read on the forward strand.
ATTTACTCATGATAGTCCAATTCCACTTTGTCAACATTTGCGAGCCTTTCTAACTATTTCGATTGGAAATTGAAAGTCAGAACGTTAAATTGGTTCCCCAATGAATCTCTTCCTACTTCCCTACTCCTACTACTATGCTCCATAAGTGCGGAGGAAAAAGTTGGTAGAGAAAAATGGCTCTTTCACAGAACCTCCCCAACTTCCTAACTTTGGCTACTGCCCACCTATAGGTAATCCCTAGGATGTGGTACCGGGACGTCTCGGCCCCTGCTAAGTCACAAGTTTCTGGTATATCTGTCTTGCGGGCTGTTGGATATACCCTTGGGAGTTAAAATTCCCATGGTTAAAAAAAAAAACTTTGGCTACTGCCTTCCGTACATCGGGAGTTGGAAGTCGAAACCGTCGAATACTTACAAACACAAAATGCCTCAACTTCTCGACTCTGATATTTCCGACATCGACAGTCGAAATTTGGCACCGCATAAGATATTCCACCAAAACTCCTCTTCGCTTCCCGAATCCAATTTCCAAAATCAGGGGTCAGAAGTTGGAATTGAAAACTGTATTTCCACAATTTCTCCTCGACCTTCTAATCCCGATATTCCGAGGTCAGGAGTCAGAAGTCAGCATAGTAAATTTGTTTTTCACAAAAACACCCTTGACTTCCCAACTCTGACCCTTCTAACGTCGGAATTCGAAATTCAGTGGCATCAACTTCTTCCCTTCACCAATCCTCTAACACTGATTTCACCGCCCATTGCCCAGTTGAGAGTCAAAAGTTGGAACATGACCACGTCGTTGTTGCGCAGTTCGAATTCCTAACCTATGAAGTTGGAATTACAGTGTTGGCACGTCGACAACTGAAATGTCGGCAAACAACCTTCTGTTCCATACTTAGTCAATTTCTCCCTCTTTTTCCATGGATTCTGCACTACAGTTTCATTCATGGAAACCCTGTGGATTTCTTCCGATTTGGGCTAATTGTTTGGCCCATTCAAGCACACAGCTATGGAACCGATTCATGACTCCATATCCCTATTAAATCCTCATGGAACATATAAACATATGCACCTTCAATCTAGACATTCACAACCAGAAAGCTAACAAAACACAAGTGCAATCTATGCAAGAACCAATATATTCATCACATATATGAAAATAATAACTCATACACACCATATAACTAATTTCAAGCAATGAACAATCATTCCATAACATAATTCAAGCTATCATAACATTCCATTCAACATGAACAAGTAAGCAACCATCACAAAGGATTTCTAAGCTTATTCATAAGCTATATAACACTTATCTTATGTGAGGTCAATGTTCCACCCAACTGTAGGTATCTATCCAACCTATATTATTTCGTATGAGAGACAACCCCCGAGATGGGTTGGATTGTCCACTAGGGAGATGCACACTCGGGCCTTCTCACAACCCTATACATAGTCCCTCACGCTAATCCAAACACTTGTTGGTTTATCAAACACGAGGGGAGATTATGAATAGGAATGGTAAGATAGAACCCTGTTAGTTTTATCAAAGCATTCCACTCATACTAAGTCAATAATATACTAGGTTTCTCATGAACACATGGAAATTAGGAAGAGGAATGCTAAGCCAACAATTTAGTGGGTTTATCAAGCCATTCCACTCATGCTAAGCCAATAATCTACAAGGTTTCTCAAGCACACAAATAAATTAGGAAGAATAATACTGAGCCAACAATTTACTGGGTTTATCAATCCATTCCACTCATGCTAATCCAACCACTTGTTGGTTTATCAAACACATAGGGAGATTATGAAGAGGAACTCCTATTGGTTTTTTCAAACCATTCCACTCGTGCTAAGTCAGTAATCTACTGGATTTCTCAAGAACACGGGGAAATTAGGAAGAGGAATGGTAAGACAACAATTTACCGGTTTATCAATCCATTCCATTAATGCTAAGCCAATAACCTATTGGGTTTCTCAAGTACGCTGGGAAATTAGGAAGAGGAATTATAAGTGAACAATTTATTGGGTTTATCAAATCATTCCACTCATGTTGAGCCAATAATATATTGGGTTTCTCAATCACATGGGGAAGTTAGGAAGATGAATGTTAATACAACAATTTACTATGTTTATCAATCCATTCCACTCATGTTAAGCTAGTAATATACTACGTTTATCAAGCACACAGGGAAATTAGGAAGAAGAATGTTAAGCCGTTCAAGCCTCTGATTTTCCCCACTCCTAATCTTGGTTGTGCTAAAGTTCAACCACTGAAATTTAGTTCACATGCTTCAATTATCTCCACTTTGGGTTCCAATGAGGGGAAACATGTCACCCTTGTTCAATTGGGTTGCAGATCTTCACTTCGGGCTCTCTCCCTCTCTACTGGGTCGTGACTCCTTCTCCCTGAATGAATGATCCCAAAACACAACCTCCTTGGTTTGTTTTTTCCTTGGTTAGGGAATTAAATTTTTATAAGGACTTGAATGTGTCCCCATTAATTTGGCCCATACCTAGCCATACCCATATGATCTCATCCCCCATGATCCATTAAACATAGGAGTTGTCGTTTCAACCACCTTCTTATAACAATTAAGAGTGGTAAGGATGCCTTCATGGTTTCTCATCATGACACATGGAAATTAGAGGGTTGGATATCCCATTATCCCTTACCCCTCCCTAGTGGATAACACTCACATCCCCAATTGATTTGGTGTTTCCTCCATAACCAGCCTTGGGCATTGTATTTCACATTATAGATATTTACATGTGGTTACATGGCACATGTCTTACTAGCACATGGATGAAAATACACAATACTTGCCTCTATAACTTGGACATTCAATAGTGGGGCCTTGGCATTCATCTCCACACTATGAACCATACATCAAATATGCACAATATTCACATTACAAACCAATATATACAACATGGGTAAAAATGGGGCATTCCATAGGGGTAGTTGGAGAATATACGACTCTTATTTTTTTCCAAAAGATGCAATTTTTTACCTAATCTTGGGTCTTACATATCCTCCCTGTATAAATGAGAAATTGATTCTCATTGTAAAGGATGAGAGGTTAAAATCAACAATATAAGGGGGTAAAATAGAGCAAAGAATCCACTATAGATTTAATATCTACCTAGAGCACCATTATTTCTGTAGAAGCAACTATTATTCTTCTTCTCCTACTCTTCGTTCATTCTCATTCCCTATGTAAGAATTATCTATTTAATAAACATTGTAAAGGGATGCAATAAGGCCCAAGGCTATTATTCAATTGTCCCAATTCATGGTGCACTTGTTGTATTTATAAATGGATACTTTAGGGCTATGATTTTAAATTCCCTATCGCATGAGATGTTGTTGTATAATTGCACTATGGTGTTTATTGTGTAATCAAGATTGAGGTTGCTGCCATCGGAGAAATAATAGATCCAAGCAAGTTATTAGTGTTTCCATCTTCATTTTCTATTTCACATGGTGTTGAATAAACCAATAGATATGTGCTTGTTGTTATACCTAAATCTCGTCATCAGCATGTGATAAGATCCCAAAATTCAGTGTTTCCCTCAATCCCAAATTGTGAAGCCAAGAACATTGGTTCAGACATCAAATTTGTTTATGAAAATCCAGCACTACGTATACCCTTTAGTCAAAAAGCGGTACCTTCTTTAGCACCACCTGTAATGTGTTGGCAGTAGGCAATGGCACCGCATTTACCCTTTAAGCAAGGCGCAGTTGTGCCCAGAACCGCTCTGTCATGGTGAACAAAGAGTGGTGCCCTTGGTAAAAAGTGAAAAAGAAAGGTTCTCATGAAGCTTCTCGAAAGAAGGCTTCATGGCACCCTTATCCCTAATCACTAGGGCTAGTTGCGCTCGAGATCCATCCTTGTAGGATCTCCTAGCCACCTCACCCATCAATTTCTCAACCATCCCTATCCATTCCAAGCCTATAAAAGCAGGCTCAATCCCCATGGTTGAGGAGAGACTAATGTTATGATGTTGCTTTGATATTCTGGCCTAAGTCATTCAAGAGAGCTTGAGGGAGCAAGTTGGAGCTGTAGGGGACAAGATGTTGGTTTTGTGAGAGAGAATATCAACACTAAGGCATAGTTTGTAAGCTCTTTCTTCATTTTATTAATGTAAAGTTGGTTCCTTTCCCATATACTTGTTATGTTATAATGTTGCATGTTATTGTCAGATTCCTTAGTCACTGACATAGATCTATAGATGATGTTATGGTATCTTTGATCTATTGTGTGTTTGATGTGTTTATGCAGGTATTTCCTCGAAGACCTTTTGTCATAAGAGAAGAACCATATCACTCCATCAAAGATTGTATTCTAAGTGTCTATAGAATCTAGGGAAATTCTTCCAACCTTATTGTGAACCATTTGTTCTGGATCTGAACCATTCAGACCAGAGGAACATCTTCTGTCCGCAGAAGGTACAAAATTCCTAGCAACAAATCTGGTGACTCCACTAGGGAGGAGCTTCAGCTGATCTGATCTTCCTTAGTCTTTTCAAAACACTTGTCTGAAATCCAAGCTCCCGTTCTTCATCAGTTTAATCAGATCCACTAGTTGACCTAGTGGTTATTGGTTTGGTATCTTCAGATCTGTTTAGATCTGAGTTTTCTGACCTTCTGTGCTCTTAAAAACTGTTAATTTCTTATTTTAGTGCCAGTTGCACAATGATCTAACTTTGCTTTTTCTCCATTTTTTTGTTTTGCACATCTGTAGGGAACCGCGCATGAACAGTAGGCAAGAAGCAGTTCCACCTCCTGAACTCAGTTAGCAGGGAGCAGTGCCACCGCCTGTAAGCAGAAATCAAGAATCGGTGCTCGAGCAGAACTGCTCTGTTAGTTACCCTCTGGAAGCGGTGCCAGGTAGGTCTTTCTAGACTTGTTTTTTCAAAGTTTTTTGCAAAAAATTTGGTTATCTTGCTTTCAGTGATGAGTGTTTGGATTTGTATTGAAGAGATTTGAGTGCTTGAGTGTTGAATTTGGTGTGGTAAAAGGCTTGTTTTGTTGAAATCAAAGAGCTAAGATAGATTCATCTTCTCATTGTCTTGTTTGCTTGGTTTTGAGCTTAGCATAAGTTAGATCTCAGTCTTATTGATTAGACAAATCTGAAAAGAAATACTTGCTTGATTGATAGCTTATTTCATTTCTCATTAAAAGTTTGTGAAGGACTTCTTTTTGCTTTGAAAAAATAATTTTTTTTGTTGAGAGTTGTTTATATTTTTGTTGGAGGACGAATTATTGGACCTCTGATTAGCCTCATCAGCTTTCAGATTTCCATCTTTCTTCTCTTTCTTTTATACGTTGATCTCATCAAAAGAAAAATATTAGTGCTTTTAAGTTAGATCTTTCTAGTCTTTAAAGGAAAAATGAAAAATTGTTGATTATACCTTTGAGTGTGTTTGGTCTTTCTTCTTAGAAAAAGAGATCTTACCTTACTTTGCTTGCTTTCAAAATTGGTTTGAAGTTTGTTCTCTTTTTCAAAAAAATTTTGGTTTAGTGTAGTTGTTTGGGAAATTTTTGGTTTCAAAAACGAAAAATTGAAAAGAAAAATACTCTCTCCTTGGCATAGGTAGGCATGCGTTGAAAAGTAAAGTGAAATTATCTGCATTTCATATTTGCATGGCTTTACATTTCTGTCAAAATCTCATGCATTCACCTAACTGCTCAAGATAAAATTAACGGTAGTTATAGGTCTAAAAACTGTATAGAAATTTGAGTGATAAGTTAGTGACGTGTTCGGGCGTTGCAAAATGTAGGAGTTGTCTTTACTTTGTCCGCACTACAACACGAGACTCAGGCGATTCTTCTACATACCGTCGGGATATCGAATGGCATTTCATGTACCCTTGAGGTATATAAAAAGGTACTTCACGTACTCGATTGTATATCGGAAGGCCCCTCGTGAAGGGTTGTGCATTAGACAGCACTACTAACGATTTGAGCTCCCCACGTACCTTGCATATATTGGGAGACCCTACTAGGATTCCTTATCCAACCGAGAAAAACCCTTTGGCCATCTTGTTTGGAGCAATACACCGAGAACAACACTCAAGGAGATTACTACGCACGTACCTCAAGTATATCACGAGTTGCACCTGCTTGACAAGCCTAGTGAGAAACTAACTATTTTGAGCTCATCCTATCACTTAAGTTTGCTTGTGGCCTGTAGCTTTAGTAGGAGAGATTTTTTGTGTGATTTTTCTTAGTTTCGAGACCCTAGGTTAGTTTAGTGACTGATACAATCTGGTTGCGTTTCAGTTGAGATGATCTAAAAGGAATCAAGGCTTACCACCCGATTTTCCTCCTATTACAGGAGAAAGTCCAATGGAATCCATAGACCAAGGAGCTGCAACTAGTTCCCATGAGGAAGAAAATATGGTTGTAGAAATTGGAGATCAATTCACTTCTTATATTAATCCCTTGGCTCAACAGCCTCCTATGGATGATACTTCCTTTCATCCTATGGAAGGTCGTACTGATAGTCCTGATGCACCTGCGTATGGACCTGATGCTCCATTTTGGAGAGCTTCTATGGATCAGGCCATTTCCTCATTTGGGTTAATAGAACCTATCTTGAACAAACTTCTCTAAGTGAAGAAGAATATAGACAAATCTAAGCATATATTCATCATTCACGAGATTTTCAAGAGAGAATGCACAGGCTAGACAGAGTTTTGGCCGCACCTGCACCTCATAATGAATCTATATTGGCTAGATTTCCCCATAATACGTATCATTTTCCTATGGCTGAAATTAGAGCTTCCACTGATGGCCATCCAACATATGGTAAGACTTCTCGCAATCCAGGTCAAGCCTCTAATTCCACTCCCACAGTTTTGAATTCTAGGTCTGTCTCTAGTCACCCTATACTTTATATGGCTGGGGGGGGAACTTTTAGTTCCAGTAGTGTATGTACCTTCTAACACCAGGGGGCAACCCCTAGTGCGACCTACATTACCCACTAGTGGAATTTTTACTAATAACAGGTAGACCTCTATTGTAGGACAATCCGCAGTATATGTTCCTCCTACCAATACAAATATAGTAAACCCTCCTTTAAGTTTAGGTCAGCTCTTAGTGGTACAAACTGCAGTTAATCAACCCTCATGGGGTTATGGTTACCCAGCAAATCAAGTACCTATAGGGAATACGGATTATTAACCTACCCCTACACGAATGCTTTACATTGGAATTCCTTGCCCTGGGAATACATTTACACTGTGAGGGAAACCCAACTGGTCTTACATGCCAGCAATCAAAGGAATACCCATTCATACTACTGGAGGCGTAGGGGGGCCACCTTATGGAGGTCCTCCCCCCTGAGGGGCCTTGAGGTCCTCCCCCTAGTGGCCCAGGTGGTGATGGAGGTCCTGGCGGTCCTCCTCCTAGTGGTCTTGGAGGTCCTAGCAGTCCTCCTCCTAGTGGTCTAGGAGGTCCTGGAGGTCCTGACGGTCCTCCTCCTAGTGGTCCCGGTGGGTCATGTGGTCCCGGAGGTCCAAGAGGGTCAAGTGGTCTTGGTGTCCCTGGTGGTCAAACCCCTTTAGGTGGACCTTCGGGAAGTTCATTTCATTATCTGTTTCAACAACTTGTATATCAGTCAACATATGGTTCTACTGGTGGATACATGCCTTATCAATACTACCAGTATGTGGAACCCAATCGTCAGTTACCTTTCCTAGCAACTTTGGACTTACCTAATTTGTCCAAATTGATAAATGATCCCATTCGACACAACCCTTTGTGGTCCATGATTCCGGTAAAGTTGCCATCGAACATTCCAAAATTCGATGGAAAGCAGGGAGATGATCCCAAAAACCATGTTATGACCTTCCATCTGTGGTGTTCCACAAACTCCTTGATGGATGATTCTGTTTGTTTAAGACTCTTCCAGTGCACATTGACTGGTACGACTGCGAAATGGTACATTGAACTTCCACAACATTTGTTTGTGGACTTTAGCTCTATGGCAACTATTTTCCTTACGAACTTTCAGCTACCCATTCTTTATGAAATGGGTACGGATCTTTTAACTTCACTCCATCAAAAAACCTCCATGCACATATCGGATCATATCCATGAGTGGAGAAGACGGAGAAGACTCATTAAAGCTCCCATCCCGGACCAAATCCTGGCTAATTGGTTCACTAAGCCATTGTTGCCTCCTATTTCCTGAGATGTGGCTATGGGTAGTGTTTTTACTGAAGAGCAGGCTATCAGTCGCGCTCAGTATCTGGATTTGATTTATTCCCAATCCGAAACATTGTATGACTTAATTCCGTAAGCTCCTTGCCCCAACATAGATGCCGCTAAGCCACCAACAGAGACTCTTGTTGATGGGGTGGTTGGTTCAATCCAGCTCTCATCGACAACCAAACCTACCAAGCAAACAAATTCTTCTACCACTACTCCTTCAACTCCTACGGTTTCCGCCGAGGTGAATTCTATTCAAAGTTCACAGGAACCTAACAATAAGAAAAAGGGAAAAGGTAAAAACAAGAAACTTGGAAACCAATAGGAGAATCCTAAACCAACGACTAACGATAATGATAAAGGGAAGAGCAAAGCGAAATATCCCTGCTTATTGTGTGGAGGAGATCACTTCACAAAAGAATGTCCTCATCGTGACGAGATCAGTAAATTTTTGAAAAGTAACCCCACACCAGCAGTTCATACTGATCCTTTTCCCTCTCAACAACAACTGATAGACCACATGTCTAATTAGGGAACCTCCAATTCCACGGAAGTAATCAGAATGATGGCTTCTGATATCATCAGTTTTAGTACTTGTAGTCAATCTTATGACAAGCCAGTAGAGAAAAGGGACAAAAATCCTTCTTCTGGCAAAGATCCTTCTACTAGTTCTCCCCCATCTTCATCTAATGGCCCTCTCGTGATTGAAAAACCTAATATTGATTTAATTTTATGACCACCTAAGGCTACCCTTAGGAAGTCTGTTTTCAACCCAATGCCTAAGCTACGCAATTCTATAATGTTGTTGAAGATCTAGCTCAGGAACCTTGTGCGATGTCTACCCTTGAGGTACTCCAAAGCTGTCCGACACAATGTAAAAACCTGCTACAACTTTGGGAGCATTAGACCCAGATAATACCAATTTGATTCATTTCAATGTAGAGAACTATAAATCCAGATTGCCTCACCAACTCACGTTTCATATTGCTTCTAAAGTAGTTGGGAGAAAGGTCCATTGGACAGTCCTGGATGAAGTAGCTTCGACCTCGGTCTTGTCTATAGCCTGTTGGAGAGCCATTGGTTATCCCGAGGTTATGAAATCACCTACTACCTTGAAAGCTTTTGATGGACAAGGTTTTTGGCCCCATGGTCTATTGCCAACATTATCTGTCGAGCTTGGGGGCAAGACTGTTTCCATTCAGGTGGAAGTGGTTGATGCCTCATTAGATTACAATCTTCTATTGGGGAGGAATTGATTTTACACTATGATCGCTGTTGCTTTGAGAGTATTTAGAACTCTCCAATTTCCGCATATGGGGAAGATTGTGACTATCAATCAACTTGATTATTGCACATCGGTTACAACCCCCACAACGAATACCATCCCTATGCTAGGTCAGCCCCCTCCTCCTTATCAATCAATTGGGATAGGTATGCTAAAATAATCCACCCTCATGCGTGTGTTTCCGTCAGCCTCTCCTAGTACAGAAACGACAACAATAAATATGATTTCCACAATTGGCTTTAGTACCAAGGGAAAAGAAATTGTTGAGTCATCCTCCCTTGGCCCGCATGAAGAAATGTATGATGCTATCCAATCCATTTCCGATGACCATGTTGATGACCTTCATCTCGTGGCTTTGGATCCCTACCACCTGCCTTATTGGTTGGAACCTTCTCTTCCCACTCTAGATTATCTTACACGGACTTTTCCTTCAGATGAGTCCATCATGGAGATTATGAGTGAGAGCGAACCTGTATGGAAAGATCATCATCATCGATCTTCTTTTCTTCCCAACACTACTTCGGTAGGTTTTGACCTTGAATTACTTATCAGTAATGATATTATCACTCATCTGCAAACTCCTGTATTGTTGTAAAATACAGAATCTGAAGGAAACCTATACAACAACTCAATAGAAGAAATTGAAGCATATAGAGCATTATTCAAAGAATTTCGAGATATTTTTTCCTAGACTTATGAAGAGATTCCAAGGATAGACCCGTCTATCATGGTTCATGCAATTAAAACCTATCCCATAGCAAAACCCGTCAGGTAGAATTTGCATCAAATCCATCCCCAGAAGGTTGCGGTTATTAAAGCCAAAGTAGAAAACTTCTGAAGGCAGGATTTATTTATCTTGTACCCCTGACAGAATGGGTATCTAACATTGTCCCTGTGAACAAAAAACAGGGCACCATTAGAGTCTGCATCAATTTTCAAGACCTGAACAAAGCTTGTCCCAAAGACAATTTTCCAACTCTGCATATCGATCAGATTATTGACAACTGTGCTGGAAGTGTCATCTTCTCGTTCATGGATGGATTTTCTGGCTATAATCAGATTGAGATATTGCCCTTCGATCAGCATAAAATGACATTTATATGTCCGCGGGGAATTTTTTCCTATAAGAAGTTACTGTTTTGCCTCAAGAACACCCGAGCTACATTTTAGCGTGCCATGTCCTATGCATTTCATGATATTAAAAAATTTGTAGAGCCGTACCTTGATGATCTCCCAACGCATTCACAAGAATGGGAACACCACCCTGGGCATATTAGAGACATTTTTTTTGAAATGTCGTCATTATAACATACGACTCAATCCACACAAATTTGTTTTTTGCATTGAGATGGGTCATCTCCTTGGCTTTGTGGTTTCTAAGGATGGAATTCGGATTGATCCACTGAAGATTGCGGCTATATTGGACCTACCTTCCCAACAAATCTTGCTGAACTCCAAAGTTTGCAAGGGAAGGCAAACTTTCTCTGTTGTTTCGTTTGCAATTTCGCTGAGAAAACACATGGTTATATGCGTCTCCTGAAGAAGAACACTCCATTCTGCTGGGATGACCAAGCCCAATGAGCCTTTGATAATATCAAGCATGCTCTGACTCATTCACCCCTGATACACCCCCCAGATTATTCAAAGGAATTTCTCTTGTATGTTTCTGCCTCCACTACTACCATTGGGATGGTTTTAACACAGGAAGATCCCAACAGTCAGGAGCTCATGATATATTACGCCAGTAAGAATATTATTTATTTTGAAACCCAATTATCGCGTGTGGAGAAGTTAGCATTGGCTACTGTCATTGCTGTTCAGAAATTCCATCATTACATCCTGCTTCGCACTACCATGGTACTTGCAGATCAGAACCCTATGTACCACATTCTGACTCGTCAGGTGCTAGGGGGGAAATATTCCCATTGGATTGTCATCTTACAGGAATTCGACCTTGAGTTTTCCAAGGTCACTTCAAATAAATCCTTGGTCTTTGCAGAGCTAATGTGTGACCTTCCCTGTGCTTTGATAGATACCAAGCCTAGTGATTCATTTCCAGATGAATTCTTGTTCTTGATAAGAACAACCGACCCATGGTATGGAGATTTAATCATTTATCTCTGAACTCAAATATTTCATCCCAATATATCCCATGACGATCGTCGTCGTATCCATCACCATGCAAAGTACTACCTTATCTTAAACAATACATTGTATAGACATGGTATCGATTCCATTCTCCGATGATGCCTTACACATGGAGAGGTTGAACAAGTCCTTAATGATTTCCACTCTGGAGTATGTGGTGGTCATCTTTCTGGGATGGCTACGGCCCAGAAAATCCTTCGCGCTTGCTATTTCTGGCCTTCAATCTTCAAAGACTATCATGAGGCTGTTAAGAAATCCCCACCCTGCCAACATTTCTATCCAAAAAAGCACACCCACCCTGCTCCTTTACACCCCATCATTGCAGTTGGTCCTTTTGCAAAATGGGAAATTGACTTTATGCATTGTAAGCCTACCTCAGCTAGGGGGCATGGTTACATCATCGTAGCAGTATATTATTTCAAAAAATGGGCTGAGGCTATTCCTACATATGCAGAGGATGGTAATACTGCCGCCCTCTTCTCATTTAATCACATGATAGCTAGGTTTGGAGTCCCACAGTCTATTGTCACTGACCATGGATCACATTTTCGAGAATCAGATGATGACTGAGTTGAGCACCAAGTTGGGTTTTTGCCATGAAAAATCAACATCTTACTATCCGCAGGCTAATGGTTAGGTTGAGGCCATTAACAAAGTTTTAAAAACCATGCTATGGAGGATGGTTGGAGATCATAAATCCAACTGACACCTGACTCTCTTTTCCACCCTTTGGACTTACAATACTTCGGTAAAAACATCAACTGGTTTCACACCATTCCAATTATTTTACGGACTAGAAGTTGTCCTTCCTATCCAATGCCAGATTTCGTCACTAAAACTTGCAGTAGAACTTCTACCAAACACTTCCACCGAGGAAGAGAGATTTCTATACCTGACTAATCTTGACGAAACTAGAAGAGATGCTGCCTTAGCTAATGAGGCACATAACAAACGCGTCAAGGCCCAGTATGATAGATCTGTTCAACCTCGGTTTTTCAATGAACATGGCATATTTTTGACCTAGGTTTAGAGACATGATAAACTAGGTAAAGGGAAGTTCTAGTCAATGTGGTATGGTCCCTTTGTCATAAGCAAAGTTTTAGAAAAATGAGCTTACGAGCTCGTAGATTATGACAGGATACCCTTTGGGCAACCTCGCAATGGGTTGTACTTAAAGAGGTATTATGCTTAAATCATTTTTGTATGGTACCTTGTATATATGTATATTATTGGCTTTCCGTGTGTTGTGTCTTGATTCAGTATGGTGTTGAGTTTAGTGTCCAAACTGTTTATACCATGTTTTGGTTATGCTGATCGGGTGGATTTTTACGGCTTTGTTGATGGTGCTTGCTATCATACCATGAACCTTGCTTCAGCTGCTTGGGTTCTCTATTCCCCGAATCATGACTTGATCAGTTCAGGAGTGGTTTGCATTGGTCCCTCTACCAACAACATAGCCGAGTATCAGGCGATAATAGGTCTACTAACTGAGGCTGCATCTTGAAACATTTATGACTTGGTAGTGTTTATGGATTCACAATTAGTGGTTTGTCATCTAAACCATGTTTATACCATTAGAAACCCTGTACTCCTCCGTTTATTTTGAAGAGTGTGTTTATTAGAAAGGTCATTCGAGTGTATCACTTACAGGCATGTCCCTAGGTCAGATAATACGGTTGCTGATTCATTAGCAAACTACATCCTAGACTGGTATATGGCCCATTCAAAACTTGTAAAATAAACACGGTTCATTGTAAAATAAACTCTAAATGACACATAAAACTCATGTAAATATGATTTCCATTTGAGACATATAAACACCAGTAATAAGTCTGTATATATATA
>LPNX011167659.1:677883-774336 GCA_001517045.1 Pseudotsuga menziesii
GCAGTCCACTATCTAGTGATGCTCGTGATAACACATATTAGCACGTGCTACCCTGCAAAGAAGTCGGTTGAAACAACCTGGCACCCCTGCAGTATGTCTTTGATACCTCATGGGGAGGTCATCTATCACCGCGTCAGGGATTTCGAGAGTCAGCTGCTCTAAGTTCTCCTCCAACTCAGTAAGGTGATCATCACCCTTGTGAACAAATTGAGCCCCAACTCGCCTATCCATAGGAGAATATCCTCCAACTCGTGAACCACCAACATCTGCATGTAAACATTAGGTCTTGTCACTACACATAAAAAACATGAAATATAAGAACATAAAAACATAATCACCATTTTAGGGTTGTGTTTCTTACCAATATCCCCCCACTGGGCACCAGGTGGTAGTGGTAGATCAGGGTCACTTTTGAAATATGTCCCTACGTAGGTGTAATCCTCTATCATGAGGATCTGATCTCACAACCAATAGAAGAAAGCGACCTCAAATTTTACCTTGGATTTGCTGCCACCTGTACGAGCCATGACCTCAACCCACCTCAGCATGCACGGGTCTCTATCCCTAAGCTCAGTGAAGATCACCTGGGGTCTCATGAGAGGCACCCTCTTAAAGAAGAAACAAGATAAAATGGACCCAAAACCGAACTGCTTTAGCTCTCCTTGCCGACACTTTGTCAGCTGATCTTTGAAGACAGGAAGAAGTGCTTCTGCCCAGTTATAAACCATAGGATCCATAGCTTCCAGGTCATATAGCATGTGTGCCCGAGATTCCTGATGAGGTCCTTGGTTTCCAACCAACCTCTGCATGATGAACAAAACTGTGCGAAGTGGCATATCTACCATAGCACTAATCAAAATCTTCTTACCTGAAATTTTTGTGCCAAGCTGAGAGTGACGATTGATCAGCTCTTGAGTAGTCATCGTCCCTCCTTAGGAACCAGTAGGGGAGATAGGGGTCCCTTTTCTGGACAACCCTATCAGGAAATAGATGTCCTCTACCTCTATGGTCAAAACATGAATCCCTACCTCAAAGTGTTGCTGCTCCGGGTTCCACATTTGTAGGATATTTTCCAGCAAATGGGGGTGGGAAATCATGCTCGGGGTCCGGAAGAACTTCAAAATTCCACAACCCCGTAGGGAAGCCACACAACCTGCATCTCCTGCAGCAGCAACATCATCTAGGTCATGTTTCCTTTCTTTCTAGATAACCATTTTCTGATCCAACAAACTTGCCAAAAACAATTTAAGAGCCATTTAGAAACATTTCTCATCATTGAAATTGCCTTTAAACTTTTATCTTGGTCGGTCTATTAGTTTTTTTATGCCCACGGCTGGTACCGCATCTTTCCAATTAAGACAGAGCGGTGCCACCACCTATGTAGAACTGAAGAAACGCGGTTTCTATCGAGCACCACCTTTCCCATAAGGGCTAGGAGCGGTGCCCGCATTTCTCATTTTTGTTTCGGCCTATGAGCTCAAAAAACCATGAAATCTGAAAATTGGAATTCATGAAATGAAAGAGGATGGATTTAGATGTTACCTGGAACTGACAGTATGAAAAACAGATGGTGGAATATCCTAGAATCTTCAGCTGAATTTTTGGCTCCAAACTACCCAAAATGCTCTCCAAGGTTGGTAAATAGTGAAATGAATTGTTTTACTATTTACTTAGACTTTTATAGCCTATTTTTAGGGTTTTTTATGTTTTAAAATCATTTTTATAGAAATACCCTTTTATATAGTTCATGAAAATCATTTTTCCAAATATTTTGGGAAACTAATGGTTGTTTAAGTCTTGCAGGGATAAAAATAAGCAGTAAAGTCTATTGGGAAGTTCGTTTTTTACTTTTTCGTACTTTTGAAAACGGAAAAAGTCCTCCAGTGTTCGTTTCGATACTTTGATCACGCTCTCAAAAACCAGTATCAACGTTCTGATTCTTTTCGGACTCATAAAACTCTTCATCGTGAAAATAGACCTAATGCAGTCTCCTTTAAACTCTTTTCAGACTCCCTAAATATGAAAAAGATTGTTGAGTACTTGTCTTCATACTCATAAAAGTATTTGAAGAGTCGTCTCTCCGACAGTAAGTTATCTCTTTTTCAGTTCGAATGGACTATTTACGAAAAAGGAACACTCCTACCAATCATGACTGTAAGAGTTCTCTTGGGTATTATTTTACACTTTTTCGAGCCCTAGAGACTAAATCATACGAAAAAGGACCTGTTGAGGCCTGGAAATTCGTAGGCAACAACAGCAAGGGATTCTCCCCAGTCAACGTTCCCAACTAGCCTATGATTGTTTGGTGTAGGGAATCCGTCCGGTTTGCGGTCCGGCTACCGTAGGTCAAGTAACAAAAATAAAAGGTTTTACCGGTTGCGGCTCGGTCCACCGTATATATTTTTGTATTTTTTGACTTAAAGTATGATATGCAAGTGCCTATCTAAAATGCAGGTTGATAAAGAATGCAAGGAGCGGTCACAATGTGATGCGTAGGTTCTTACCTCTCGTCTTAGACTCTCTCGCATCTAAGTCATACACAACTAGAAAATACATACTAACTAAGCTGTCTCTAGAGAGCAAAAAATTAATTCATGAGTAATGTAATACTGTTCACATGTTAAGGTCAATTACTGATAGTTGTTCTTAGGATCAAAACACATAAACATGAATAAGATATACATGACAAGATAGCTCATCAATCGTTAAACTCTCCATTACTCATACTGGAAATTATCACAGAATAAACCAGAGAACATTCAGATAAGAACATAGGTTCAGAAAGTTAGAACGCTCTCACAGTTAATGAAACACAGTTGAAAACAAAATAGTTCCACTTCAACATTGTTCATTTTATCACATTCGAACATTCCACACAACACCTTCTCCAACAGGAAAAATTTGCGAATTTTTATTGTAAAACGAAGTAGTTCCTCTTACAAACAATGGCTCACAAGTTTTCTAGGAAAAATCCCCCTATATCCTCTCTCATTGTCCTCTCTTTATACAAAAACAACCAAAGCCCCCTTGGGCTTCCCCAAACGTCTGACCTTTGAACTTCCCCAAAAACCGTTTAATCTCACAATTTTGTCTTTTTCGTGAGTACTTATGATTCACATAATGCGTTACATTTTGGATTTCAACTTATGAGTACTTCATAAAACGGGATTGGCTCAGTAACTGACAGACCCCTTCCAAGCTTGGGATTTTGTTGCCATCAATTCCACCTTGTCTTTTATTTGTCCTTCTGAGATCCATTGTTTTCAGAATAAAAATCTGCTTATCACTTTTCAGCCAACTTTCCTCAGCTTTGTCCTTTAGCTACGTCTTCTCGCAGCCGTAATCTGGAGAATATTCCGAGTCCGTCTGCAGTTAAACTAAAAATCACATTAATTAGGACTGCATCTCTTCAATAAACTTAAAATATACTAGCAACAAAATTGATCATCAAAATGAGGCCCAGTACTGCGCCCTCGTCATGAAATCTTCAACAAGAATAAAAAACCAACACTGCCCACACAGGGGTTAAAAAACTTCACAAGAAGGTGGGAAAAACCTTATCGGCGGCTTGAACCACTGAGACATCGGCTGGATAATCTTACTAACAGCCACAACGACGGGTTTCAGACAGACAACGGGTTCCGCGGGACCATTAAGTCTATCAGAGTCGGAAGAACTAAATGCCAAAGCATTGGGCGGTAAAGTTCCCTGTCGGCAAACGGAACGACATCAACATCGGGAGGTTAGTGCATTACGCAGCCGCAATGGCGAAAGATGAAAAGACTACAGGCCCCATGGCCCAAAGACATATCGACGAAACCCAGACAAAGCATCGACGAGTGGAGCAGTTATATGGCGGACACTTGGTTCGCTTGGGAGCCGCAATGGTGGAAAACAATCATACTACAACCATCAATCAAAGTCATAAACTGTCCGCTACGGCACAGAAACATTGTGAAAATGTTAAGTGTTCGGAGAAACTTAAGGTCTTGCAGTGGTCCAAAAAGCTTGTCTCACTTCCAAAACAGCGGCTTCATAAGATCAAACAACCCCGACTCAAACTTTGACCAACCTTCGATAATGCAGACAAGTCAAAACAATAACAACACGACATCGGAGAAGTCAAGACTATCTTGCGGAACACTCATCATTCAGCTTCCGTAACGGAGGCTCCATAAGGAAATATGGCTCCGATACGTTGTTTAAATGGCCTTCGAATAATCAAACTAAAAATGTTACTTCGGCTGGGCAGCGATGAAAGTTTGTTTCACCTCCGAAACAGCGGTGACAATGAGAAATAGGCTTTCGAGAAGAAAGAAAGAAAGAAATCACAGATCAAAGGGCAATACTTAAAACCAAACTCCAAATTCCACACCCAAATCAGTTTCAGACATAAGCAATTTTCTGAAAAGCATGAAGAGAGTTAACTTCAAACACAGTCCAAAATTGTAGCAGAGGGAAAACAAAAACAGAGTTCATGGATCCAAACGATTCTAGGCAATATAAGAATTAGAAGGAGGGTCCAAAATTTCGAAAATTTGGGAAAACAGTTGCAGCTGCAACAATTGGCGACTACCCGATGAACCTAGATCTCTGGACAATTTATTCCTTAAGTAACAGATTGTTTAACAATAAACAAACATGTTGAATTCTTCCAGATGTCTGGATTTCCCAAATGGCAAATATATGTACTTTTAATCATTGATGATAGTCCAATTCAGGAGAAAGGAAAAACAAGATTTCCAAGTCAAGATAACTCTTTTGAGGCCGGGAAGATGAGTTTCATTTATTACCTCTGTCTTCGGGTATCTTCCAGTTTGGACGCCACAGGATAGTAACATATGGTAAATAGAAATATTCGTTTGTTCCTCATTCCCATGCCATTTTGCACGTTTTGTGGTTTTGGGACTTTTGTCCTTTGCTTATGAGTCCTCCTGCATGCCTTTCTTTCTGAATTTTCATTCAGGCTCCTCTATCCATAGTGTCCTTTTATGTGAGAGATGTATTCAACTTTCAGCTCACATACGGAGAAGAACTTTTGGCAATTTAGTACTTATATGGTTCAGTACTTTGTTTTAATACAAATTTCTTTCATATATGGTCTCTTTTCCATAAACAAGGGTATACGGGGACACACCTAACAAAGTCTTGGGGGTGACCCTATCAACCCAAAGAGCATTTGGTAATGTTGAGTGCCAACTCCTTTGATTTTCTATCACCGTCTTTTTTAAAATCCTAATCAGATTCTTGTTTGTAGATTCAGCTAAACCATTTCCTAGTGGATAGTAATTAGTAGAGTAATGCAACTTAATTCCTTTCTCATGAGCAAATGCAGTTAATCTAATCGAGGAAAAGTAAGTAGCATTATTGAAAACTAAAGAAATTGGAACTCCAAACCTAGTCATAATATGGTCTTGCAAGAAGTCCATGACCGCATCTTCATTTACTTTACGCAATGGAATGGCTTCGACCCAACGAGTGAAGTAGTCGATTGCTGTCAGAATATACTTGTGTTGTAGGGAAGAATTCGGCTTTATCTCCCCAATGATATCCATCCCCCACTGTTCAAAAGGTTCTGTTATCATCACAGGCTTTAATGGTCCTGCTGCTTTAACTTGTCTTCCACCACACCTTTGAGAAATGTCGCATTTTCTGACATGGGCGTGTGCATCTTTGAACAGTGTGGGCCAATAGTATCTGGCTCTGAGAATTTTATGAGCTGTATTATCTCTGGAGAAATGTCCTCCAGCAGGTCCATCATGTAAATCTATCATTACTTTCTTCACATCTTCTTTCTCTAAGCATCTAAAAAGAACTCCATCATAATTCCTTTTGAATAATATTCCTTCAACAATTTGATATGAGGCTGATTTAAGACGCAATGCTCTTCTTTGCTTAGAATTCCAATGTTCCGATAACAATCCCGCCTGAAGGTAATGCACAAGGTCTCGATACCAAGAGTTCGGAGCTGTGAAAAGAGGACATACATCCATCAAATGTAACTCAGCTTCGCCTTCCCAGTCATGTTCTTCATTGTCTTTACTTTCAATCATCAGTTTGCACAATCCTTTCCCTTTAACTATGGAGCCTGGCTTGAATTCGAGGTCATACTCCTGTAGAGTTGTTACCCAGTTTCCTCTCCTTTCTCCTATCTCTTTTTGTATGAAAAGAGACCCCACAGCTGGTTGTGGAACTATTACCTTTGTCCGGTTCTTGAGTATATATGGCTTGAATTGTTTCACTGCTTTGAACACTGCGTAAGCTTATTTATCCATAGCTGGATAATTCAATTCGGCCCCTTGCAGACTAGTGCTCATAAATGATATGGGGACCTCATCTCCCCCATCTTCCTTCTGGGTAAGCACAGCTGCTAGTGAATCATCAGATGCGAAAGTGTACAGAATAAAACCTTTATCAAAATCCAGACTTTTGAGGGAGGGTGCGTGCACAACAGCTGTTTTAATTTTACTAAATGCATTCTTCTCTACATCAGTCCACTTGAATTGTAGACTTTTCTTTACCATTTGCTGCAAAGGTTTAACAATTTGAGCGAAATCTGGCACAAACCTTCGCACGAAGTTTATTGTCCCCATAAATGATTGCATGCCCTTTTTATTATGGGGTAAGGGAATCTGTTCGATGGCTTTGATCCTTTCTGGGTCTATGGAGATCCTCTTCTTAGAAACCACGTGACCCAACAACTTACCTTTTGTAACAACAAACACACACTTCTTGGGGTTTAGTGAGATACCATATTTTCGACAGCGTTCAAAAATCTGCTTTAGATGAAATGCGTGTTCCTCTCTTTTCTTTGAGAATATCATGATGTCATCGAGGTATACTACAACACTGCGGCCAATTAGACCGTGGAAATCTATGTCCATAGCCCTCTTGAAAGTAGCTCCAGTGTTTATGAGTCCAAAGGGCATCCTTCTGTAAGCAAAAGTTCCCCACCTGGTCCTGAATATCGTTTTTAGTCTGTCTTCTTCAGCTACTAATACTTGATTGTATCATGAGAATCCATCTAATAAAGAGAATAGTTCAGAACCTGAAACCATTTGCAATATCTGCTCCATGGGTGGAATAGGATAATTGTCTTTATCTGAAGCACGATTTAAGTTTCTAAAATCCACACATAGCTTGTTTTCCCTAGATTTCTTCCTTACCGGTACCAGATTTGAAACCCATTCCGAGTGTCTGACCTTGAAGATAATTCTAGCATCCAATAGTTTCTTAACTTCACTCTGGATTAAAGGTTCTAATTTTGGATACATTTTCCTTAAAGCCTCTGCTGATAAGGTTTGATTCCAGATTTGATGGGGATAACATGCTGGATAATATTGGTGTCATATGTCTTCAGATCTTCATATGTCCAGGAAAAAACATCTTTGTATTGCTTGAAAAGAATGATGAACTTATCCCTTTCAGTTGAGGAGCAGCATTTTCCCATATTCACATATTTAGGCTCCATCTCAATCCCCAAATTAATCAACTCGAATTGTAGAGATGAGCTATGAGTCTTCACATTGGCTGGTCTTCTAAATTTCTCATTTAAATCAAACAACCGTTCTAAAGTCCTAACTCCCTTAGGAATAAAATTATCGAATTTTAGCTCGGCCTGATGTTATTCATCATCAATAATCGCCCCTTTGAAGGCCTCGTCATTTGTCAAGAATTCTATAATCTGCTGATCATCATCGAACACTCGTAGATTGGTAATCATATCTGGAACTGAAGGCCTAAAAAGCAATTCAACAAAGCACCGATTATCAGAGGGCACAAGCCTCGCAGCTGAGGTGGCCAACAAGTCAACTGCTACATTCTTAAGTATTGGAATCAATACAATGTTAAATGCATTAAAATATTTAAGTAAATCCCATACTTCAGTTTGATAAGCTTTTAAATGAGGAGAAATGCAATGTATTTGATTCCGAATTTGTTTTACAATTATTTCAGAATCTCCAAACACTTTCAGATTATTTGCCTTTAATTCAATTGCTTTCCTTAATCCCTAAACCAACGCTTCATATTCAGTTGTGTTATTGGTACATTCAAACTCTAACCTACATGAAAGAAAATGTTTGTTTTTCTTAGGGTCAATCAGGACA
Organism: Pseudotsuga menziesii; assembly: GCA_001517045.1. NCBI lineage: Eukaryota > Viridiplantae > Streptophyta > Pinopsida > Pinales > Pinaceae > Pseudotsuga > Pseudotsuga menziesii. The sequence continues at coordinate 685,992 of LPNX011167659.1, forward strand.
CAGCCAGCTCCTGACCCCTCTAAAGTTTTAGAACCGTCAAAGAAAAGCGTCCAAAAATCGCTAACCGCTACTGTGCAAGAATTAACACCTACATCTATAGATAAGTCTACTATTTCACAATCGATTTCATCAGCCTGTAAAAACCGAAGGAGATCAGGCTGAGCATCTGATGTATCGCTGGCTTCTTCCGCTTGATAGTTTCCTGGTTCCATCTCAATAAAGTAGTTTCGAAAAATAGAATCCACTGGTTCATTTTTTTCTTCGAACTGAGTAACATTGTGTTTCATATGGGGTTCCCTCAAAACTTTAATTTGATTTGGGCTTCCTTTATATGGTAGCCACATATGCAACCAGTCTGAGGCAAAATATCCGTTCAGCTTTTCCGACCAATCTCTGCTCAAAACAAGTCCTTAAGCTTCCGGTATGTCATCCACCACAATATCGATGACTTGACACACCTTATCATTTGAAGATAAGCGAATGAGAGCATCCTCCATTTCTACAATTACCTTCACATTCGTTCTATCCAACTGAACGACCCTCCAGGTAGATGATTTAGGTTGTCCATTTATCTTTTTGCAGACCGACAGCGGCATGACATTGACTGATGCCCTTGAGTCTACTAGGCAGTTATGCACGTTATGGTTGAAAATTTCAAAAGTAAGGAGGAAAGGTGGATTCTTGCTTTTAGGCTTACCTCCCATACTTGCTTCACAAATTTCTTCTTCTTGGGGCTGATTGTTAGTGGGAAGCCTCTCCTCTGATACTTCAAGTGCTTTCAATAGCTTTTCTTTCTGCCGCGGCACATTGCACATTTTGAATAATGAGATGTTTACCCTTACCTTCTTGATATCCTCCACAATGTCATAATCCATCTTATGTTCTGTGAGATTCGATCTAACATTATTTATTTTTTATTCATTAGGCTTAGTAGGCATGCTGGTTTGTCTAGGATTTTGACTGGTGGTGGTAAACTTCGGAATTTTATTAGCTGAGGAGCTATTTTGAAATTTCTTAACATTCTTTTGAAGTCTTTTGATCTTCGGGAGCATAAGACTGTTTTCCTTAATAAACCCCTGGCTTCTTGTCATTACATTTGTTTCAAGGATGCCCTCGTGTCTGAGATCCGTTTCTTCCTCGGCACCAAACAACGATACACAGTCCCATAAAAACATAACTTCATCCTCCTGTTTTTCTGTTGATTTATTGTTATCTTTCCCTTCTTCATCGTTGTCTTTAGTTAATTTGGAATCCAAAAGTTGATTCATGACCAACGTCATTGAATTTATCCTCAGAATGGGGTTGTTGGTGGAAAGTGCAAAAGTTATCCATTCCTACCTCCGTTAAGTTCATAGATGCAGGGCTGTGTGGAGGGGGTTGGGATTGATTGTTATCTTCCCTTTTCTTGTAATAAGGCTTGTAGAACTTTTGGGCTTCCTTTTCCTTTTCCAAGTCTATGATTCTGTTATAAAGCTTCTGCATCATCTTTGCCAATCCTTCGAAATCTGGTGATTGCTCCTCTTTAGGCTTAGTAAACAACAAAGCTTTCCTCCTGACGTTTTTTTCTCCTGACTGTTTAGGATAATCTTCGATACTTTCCCTTTCAGCCTCTACTCTCTCCACTTCCTCATAAGTCTCTGCTAGTGTAGGTTTGGCCTTCATTTTGGCAAACATGGCCAACTCGGGTCCTAGAGCTGAGGTATAATATTCAATCAGGAGTTTATCCGAGGGTTTGACGACTTCAGAAAATTTCTTAAGATAGGTTGAGAATCTTTGGGTAAAACTATGCACCTTCTCTTTTCTTTCTTTCTTTAAGGCGCATAGTCCTTTCATGAGAGCTGCATGAGTTTTTTGGGTTGCATACTTACCTCTAAAAATCCTTTCAAAGGTATCCCAATCAGGGATAGAGTTTGCAGGCAAACCAAAGTTCCACGATGTTGCTACTCCTTTAAGCGTGTGTGGAAAAAGTCTACAAACTACATCCTCATATTCCCCAGCCATTAATCCTTCTATTGCCAAATAGAAACTTTGCAAGTGATCATCTACTAACATCTTCTCATTTGTATCAAACTTGGGCAGCATCTTTTCAAAAGATTGAGGTAAATCATGCAAAGGAGGTGTTAGGTTTAAGGGTGATCTGGATTTCCAGGCAGGTGGTGGATTTGATGGGTTGGGTGGTTGATTTGTGTTTACGCTTGCCATGAGTCTGGGTGGAGAGTGAGGTGGTGAATGAATTGGAGTATTAACAGATGAACTGTAAGGTGTGTTTGGGCCTACTTGATTCAAAGGATGAACAACCTCCTATAATGCTACTTCTACTAACTCTTCCCAATCTCCAACTAACACTGAATCTTCCAATATAGGACGGTCTTTCCTTTTATATTCTCTTCTGGGCAATTCAGGGATAATCGGCAATCCTCCAATCTTCCTCATATATGCCCTAGTATGCCTTCTCAAATCATTAACAAATTCATTGTCCACAAAATACAAATGCTCTCTACCCTTCTCTTCAGGAATTCGATTGGGAACCAAACTGCCTTCTAAACTGTCACCGGTGGAATAATCTCGAGAAAACGGGTTTCCTTGGCCAGCCATGCACTGGCGGCCCTCCTTCTAGTGCCAGAAACTGTTGAGGCCTGGAAATTCACTGGCAACAACAGCAAGGGATTCTCCCCAGTCAATGTTCCCAACTAGCCCGTGACTGTTTGGTGTAGGGAATCCGTTCGGTTTGCGGTCTGGCTACCGTAGGTCAAGTGACAAAAATAAAAGGTTTTACCGGTTGCGGCTCGATCCACCGTATATATTTTTGTATTTTTTGACTTAAAGTATGATATGCAAGTGCCTATCTAAAATGCAGGTTGATAAAGAATGCAAGGAGCGGTCACAATGTGATGCGCAAGTTCTTACCTCTCGTCTTAGACTCTCTCGCATCTAAATCATACACAACTAGAAAATACATACTAACTAAGCTGTCACTACAGAGAAAAAAATTAATTCATGAGTAATGTAATACTATTCACATGTTAAGGTCAATCACAGATAGCCGTTCTTAGGATCAAAACACATAAACATGAATAAGATATACATGACAAGATAGCTCATCAATCGTTAAACTCTCCATTACTCATAGTGGAAATTATCACAGAATAAACCAGAGAACATTCAGATAAGAACATAGGTTCATAAAGTTAGAACACTCTCACAGTTAATGAAACACAGTTGAAAACGAAATAGTTCCCCTTCAACATTGTTCATTTTATCACATTCGAACATTCCACACAACACCTTCTCCAACAGGAAAATTTTGCGAATTTTTATTGTAAAACGAAGTAGTTCCTCTTACAAATAATGGCTCACAAGTTTTCTAGGAAAAATCCCCCTATATCCTCTCTCATTTTCCTCTCTTTATACAAAAACAACCAAAGCCCCCTTGGGCTTCCCCAAACGTCTGACCTTTGAACTTCCCCAAAAACCGTTTAATCTCACAATTTTGTCTTTTTCGTGAGTACTCATGATTCACATAATGCGTTACATTTTAGATTTCAACTTATGAGTACTTCATAAAACGAGATTGGCTTGGTAACTGATGGACCCCTTCCAAGCCTAGGCTTTTGTTGCCATTGATTCCGCCTTGTCTTTTATTTGTCCTTCTGAGATCCGTTGATTTCAGAATAAAAATATACTTATCATTGTTCAGCCAACTTTCCTTAGCTTTGTCCTTTAGCTACGTCTTCTCACAGCCATAATCTGGAGAATCTTCTGAGTCCGTCTGCAGTTAAACAAAAAATCACATTAATTAGGACTGCATCTTTTCAATAAACTTAAACTATACTAGCAACAAAACTGATCATCAAAATGAGGCCCAGTACTGCGCCCTCGTCGTGAAATCCTCAACAAGAATAAAAAACCAACGTTGCCCACACAGGGGTTAAAAAACTTCATAGGACGGTGGGAAAAACCTTATCGGTGGCTCGAACCACTGAGACATCGACCGAATAATCTTACGAACAGCCACAATGGTGGGTTTCAGACGGACAACAGGTTCCGTGGGACCGTTAAGTCTGTCGGAGTCGAAAGAACTAAATGCCAAAGCATCGGGCGGTAAAGTTCCCTGTCGATGAATGGAACGACATCAATGTCGGGAGGTTAGTGCATTATGTAGCCGCAATGGCGGAATATGAAAAGACTACGGGCCTCGCGGCCCAAAGACATATCGGCGAAACCCAAACAAAGCATCAGCCAGTGGAGCAGTTATATGGCAGACACTTAGTTCGCTCGAGAGCCGCAATGGTGGAAAACAATCAGACTACAGTCGTTGATCAAATTCATAAACTTTCTGCTACGGCACAGAAACATTGTGAAAATGTTAAGTGTTCGGAGATACTTAAGGTCTTGCAGCGGTCCAAAAAGCTTGTCTCACTTCCAAAACAACGACTTCACAAGATCAAACAACCCCGACTCAAACTTCGACCAACCTCCGATAATGCAAACAAGTCAAAACCATAACAACACGACATCGGAGAAGTCAATACTATCCTACGGAACAATCATCATTCAGCTTCCGCAACGAAGTCTCCATAAGGAAATATGGCTCCGATACGTTGTTTAAATGGCCTCCGAACAATCAAACTAAAAATGTTACTTCGGCTGGGTAGTGATGAAAGTTTGTTTCACCTCTGAAATAATGGCGACAATGAGAAATAGGCTTCTGAGAAGAAAGAAAGAAAGAAATAACAGATCAAAGGGAAATATTTAAAACCAAACTCCAAATTCCACACCCAAAGTAGTTTCAGACATAAGCAATTTTCTGAAAAGCATGAAGAGAGTTAACTTCAAAAACAGTCCAAACTTGTAGCAGAGGGAAAACAAAAACAGATTTCATGGATCCAAACGATTCTAGGCAAGATAAGAATTAGAAGGAGGGTCCAAAATTTCAAAAATTTTGGAAAACAATTGTAGCTACAACAGGACCCTTTAGAGTCTTCTTTTGTCTTTGTTTAGACTCTCTAGATGTGAACAATACCAAGTTAACTTTCATTGGACTTGTTAAACTAAACACCGAGAGACCCATTTTCTGGGAAAAAACCCCTATTTTGTCAGGTTTGTAAAACCTATGAGAATGGACTTATCTTCGAATAAGCTACACCGAGTGTTTTTTACCCTCTCTGAACTCGTAAATACGAAAAAAGGGAATCATCGATCATGATGGGGAAATTAAGGGAATGGAATCAATTCATTTTGCAAATAAAATGGCAGTTTGTCGTCACCTTGAACATGGCACTTGTCTGCATTTCATTCAGTCAATTGGGTAAATTATCTTGTCTCTGAGTCAATCCACTTTCATGAGTCATGTCACTCCTTTGAGTTTTTCGAAGAATGCATTGTCCAATGTCATATTGTGTTCTGCCTCGTCGAGTCAATGTTGCCAAGTATTTCGTCGTGCCGCCCGATGTTCAAAGGGAAGTCATAAGTTTACCTCTGCAGTTAAAACAACCTTTGTGTCAGTACTTTTGAGTCAGTCCGATGGTTACATTATCTACAACATTCTAGAACCTTTTTTTGAGTTTCGTGTTGTTGATGTGGGATTCATCATGGCCCTCCTTCGACGGGACTATTCCTGTCAACATCAGCTCATCAACCGGGAATTAGTCTTAGAAACAAGTTTAGTACCTTGAGATCTAAATGCCTCAATGAACGATTCTATCGCTCTCGACATAGGTTCACATCATTGACCTTTGATCAAGAAATTCGACTGAGTGTTCGACATCAAAACATCTATTCACACTTAGTAGATTGTACTAGAGTACCTTGGGAATAATTGACATTAATGGTGATCTCCCTCGCACTTGTTAAAGGTTCACATCATTGACCGGTAATCAAGTGGTTTCTACCATGTTCGACTTCAGATCATTGTAATCACATGGATAGAATCGTACTTTGTGGAAGATGAGACAAAGACCCTGGGTGTCTGTTTGAAAGCACACATAGCTTTCTCCCCAGGTTGCGATGGGATATATTGTATGAAGTACCAGCATGGATCCTCATTTGTATGGTTGTGGCTATGCTCAAATTTATGTCTGTATGACATAGATCTACATTGTATGTCTCGTAGATATGTCCAAGTTTGAGTCCTCTATCACATGGATCTACATTGTATTCTAGTAGCCATGTTTGTTTATCTCTCTCATGGATCTGCCTTGTATTGGTCTGCAACCATGATGAAGACACATTTGCTTATGAGTCAAAAGTATTGATGTATTGTAGATGCCTGGTTGATGATCTTCGATCAAGATGATTCTTGCCTCAAAGTGATAACTTGCTCTTTCAAATATCTCGCCTATCTATCCCTATAGCCTCATGCCTTGGGGAATCTCCTCATCAACATGTGGTAATATCCCAAACTTCAGTGTTGCCCTCAATCCCAAATTGTGAAGCCAAGAACATTGGTCCAAACATCAAATTTGTATATGAAAATCTAGCACCGCTTCTACCCTTTAGTAAAAAAGCGGTACCTTCTTCAGCATCACCTATAATTTGTTGGAAGTAAGTGGTGGCACCGCCTTTCAAGGCACGGTTCTGCCCAGAACTGCTCTGTCATTGTGAACAAAGAGCGGTGCCCTTGGTAAAAAGTGAAAAATAGAGGTTCTCACGAATCTTCTCGAAAGAAGGCTTTGTGGCACCCTTATCCCTGATCACTAGGGTCAGTTAGGCTCGAGATCCATCCTTGTAGGATCTCCTAGCCACCTCACCCATCAATTTCTCAACAATCCCTATCCATTCCAAGCCTATAAAAGAAGGCTCAATTCCCATGGTTGAGGAGAGAGTAATGTTATGTTTTTTGCTTTGATATTCTGTCCTAAGTCATTCAATAGAGCTTGAGGGAGAAAGTTGGAGTTGTAGGGGAAAAGATGTTGGTTTTGTTTGAGAGCATATCAACACTAAGGCATAGGTTGTAAACTCTTTCTTCATTTTATTAATGTAAAGTTGCTTCATTTCCCATATACTTGTTATGTTATAATCTTGCATGTTATTGTCAGATTCCTTAGTCACTGACATAGATCTATAGATGATGTTATGGTATCTTTGATCTCTTATGTGTTTGATGTGTTTATGCAGGTATTTCCTTGGAGACCTTTTGTCATAAGAGAAGAACCATATCACTCCATCAAATATTGTATTCCAGGTGTCTATAGCTTCTAGGGAAAGTCTTCTGACCTTATTGTGAACCATCTGTTCTGGAACTGAACCATTCAGACCAGAGGAAAAGATTATGTTTGCCAAAGGCGCAAAATTCCTATCACCACTTTCCCATTTGGTTTTCTACCTAGGGAATATGTGTTAATAAGTTATCTTTTGGACTCCTCTCAAGCTCATATCCCTTCATTTCCTTAATTTATTTGTTATGTAGAATTAGATCATGGTGATTGTGGTTTATATGATCATTCCCATGGATAAACCTATTGAATCCCTTTGTTGTTTGGTTTCATGGTCAGCCCTAAACAAGAACTCAAATATTTATATCTAATTCTAAAAAGTTGTCAAGACTATCTCTATGGATCACCTAGTTTCAACAATAAATTCAGTTAGAGCTTCATAGATAAAGTTGTTCCCATGTGACATGCATGAAAAATAACTTTAGGATATTTGAGGGTACCCTTCCTTGGCTTGAGAACTGGTTCAAAGTCCTAAAGTGGCATGTGAAGGTTCCCCTACACATTATATCATGACATTTGGTCCTTATATGAGAGGAAACATCTCAGGGACAATAGGTTGTTTCCAAAATGTGTATGTAGTTGTGATTTGATTATAAGGATTTCAATTTTATGAATTGAATGGAATATGTTGAAAACCAACCAATCACATAAATGGATTTTCATATAATGTTTTACTTGCATATTATGATTTTTTGTTAAATTTATACATGAAATGTTATGTTCATTGTTTATCTTGAAAATGATTTTATATCAATTTATCCATTTTAAAAAAATTATTCAATTAACTAAAGAATGATCGACCCGCCCTTCTTCCAGATGATAGGTTTCTCATCAAGATAACTCTTGGGCAAGGTCTATCATTCCTTCCTTTATATTAATATTATCACCAAGTGGGATCTTGAATAAGGGTCATTTGGCAATTCTTGAAGCTAATTATTCTCATTGAAGGTTATCATGATAAAGGGTTGGTTGTCCCTTCTTTAAGATTGTAGTTTTTTTGTCTCGAGGATCATCGGGAATGGTTGGTAACCCTTCATCAAAATTAGTATTCTCTTTGAGGGGGAGCAAGAAGAAGGATTGGTTAACCCTTTTCAAGCCTAGTTTTCTCATCAAGGAAGAACTCAAGAAAGGGTTATCTGACCCTTTTTCAAACTTGTATATATGTTGTCAAGGGAAGGATTATAGGTGGGTTGGAATACCCTTCGTCTAGATTAATAATAATTGAGGGAGACGACTGGGAATGGTTTGTTGATCCTTCTTCTAGATTAATATATTTGTCAAGGGGGGCCTTTAAGAAAGGCTATCTAGCCCTTCTACATTATTATGATTAGCATTATTTGACTTTTAATGAAATAACTTGAATGGAATGATAATTTCTTGATAATATAGGATGACATATGTTGGGATGTAACTAACATGCTCCATTAATTTATTTTTTTCTTATAGGGGAGTATGGGGAAAGGCTAACTAACCCTTGTCATGTTCAACTAGAACATGATATTTATATAATATCAAACACCTTTAGAAATTACTCATACAAACAGATCACAGATCCACACACAAATGATTTAGGTGGTTAAAACCCTCGAAGAGGGAAACAGTCCATGACCCCAACCAAATATCCACTTGAGGAAATATTATTATGAAAAAGAAAAAAATGTTACAATCAGTTTCTCACAATTTATCATCAATCAAATGACCCTCCATACTCTTTGAATAGATATCATGAACCAATCGGGTTCTAATCCATATATCAATAGTCGTTAAGATCAAGGTGATAACGAACCATCTGATCACTCTATGTTTAGAACATATTATGACCATTGTATTACATATGTACAAATTCATACTAAAGAAAGTTCAGACTTTACCTAAAGATACATTGAACTAAGTTGATCTTAACTAACTCCAAAGTGTCTTAATAGGCCCTAAAATACCCCCTTAAAAACTTGGGATAAGATTGAAGGATTTACAAAAGTGACACTATAGGAGAAGGAAGGAGGCATTAGATCATATGCCCTCTTAATGACAAACTCCTAAACTCCTAGCACAGATCAAAGTTTTGAAAATTTTTATTATATAAGAGACTTTGTGAAAATGTCTGCAACTTGATCATTTGTAGGGAAAAATAAAACATCGAGAACGCGATCATGAACAAGATTTCTGATGAAGTGCATATGTAGCTCAATGTGTTTGTTGCACTGATGTTTAATTAGATATTTGGAGAGCTTGATGGAGCTCTGATTTTCACAACAAAAAGACTAATCGAATTTTGGCTTGAATCCAAACTTTGAAAGGATTTGTTAAATCCATAAGGCTTCCTAACTTGCATTAATTACGCCTCGATACTCTACTTTTGCTTAAATAAAAGAGCAAGAGCTTGTTATTTCTTACAAGACCAAGTGACAGGTCCAAAAACAAGACTAAAAAAAAACCTATATTATAATTTCAAACATCAAATCATTGGACCAATATGAAGTAGTGAAACCAACCAACAAAGGAGTCCCCCTGAAATGTAATGAATCCTAGAGTGAATTGTACCCTGGATATACCAAAGTATCTTTTTTATTTCTTTTGAATTGCTTTCATGGAATGTTTGCATATATTTGGCAACAAGACCAACAACAAAGTAAATATCATGATGGGTATGATTCAAGTATAAGAGAATACCAACTAACTGACTTTTCAAGGTGGCATCTGCTTCTAGAGAAGTGCAAGTGGTAGAAATTTTGACTCTAGCCTGGAAGGGAGATGGGGATGGTTTACTATCTTCCTTGTGAAAACAATGAAGAAGTTCACAAGCATACTTATATTGAGAAATAAATATTACTTCATGGTTTGCAGAACTTGGAGGCCAATAAAACAGTGCAAATGTAATAATTTTGTGATTTCAAATTTCCTCTTAAAGTTGTATTTCACATGGATTAAAAGGTTATGGTCAATACTAGTAAGACTAATGCCATCAAAATAAAGAAAAACGATGATGAAATGGTTTCCTACTTTCTTATAATAGACATTGGGGTCAAAATGGAATCTAAAAACACCAAAGTCAAGGAGAAATATATCCATTTTGGCATTCTAGGCTCAAGGAGCCTTTTTAAGGCCATAGAGAGATTTTTAAGGTGATAGACAAGGCTAGAGTCATTTTAAACATATCCAAGAAATTATTCCATGTAAATTTATTCCTACAAATCTCCTTGCAATAAGGAAGACTTGACATCCATTTGATGGACCTTCCATTTATGTGAAGCAGCAAGGGAAAGAAAAAGGAAGATGTAGTTCATTTTGGCGACATGGGAACATATTTCATTGTAGTCAATTCCTTGAACTTGGGAAAATCCTTAAACTAACCTTTCCTTAATTCTTTCAAGACATCCATTAGATACATACTTAGTTCTATATACCAAATTACACCTGACAAGTTTTCTTCCTTTCGAAAGAGGTACAAGATCCCAAGTATCATTCTCCATTAAGGAATGATATTCTTCATCCATAGTTGTGTCCCAATATGGATTACTTGAAGATTTTGCAAATGTTTCTGGATTATGATTCTTTGAAATCTAAGGCCAAGATAGAAGAGGCACGTTGGAACTATGAACATGTTCAACGCTAATCTCTCGGATCACAGTATCAGGAGATTCTACGTATGTTGTACAGACCTATCAAGGAAGCGGTTAAGCTGGTGAAAGTGGAGGAAAATGAGCAGACAAAGGTGGATTTTCATCCTCGTTGTCATCAGAAGAATAAGTTAGAGTAGGAACACTATCAAGGAATTTGGGATTAAAAGAAGGAAAAAACGTCGAATTAGGCTCGCAGGACAATATATTTTCATTAAATTTTGCATATCTTCTAATAATTATATCATTTGATTTTGATTGAAGAATTCTATAACCTTTTACATCTTCATAATATCCAATAAATATGAACTTTTAACTCTCTGGATGCAATGCTTTACATTTTTCATCAGGAATATGAGTCCATGCTTCAATACCAAACCCACATAAGTTGTTAACATCTAGTTTAATATTATTCCATGCATCTTCTGGTGTTACATCTTTTAAAGCTTTGGTGGGAGGGTGATTAACTATTTCATTGGCACAACTAATGAATTCAACCCAAAACTGAAGACTTAGTCCCTTAGCTTGGAACATGTAATTATCCATTTATTTTGATGTGCAATTCTTTCTCTCAGCAACAATATTTTTTTTTGGTGTATATTGAACAATATGTTTCATTTGAATTTCTTGTGCAGTACATCAAGTAGTAAATTTGACGTTTACATATTCACCTCCATTATATGTTCTTAACTTGTGTATTTGTTGTTTGGATTGTTTCTCTACAATGTATTTATAGGCCAAAAACTTGTCAAAATATTCACTCTTAAGTTTTAAGAAGGTTAACCCAAGTGTGTCTGGAGAAGTTATCAATAAAAGTTAAGAAATACTTGAATCTAGAGAAATAACCAGAAGGAAGTGGATCGCACAAATCACCGTGAACAAGCTACAATGGGGACAAGGTATGCCAAGGGGCATGATTTTCAAAACCGTCTCGATGATTTTTGTCGATAACACAACCAAGAAAAACACTATCTATACAAGAGATGAGAGGAAGACCATCACCATTTTCTAATTGCATAGTTGCTGCAATGAGCGATAGTTTAAATGACCAAATCGCTCATGCGAAAGTTTGTTCAAGTCATCGCTACGAGCAATAAAAATTGAGGGAAAAGGTGATGACCTATTTTTTTTAATATGTGAAACCTGGTAATATAATCAACAATTCTAGTAGTTAGGACATGCTTAGGATATTTGAAATCATTGATTACAACTTGGTGAGGTGTAAACATTACAATCTTACCTTCACTAGAATGAGTGATTTGATATATTGATAACAAATTGCAAGAAATTATTGGAACGCATAATACATCATTGAACTAACCATCATCTACCTCAACTATAATAGATCCTATAAAATTAAGAGATCTATCATAATCAACAAATATTTTTTGTGTTACATTCATTTAGAGTAGAAAATATTACTTTATCCTTATCCATATGGTAAGATTCTCTAGAATCAATGAGTCACTCATTGGAAGAAGGGAGATACGATGTGTTGAAGGAAAAACCAGAAACACAAAGTGCATGCCTTTGAGTTGTAAAGTCAAAATATGAATCAAGGTTTATATTGTGCTTCTCCATTGATGCTTTCAAGGCTGCGATATTTTTCAAAAACTAAGATTCCACATGACCATCTTATTGTAATAGCGCTCAGTATTCTTATCTTTTGATTTGGTTCCCTTATCACCATTGGAAGGATGAGTTGGTTGAGAGGGTTTAGGACCCTTGTTTTGCTTATAATTGCAAGGATGTTGGTTATTCAAATTCGTGGTTTTGTTATTATGTTGTTCCACTAAGTATTTTCTAGATGTATCAGCATTGTTGATTAGTCCAAGATGTACGAGCTTATCTTTATCTTAGATCAATGAAACACAAAAATATTCAAGACTGGGTTCTACACAGTGAGCCCCCAAAGATTCTATCATGGAGTAAAGGGTAGATACAAAAATAGATTAGGAATGCCCAAGATTGGAAAGAATAACGTAAATACATTGATTTTTTTGCTTAAGTATTTCACATTCTTCAACTAATGTTCTAAGGGTTTTGAAATTAGATAGATAGTCTTGAATTCAAAAAAAATCACTTGGATTTAAAGCAACCAACTCATTTGCAAGTTGGTGATCTCGAATCTCATTTTGTTTACCAAGCACATTTTCCAAATTTTCCCAAGCCTTATCTGGTTCATCAATTCCTTGAAGGTGGAATCGTAACTCATTAGAATTTGACATCCCAATTAATCCACGAGCTTCATCACATGTATCGACCCATTTGTTTTTCTTATCATCATCAATGGGTTCAATTTCTTTTCCTAAGGTAATCTGGTAAATTCCCCTACTTCGAAGGATATCCTCCATACAGGATTCCATGAGAAGTAGTTGGTATTGGTAAGCATAATATCACATGGAGCACCCATATTGAAATGCATATTTAATATGGATTTAAAGGTAGAAACTGATGGTCTAAATGAAAATATCTCGAAAAAATGGGCAGTTAACAAAATGACATTAAAACATAATCTAGATGTCAAAGCTATGCCCTTTGAAGAAATGCATAAAAAGGAGCGAAGGATCCACATGGAAGGAAAAGGTTGATATACGTGGTGATGGGAGAGAAAAAAATATAGTCAGGAATTCCCCTCCTTACTAAATTTTCCTATAAGCTCACTTTTACAAATAAGTTGCTTCAAAATAAGTGACCCACTTTTATAAAAAGAAGTGGGAGCACTTTTACAATATAATTACTATATAACTTAAAGTTACATGAGATTTAAAAAAAGTAACAGAAGGAAAGACTTACCCAAGACCTATTAATTTTTAAAGTAACTTTCAACCAGTGAGCTAAGCAAAATATTTAGTAATATTATGGAAGAGAATGGAGGTGTTATTTTTGTTGTTGTTGGAAGAGCATGCCTACCCAAAAACCCTTGCCTTTTGGCTTGCAAGGAACTAAACACAACCACACAAAAATATAAAACAAAATTATGAAACTAAAATGTCTCTTGAATTTGGTGTTAGTCGTTGGTTAGCTTCCCCGAAAAATATATTTGTTCTCACTATTTCTAGTTTACTTAGTTTGCACAAAGCTCATGGAAAAGAGCATACGTAGTAAAGGAAATTATTTCCTCTTTGTTTTTTATTTGTCGAGTTCACACAAAGCACATGACAAAGACAATATGCAGGAAAAAGAAAATTTTAGGGGAAAAATTTAGCCCATGGGCTACTTTTCCATTTTTTCTAATATGTTTCACCCAAATTCCACAAGTTCAAAATTTTTTACTCTGAAAAACACCAAAAGCGTCCAAAAACTATATAAAACTTTTAGAAATTTGAATATTTTTTTAAAATATCACTAACATTTTATGGTTGGAAATTTGATATTTAGTAAAATTCACTAAAGTTTCTACACTTTCATAGAATTATGGATCTTTAAAAAATTCTATGACACAGATTGAAAAGGTGTCAAATCTTGGGGAAAAACCAGGCTAATATCTAAAGGAATATGAGAAAAATTTTAAAAATGCATAATTGTAAAGAGTATGCATTTGAATTTGGTAAAATGATCGTATCTTGGGAAAACATAAACCCTTTTCAGTGAAACGAAGAGCATTTCCAACTGAAACCAGTGCTTTGGATGCAATGGAACACCTCTCTTAGTCCACAAATGTATATAAGAAACCAAAACCCCTTTGATGTATATGACAACACCGATTCAATATCTTGATCATCAACGGAAGTATAACATCATAAGAGCTTTGATTCCATGTTCGACTAACAAGATATTTCTAAAAGGTCGAACACCTCAAAAACGACTCACACAAACAAATCATAGATCAACGTGCCAATTTTTTACGTGGTTAAAACCCTCGAAGAGGGAAATAGTCCACAGGCCCAACCAAATAGTTACTTGAGGCAAAATTATTATGCAAAAGAAAAGAAATGTTACAATGATTTTCTCACAATCTATCATTGAGCAAAATTACCTCCATGTTATCTAAATAGAGATCATGGACCAATTCGGTGTTAAGCCACATATCAATGGTCGTTAAGATCAGGGTGAGAATGAACCATCAGATCACTCTATGTCTAGAACGTATTGTGACTGTCACATTGCATATGTACAAATGCATACTAAAGAAACCCACTTTACCTAAAGATACAGTAAACCAAGTTGGTCTTAACTAACTCCTAAGTGTCTTAATATCCTTACAAATCACTTTGCCTTATAAATAAAAATAGGTTGAAGTGGTCAATTTTCCCTGTCTCACATATTTTTTTTACATTTTCAATTTTCATTAAATTTATATATTAATATGTTTTTCTTGAATTTTTTTATTATATTATTTGATTCCATTTTTTAGAAATATATGTGTATTTAATTATAGTTTGTGGCCTTTGATAGAATCTTTATAGGTTGCGGCATTAGGTCAAATATTTGTAGTTCAAAGGGTGGGGGTGAAACATCTTCTTATATGATTTGAAGCACTTCCAAGACCCAACTATGGTCCAAATTTTAGTCATTTTGGGCATATTTATAAGTTCCAAACTCAGGATCCAAGTTTAGTCGTTTTGGGCATATTTATAAGTTGTAATAATTTATAGTATAAACCAACCATTATACACTTTACTCCTATACATAACTTTAATTAGTTTAAGACTTGATCACTTTTCTTGAGAACATTTGGAGAGGTCATCATACTAAGGGATGAGAAAAATAGATGTCACTACATAATAAGTCAATAAGTGCATGCTTCAAACAAGGAAAAAAACATCTAAGGCATTTAATCCAATCTACTTCACATCAACCAAACAGATGCCAAATATGCAAACAAAATTGTCCAACAACACAAACTACATTAACTCATTAATTAAGACAAACAAGGAGGATTAAATGGTTGTATAGACAATGACACACATTTATATCAAGTCAAAAATATTTTCAAGTGTTTCCATAACTGATCATCAATCCAACCATAATCAATCCTAGTAGTTGGTATTAATCTAGGATCACAAATGCTTCAAACAAGGGGGAAAAACATCTAAGGCATTTAATCCAATCTACTTCACATCAACCAAACACATGCCAAATATGCAAACAAAATTGTCCAACAACACAGACTACATTAACTCATCAATTAAGACAAACAAGGAGGATTGCATGGTTGTGTAGACAATGACACACGTGTATACCAAGTCAAAAATATTTTTAAGTGTTTCCGTAACTAATCATCAATCCAACCATAATCAATCCTAGTAGTTGGTTATATTAATCCAAGATTTTGTCTGTTATACATCTTCATAAAAAATATATAAAAGTAAATATTACCATAATACCTAAATGATTAAATGCATACTCATTTCTCCAAAGGTTGGTTGAATTTATATTTAATAGAGGTATCTATTCTATCTCTTTATATCCTAAAACAAATTTAACTAATTTAAAATAGATAAAAAAATTAAAGAATAAAAAATATCATAAAAAATAAAAAGTAAAAATAAAAACTAATTTAATAAATTTAATATATATATATATATATATATATATCATAAAAAATAAAAAGTAAAATAAAAAAATATAGATATACCTCATAACAGATGATGATGATGGTGATGGTTAGCGTCCATACTTTGGTTTATCGGACCTAAAGAAATGAATTATTTAGTTTGTTTTAAAATTGTATTCCTATGCTCAAAGAGCTTGGAGAGAAGCGTCCCGAGTTCACTACAATTTTGGCATATTAAAAGGCTAGGAAGGTCGGTATTGCAACAAAGGTTATGAAACTGAGATCTAATGTGGGTGTACGGGGGGTACTCTAAGAGGAAGTGATTTTCATCCTCAATGTTCATATTCTCCTAGAGATGGTAGATCCTTTCCACCCATGGTGTTTTAGGGACTGCCCAACGACCTGTTTCACTATGGAGTTCATGAGAGCTCATTTTTATCTTGGCTATATTAATTTTTTTCTTTGAACTAGTTAAAACAGAGAAATACTTTTGATCTTTTAGAGTAGGGTTGATGACCTCCTTATAATATCTTAATTTTCTTTTAGCCTCTAAATCTTTCTCACACCACATTTTCTCTTTAAACTTAGAAGTAACAATATTTTTAATGTTATTATTATTTTGCAATGCAACATTTTCGTCGCTCTCCCAATGGTTTAACCAGGCCCTGGTATCTTTATACCAACCTTGCTTGAGCCTTAGGTGGTTTTGGATGGAGTTTAAAGCTAGCTTAGGAAGTATATGGTCTCCCATGTTATTGATTTTGTGCTTGTACAACAGGAGCCTAGTCATAGCTAGGCTCTCGATAGGGGAAAGACCCACTTCTATAAGGAGAATAGGATATGGTGTATTGCTTTTAATTTTGAGGTTATATGTTATAAAACGCTTCTGAATTTGCTCAATCTTTCTCCAGGATTCTCTAGAGATGCTGCAACGCCAAAAACCTCACATCCATGCAAGATAACAGGAGTGCCTAAAGTTTCGAAGAGGAGCTTCTTTTTATCCCAAATCACAAGGTTTGTTGCTTTACAATTATTTTCAAGACCAAAATAAGATTTCCACCCTCCATTAATCCTTTTCTCAATGCTATAGTTCCAATTGAGCTTGTGATGAATATCAATTCCTAGGTATTTGTAAGAAGACACTTCCTCCAAGTTGTTATTGTCATACACAAAATTAGCGTAAGTGTCCTTCTTGGATTTGATAATCATAACTTTTGTTTTGTCAGTGTTAACAGTCATACCCAAGTCATACCCAACGTAGAACAAAAATCCTTAACACTTCCTTAAAAAAAAAATTCATTTTCTCATAATATTTAGCGGTTCACATCTAAATAATATCTAACTAAGAACATACGTGAACCTAAATAATATCTAACTAAGACCATAACGTAGGTACATCCCATAACAATTTTAAGACAAAAGTGATAACATAAGAGAGAACACCATATACAAGCTAGAGAAGACACTGGTATCCATCATACCATAAAATTCATTAAGCACAATTTAGATCATCATCGTAATGCATTATGAACCATACAATGCAATCTCACAATAGTGAATAACTTGATTCAATTTATAAATGAGACTAAAGCCATTTCGATATATAGGTTTGGGTTATTTACCCAAAACCTAGAAGATGTCCACTAGACTCGGTAAAAGGACCCCGACCCCATAGTATAGGAGCGTGGCCAACATGGTTTTGACTTCAAACTTATTTGTTGGTCATACCTTGTTATGTGGAGCTTGGCATCTAAGTATGAAAAGAAAAGGAAAAGGAGTCGAGTGAGGGACTTAGGCCCTCTAAACACTATTAACATTCAACATTCAAACTTTTTCATCCCCATACGCCTCGAAGGTGGACACGGTTGCCATCACCACTAAAAGCAAACACAAAAAGGTGAGATGCATGAACCATATTAAATGATGGAAACCAAAAAAGTGGGAAGGGTGATGTGGTCATGGTGTAACTCTATGACTTCGGTGCGTAAGGAGTATATATTTCAAATCTCCTTTCCTACCATGCTCCCATTCCCTTTCTAAGGTTCATATGTCCATCGATTTTACTCATCCTAATTGAGATTTTAGGATGGATGTGGTTTTCTCTGTGTGATTATGGGCTTTGGATCAACAATTTTTTCTTAACTTAAAAAAAATAAATCAACTTTTCAAAATAAAGAAACTTAACATTAATAAAAAAATATAAAAAACCAAAACAATATTCTTGAGATCACAAATTTGAATAGAAGAAGAGGTGGTTGGAGAATACATCGTTCATTGACAAAATATATGTTGTAATTTTAAGTTTTACATATCTCTCCCATTTATCTATAAATTAGAAAAACGGTCTAATTTTTCAATGGATATATATAAGATAGTATGAAGACGAAATGATTAAGGAATACAAATTATGTTTTTTTTATTCTTTCCCTCATTATAGTTTTGGATGAGGATATTTACATAAAACATTTAGGCGGTTATTAATACAAGAAATTTGGCACAAAAGAAGATATGTTTCTTCCATCTCGTTGGTAAAAAAAGGAGATGTATCTAATTGGTATATCATGTACAACTTCCCGATAATGTGTCCAAAAGATTGAGAGTACAACAGAACTTATTGCGACATTATAGTCATAATTATAATCTCAATTTCATTAAATTTTGATTAAAAAGGCAATACCTAGATTAAGAAATTGGGAAATTTGATTATAAAAGTGCGAATATTAGTGTTTTTAAGTGTAAATTTGGATTTTGAAAAAGTGCATATTGATTTTCAAAACAATATCCAATAATTTGGAATCTAAAAAGTGAATTCTGATTCCAAAAGTATCAGTTTTATTATTTTATCTCATGCCTCTTTTTCATATGGACAATGCACAAATAAATGAATTATGGAATATTCTTGTTTTTGACAGATTATAAATCATGTTAGTCCATGTTAATTTCAATTTTTACCATTATCATAGACAAAGATTTTATTAGACATCTAAACATACATATTTTTTCTCTTCACGCTTGTTATTCCCTACTTCTTCTTCCAATTCTAAAAGTGTGAAGAAGATACCGAATATTTTATTTTTGTCTATTAATTCCCTATATGATTATGGTAGATATTGTTAAATATATCAATATTGAAAAAATGCAAAAAAATAAAAAAATAAAACATATGATGAGGACAACCATTGCATTAGAGTGTTGTATTTTTCCAAAGGAATTTAAGGCAACCTCAACACCACTTGTATTCCACATATTAAAGAAACTTATATATACAAAAATATGATAGCTGGAATATTTCCTTCGACTATTAACTCTTCAACTTTTATCGATATCCATAAATAGAAGAGAAATTAAAACTACTAGTTGTTTGATTATTCAACCATATTTGCAAATAAAACAAAATTGAAATTATGAGCTACTAGGTTGTACAACAATAATTACAAATGCAATGAAAGTAAAGCTACAAGTTTCTCTTATGTATATCCAATATGATATTTAAGGTTCAAAACCACATTTTTCTTCTTTCCACATTCCCTAATTACTCAAATATTTGTTAGAATTTATAAATATGCATTAACATATAACAATAGATTACTAACATGTAAATCAATAACTGAAATATGACTATTCCAATCTTCTATCAACACAAGAATCAAATAATCAATATAATATGCAAGAAAGGAGAGAGAGAAGAGAGGATAGCTTTTACGTGGTAAAACCCCAAATGGGGAAACATCCACGGAAGGTTGATCTCATTATTCTTTAGGAAACTTTCACTCTTACAATGCTTTGCACCCCCACATAAGTTTTACATCACAACTATACAATATTTGTCAATATGGCACAATGTCTTTTCATGTTCCAAATGAGACTCCTTCACCTCTATTATATATGCTAGAAGGATGGATGTGCATATCCCATAATAAATGTAGGATAAATATTTTTCACCTCTTTTATATAAAAAATGGTAATATTTTTCACCTCCATGATGCATGTGAGATAATCCTTTGCCATAAGATAAAGAGTTATGAAGAATGTCATTCCTTCTTTTCTAGGCAGGACTCATTATGTTTACAAAATGCCTTAGCTAAGCTTGTACAACAATAAATGAGACCATTAGACATCACACTAGACAACATTACACATTCTAATATTCCCTCTTAATGATGACTAGCAGCATAGAACAAAAATGGAGGAAGATGTCATTAACATTTCACCTTGATGACAATTGCCCTCATTCCCAATAAGTTGCAAAGATGCATAAACTTTGCCTCTATCATGGATTTGGTGAAGATATCTTTCGCTTTTTGTTTCGTGGGACAATACTCCAAACAAATAAAACCATCCACAATAACATCTTGAACGTAATGAGTATTAAGGTCAATATGTTTGTTCTTGGAGTGATTCACTAGATTATAAACAAGTTGAATTGCACATTGATTGTCACATCTTAAATTAGTAGGAGAATTATGAACTACTCCAAGATCGGTAAGAACATGTTGGATCCACTCTACTTCTTTACTTGCCATGTACTCTACTTCACAAGAAGAACAAGAAAGCATTCTCAACTTCTTACTGGACCATGAAATTGAACCTGAACCAAGCTAAAATATATATATCCTATAGTAGACCTTCTATCTATAGTATACCCTTCCCAATAATAACATATATAATTAAGAAGTGAAATTGAGTCTTTGCTAGAATAAAAAACACCATAGCGTAAAGTCCATTGAAGATATATGAGAATTCCCTTGGCTTCTTTCTAATGGATATCATGAGGCTTTTGTATAAACCTAGAGACGATGCTAACAACAAAAGAGAGATCAAACATGCCATCTGTCAAATATATCAAACTCCCCACAAGTTGATGATAAAGAGTGACATCGACAAGAGGAGTGTCACAATCAATAGCTAATTTTAGTCCAAACTCAAATCATGTTGGTGAAGAATTACAATCACTCATATGAAAATGTGCTAGCAAATCAGAAGCATACTTAGGATGAGAAAGAGATATCCCATTAGCCATGTGCCATATCTAAAGACCCAAAAAATAAAGTAATAGTCCTAAATATGTCATTTCAAATAATTGCTTAAGATCATTTTTCAATTCTTGAATTAATAAAAGATGGATGTCAATAAGGATTACATCATCCACATAAAGAACCACAATAGGGACATCATCATCAAAGAACTTAACCTGCATATATGGATGATATCTACACCACTTGAAAAAAACATCAAGAATTAAGTATCAATTTTCTCATACAAAGCCCTAGATGCAAATTTAAGACCATATAAAGACTTGTTCAATTTGCATACCAAACTTGAAGTTTTAGAGGTGATAAAACCAGGTGGATCTTGCATATGAATTTCTTCACGAAGGTCACCATTTAAAAAATCACTCTTGAAATCCATTTGGTGAATTTCCAATTGAAAAGAGACAACAAGATAAATTATGGTTCTTATAGTGTTCGAATGTTCGTTTTAGTAATAGGAGCAATGGTTTCAGTATAATTTATACCTTATTGCGAAGAAAAACCTTTAGTGACTAACCAAGCCTTAAATTTTTAAATTTATCCTTCCGCAATAAATTTCATTTTATAAATCCATTTACAACGAACTAAATTATTTCCAGGAGGAAGAGGAAGAAGAGTCCAAGGCTTATTCTTCGTTAAGGATCCATATTTTGCAATCATTGTTTTTCCCCATTTTAATTAGTGTGTCTTTAGCTTGAGCATATGTGGAGGGATCATTTTTGGCTAATAATCTTGTCTTAAATAAAAATAAGATCTAATTCACCGAGTGTCAGATGAAATACCAACCTCAAAACTTGCAGTTTCAAGTGCTTTCTGTGCCCAAATTGGAAGAGGAGTAGAAGTGGGAACCACTCTAGTATCTTTGGAAAATTCAGGTGGATCACTCGATGCAGAAGGTGAAATAGGATATAGGTCATGAATAAAACAAGAGGAAGAGGTAATAGATATGGGGGAAACATAAGATAAAGGAAAATTCAAGATAACATGAGGTTCAACAGATTTAGGGGGTGGAGAGACTTCATTGAACTGAACATCACGTCAGATGATCACACCGTGGGTAGATGGATTCAATAACTTGTAAGCTTTATAATCTTCACTATGACTAATGTATATACATTTGTGAATATTTGAGCTATAAATTTTTTCGATTTTCATCATGAATATGGGCCCAACATTCACTGATGAATATCTTAAAGTTACTAATCTTTGGTTTCCTTCCACTCCATTTTTCTTCGGGAGTAACCTACAAAAATTCTTTAGTAGGAACCCTATTCAAAATATGGTTAATACAACAAATAGATTCAACCCAAAATATTTTTTGTAATCCTTTAGAATATAGCATCATCTAGCCATTTCAACTAGAGTTCTATTTTTTTTCGGCAACCTCGTTTTGTTGAGGTGTGTAAGAAACAATCTTTTGATGTTGAATACCATGTTTAGATATGTATGCACTAATTTTTTTTAGTGTACTCCCCCACATTATCAGTTCTCAATGTCTTAATATATTTACCAAATTGATTTTCAACCAAGGCTTGAAATTCTTTAATGTTTCAAAAAATAAACTCAAGTCTTTATGCTATAACCATCAATAAAAGTAATGAAATAGACAACTTGAGAGAAGTAAGCAGTTTCAATGGCAACACATATGCCACTATGAATTAGTTGCACTTGTTATTTGGCACATCAAGGTTTATCCTTATGTTGTTTACCAAGCACACAACCTTCACAGACTCCTTTAGTGGAAGAAATTGTAGGTAAGC
Source organism: Pseudotsuga menziesii (assembly GCA_001517045.1). Lineage (NCBI taxonomy): Eukaryota > Viridiplantae > Streptophyta > Pinopsida > Pinales > Pinaceae > Pseudotsuga > Pseudotsuga menziesii. The sequence goes on from LPNX011167659.1 coordinate 709,113, forward strand.
CAAGTACCAGTTTAGATAAAAGTTGATTTTTATCGAGTGACCTAATTTTTCAAGCCATTATTTACTTTGTTCATTTTCCTGAGCAACATAGGAATAATATGGTTGATTTTTAGGTGAATTAAAACCAATAAATTTTACTATGGATGACAAATGAGAAAAATGAGTAGATGCTAAAAATATATATGGTGACTTGCATAATCAAGAGGTTCTCTGTTATAGACTAAGGTTTCAAACTAGGGCTTGTCCTTCATCCAATGGTTGGGCCTCTCCATGACCTCATCCATGGACGCCATAGGGGTGGAAGGTCATTCTTCTCACCTCTCCTTTGCAAGGTAGCTAGACATAGAACAACATCTCAGTTAAATAGTAACAAGAATCAATGGTGGCAAGGTGGATTAGAGGATACGCTCGTTTGAGGAGACCATAAGATAAACAAGGGAAAGGAAAGGAATATAACAAAATAGAATCTACCTCGCATCCAAAGGTGTCTTGGGCCTAGTAACCGAGAAAAATGTATCCCACAAACCATCAAAATTCCCATATATGATGTGCAATCAAAGCGGTATGAAGGATACAAACAATTTATTATGAATGATGCTTTAATTGTAAAGTTTTGGGGGCTATGGCCATATGAGAGAGACCTCATTTGATGGATCAAAATGTGGTGGAAATTGAAGGGCCATTACGACCTTCGTTTGGGATCAAACTATTTTTTCATAGCTACATTTCACAACTTGGAGGACATATATCGTATCTTTGAAAATAGGCCATATTACTACAACTCCGTGGGCCTCTTCCTACAAGGATGGACGAAAAAATTCAGTCTTGAAAAAGAGGGTTTTACCTATGCTCTAGTATTGATCCATATTTACTCTTTGTTGTTAGAGTTTTTTTTACTTGAAACATTGGGGGAAATCGATAATATCCTCGGGAATTAGTTTGTCAAAGTCTCATAAGCGACCAAAGTGGGAAGGTACACTTCATATGCTCGAAAATATGCTTATCTCAATATATTGCAGGCCCTTTGTAACACCCTAGTTTTGACCACGTTTGCATTAAAATGTATATGATGTATATATTGTAATTAATCATGGTGTGGAGCTAAAGGAAAAATCCCCACCATCGATTTAATGTTTTATGTTTCGGCAATTAAAATCGTTGCCGATGGTATATCGTGCTATCCGACACATTATAATTTTGGCATCATGTAAATATGCATTTTAATTAAAAATCCCCACAACCAGCTAAGGCAATGCAACCATAATGAAAAGGGCATGATTTTCCTAAGGAATAGGGAGGGGAATTATTGAAACCTTTGGGGCAATGGGGAGAATCCAAACGTCAAAGGGAGATCCCATCAAACCCTCAACTGCCTATTTTGTCTTTTTCCCCAATCATTAAATTCTGCAAGAATGTGGTTGAATTAGTTATTGCATGGAGTGGGAAGAGTATGGGCAGAAATTCGAATTGGGCAGAGGACCCATTTTTTGAAAAACGTGTTTTGACTTCCTTGGCAAGGAAAATTCCCCAAAAAAGTATGTCATTCTGCCATAGACCCACGTTCTTAATTTTGCTCAAGCAGGGAAGCTTAGGAGCTATTTTACCTCCACGATTTTGTTGGATGTGTGTTCTTCCTTCACGATTTGGGCTCCTGGACATTTTCCCCCATCTTCAGAAATCCACGTTGGGAACTCTCTCAAACGGATGGAAGTTTCATGAGTGTGAAATCCACGATTTTGGATTTCTGTGTATTTCTTCCTCACGTGGACAGTCATTCTTCATTTTGTTGGAGTCTGAGAATTTCTTTTTGTGATGTTGTTGTGGTTGGGTTCTTCCCCAACATTTTCTGTTGCATTTTCCCAATGTTTACCAATCTACAAATCGTTTTTATGTTGCCCATCTATTTTGAGGAGAGACCACATCCTCTTGAATGTTGTTGATGAATTCGTTTTTGGCCACGTTAGGCCCAAAACGTCCCTGGGATACGACCTGTTGTTAGTGGGTTGTTCTTACCCTCCATGGGAATTAATTGTGTGGCTAAAGTGTTCTCCTCTACCCAGAAATGGTGTATATTGTTGTGTATGCAATTGGTCTTTGGACTGTGTACGAGTGGAAAGGAGTCTGCTTGAAAAACCTAGTGTTTTGTAGGAGCCTCATAGACAGAGCTATAGGGTTGATTCTCTTCTCTACACCCCCTCAATAGCACTGGAAGGGAAGTCATGTACTCAGGGACTATGCAGCAGAGAAGGGAATGATTCCTTGTGTTGGGTGTGTGTAGATGTCCTAGGAGTCAAGCTAGTTCTGGTGTAGGCATCCTCAACTCTTTAGTGATCCCACTAGCTTAGTAGACAGTGCTTCCATCTCTTGATAACCTGATAAACCCAAGTTGTTGGCCTGGTTATGTGTTGTTGTGTACTCTTCACTTGATAAACCCAACTATGTTGGCTTGGCTGAGTCTTGACATATCTTTGGCTATGTGTGAGCCTGCTTAGTTTCCTTTTCCTTGGGGAAATCATGCCCAGCTCGAGGGTGGCGGTGTTGTTGAGAGATTAAGGAGCACACTAGCCTATGGTTGGGTGGAATGTTGCAGCGGCATAGCTGGTTACGGGAAGCTTCATTCGAAGATAAGTATTCTTGTGTAATCACCCATGCAACTGTATTGTTTATATGAATTACGATGAACATGTTAAAATGTGTTGAATGCTTTAATTAAATGTAATTGCTTCCGCTGAATGTTAATTATTTATGCATATGTGTATCTTGGTTCAATGCATTTTATTTTACGTTTTATGGGAATAAATGCCCGGGTAGATAGTGTTATGGTAGCGTCCTCTTTGTCGGTCGGAGGGTCGGGGACCCTACACCCTTACTGGAGAGATATGCCTCGCATAACACGATGAATACTGGATCTATATTATAGATTATGAACATATATCTTTTAGATGTTGGAAATGACATGTTCATGGGAATCTATTCACGGATTTACTGCTCAATAATCCTCCTAAAACAACTGAAGAGAAATTGCATAGGAACAAGGAAACTCAATCCATGTCCAAGGGAGGAAAAGAGAAACTCACAAATAAGCAAACGGTAATGGGGAAATCCTTCACCTCAAAGAATAGGTTCGAATATCTACCCTCATATCTTGAATCCACAACAACAGAGGGAAATAGAGATGAAGAACGACATGATAAACCACAAGTAGAACCAACTAAAGAAAGCCCAATACATCATGTGCAATCAATACCAATTTTGAAGGAGAGTGTTGCAACAAGGAACATATATCCAACACCCATAGAAAAATAATATGTAACAATGGAAGATGGTGTCGATTTGGAGTTATATTTTGACGACAACGAACTGGTGGGACTAAATCCTGAAAATATTGTGGAAGCGTGTAGAAAGAGAGATTACTTGGATGTCCCAATAGAACAACTAGAAAAGGTTCATAATTTTTTTTCTTAACTCTAGAGAAGCTAAGGAAACTAGATCCAAGTCCAAGTTAGGGGTATATCAGGGACCAAATAAACCGATTTAAAAAGTCCCTAATAACAACAAACGGAAGGGGGTAATCCTACCAAGAAATTGATTGAAGAATTTGGGCATATCATGGTAAACTCTAAACAGATGGAGGTGCTAACACACACCTTCACCCCCATCTCACCCAAAATACGAATCAATGAAGATACAACCTTGGAGCATAATATATGTGAACAACAAGAGCAAGCAGAGACTCCCAAGGAAGTGTATTATAGAGGATCAACCATACATTTTTCTGTTACAAGAAAACATGTGCTATGGTGAGAAATCCAAGAGCATTCTCGCTATATATTGGCACCATGGGGAATTCATTACCAAGGATGCAAGAGAAATAGTAGGGGGGTTGGCTATCATTTGGAACCCTAATACAGTGGAAAATCACAACTCTTTCTCAACACACTGGATGTTATCAATGACCTTCAAGACTCTGGACTTAGAAGGTCAAAGGGTTGTACCACATGTATATGGGCCCAAACCCCAAGTGAGAAGCTCAACTTATTGCAAAACCTTAAACATATCAAGGATGTGGATGATAAGCAACACTGGACCATTGGAGGGGACTTCAACATGATCACCTCCTTGGGTGAAAAACAAGGCGGGATTTAAAGGCTAGGGACAAAAAAAATTGAGTTCAACAATACCATATAGGATCTCCACATGGTTAATCTAGAAACTATTAATGGTGTGTGCATATGGAGAAACTGAGGCTTATGATATTAACATGTTGCATGTTTGTGAGATCGATTTCTGGTATGTGATACTTTCTTTATGTCAAACATAACTATGGAGGCATTCATATTCCCCTTAAGTCGATTGGATCACTAGATAGTAAGCCTCACTATGGATATTGGGGGTACTCCATTGTATAATCCATTTAGATTTGAAAAAATATGGCCTTATAGCAAATAATTTCAAGATAAACTCAGTACATGGTGGGAGGAATCAGTGGTGCACTATGTCTCCCTAATGTATATATTTCAACAAAAGCTCAAGTGGTTTAAGCAAAAACTCAAGCACTGGAATAAAATAAGTTTTTCAAACATCTTCCAATCCAAGAGGAAATTGGAGGCCCAAATGAGACAAACACAACAGGATATTGTCCTACAGGGATGAAAAAAGGATCTCATCAAGCAAGAGAAATATTTAGCACAACAAATTGCATAATCCACTTTGTAGGAGGGAGACCTATTACGCTAAAATTTAAGGATCCAATGGCACAAAGAGGGAGAAAAAAACACCAAGTTCTTCCACCAATCCACTATCCAGAGAAGAAATATCAGTAGAATTCATAAATTAAAAACCACTCAAGGGGAGATGGTCACAAAGCGAAAGGAAATTGAAAAGGAATAGGTGAACCTATTCAAGGACCTCATGATAGAACCAAATTATAACTGATTGGAATCCATAAGCAATATCATGCATCACATTCCCCCCTTCGTCTCAAAGGAGAAGAAAACAACTATGATGAGACCCATGACCCAGGATGAGGTAGATATAGCAATTAAATAAATGTATATGGGGAAGTACCCATGCCTAAATGGATTCACTGCAGAAATTTTCCACCATTGTTGGCCCCTTGTCAAGGAAGAGGTTTGGCTTCTGGTCGAGGACTCACAGAGCTCAAAGGGGTTTTTTTCATCTCTAAATTCCACTTTCATCTCCCTCGTCCCCAAGGAAGATAAGGTGGAATGTCCAAAAAAATTCAGGCCAATATCCTTGTACAACGAATCTACAAAGTCATCACAAAGGTTATTGTGTTGCGACTAAAGCCGCTACTACCTCACCTCATCTCTCCAGAGAAAAAAGGGTATGTGGAAGGAAGGAAGACCGTGGATAGTTTCATATTGGCACACAACATGATACACTCTACTCAAACGACCAGAACTCCAGGAATGCTTATTAAACTAGGCCTCTCAAAAGATTTTGATAAGTTAAGTTGGTAGTATATGCGGGCTACCCTCACAGCATTTGGATTTTATCATCAATGAATTAACTGGGTCATAGCCCTTACCTCATCTACTTTCTTTTATATTCTTCTTAATATCTCTCCAACGGAAACCTTCTCTCCCTTAAGAGGAATCCGCCAAGCATTTATTCTCTTTCCTTTTTTTTATCCTAATGGTGGAAGGCCTACGTAGAAGAATCAAAGCCTCCATTCAAGACCATTCCTTGGTCGATCTTCCCCTCCATGGTATGCATCCACCCCACTCTCACAAACACTAATTTGGTTTATGATACCCTTCTCATGGGGTCCCCCTCGGTTAGAGAGGCCACCACTCTTCAAACCATTGTTAAATATTTAAGTGAAGCCTTAGGAACTTCGATCAACAAATCCAAATCACATATTTTTTTCTTCAACATCCCCCTTGTCATTCAATGTCACATCTCTAGGATCCTTGGATTCACAAGGATCACCCTTCCGTCCAAATACCTTGACATCACTCTCATTGAAAACACCCTTAGAAACAACTCGTCGAAACACCTTTTAACTTCTTTGGAAAAAGTCTATCTTCTTGGCCTTCTGTACCTTAAATATACCCATGTGCATAACCTTGCTCAAGTCATTCTTATAGGCCATACCACTTTACCTCTTCTCAGCTCTAGATTCCCCCAAGGAAATCTTAAATACGATGCATAACCTTTAGAGAAAATATTTGTGAATTGGAACATGAGAAGGCATAAATTGGTCCCTAGTCAAATGGGAAGACCTTTGCCAGCAAAACTTCTCTATAGGTATGCCATACCACTTTACCTCTTCTCACCTCTAGATGCCCCCAAGGAAAACTTAAAGACGATACATAACCTTTAGAGAAAATGTTTGTGGATTGGAACATGAGAAGGCATAAAATGGTCCCTAGTCAAATGGGAAGACCCTTGCCAGCAGAAATTCTCTATAGATATTGGCCTTAGAGACCATGAAACTATGAAACAAATTCTATGTGCCAAATTTTGGTAGCGTTGGATAAAAAGGTCAAATGACATGTGGGAAATATTCTAGAGAGCAAAGTATGCACCCAACAAGGATGAAAACAATCTTGATAGATGGGAGGACCCACAACAAGTCTCATTGATATAGAATGCAACATTGCATATTCGTATTATGATTAGGGTTCATTGTTTCTCATAAATAAAAAATGGAAACTCTGCTCGTTTTTGGGCAGATTCATGGCAACAACTTATTCCCCCATCCATGGAAGTGAGCCTCTACAAGAAATTTTGTATAACATTAAGCATCATCTCGATCACATGGTTTCTCGCTACTGGAGGAAGCCTCAATTGAGTGATAACTGGCGATAATGGAAAGGAACAAATGATGAAATAGGAGTCTTGGAGTATGTGGACATTCAACCTTGGTTAAAGAGGTTAGAAGATACAAGCTCCAAATCAATCAAGGTCCTAATATTCTCAGGTGGGGACATTCATCAACATGTAACTTCATGGTCAAAGAGGTCAACATCAGCTCATATCCTAAACAAAGTTGTGTTATGGGAAAGAATTTGGCACTCAGGCTACTGGCTCAAAATCTACTCATTCCTATAGCTAGTGGGTCAGAGACAAATACTAACTGTTAAATAAATGTAATAGTGGAAGATATTCTATTTTGGTATTATTATTATTACTCCTTCCGGAGATGTTGTTCCTCCTGTTAGGGATGTCATTGATGTATCTTGTCATGTAAAGTCTTTAGGTAAAACCTCCATTGTAAGTCAGGTCAGTAGTACCCACAAAAGTATTATTAAAATGTATTTTTGAGTCTTCCAAGGCAATCCAACCCTGCAATCAAGGAGAAGTTGACCCTATTTGGTTATTAGGCCTCTCAGATGATTAGTATAAATAGAAGAGGCACCTCCCTCGTTTGGACAAGAAGAGCACTAAAGCAAGTTCGCTATAGAGAGGAGAAACATTCCATCTAAGGAGGGGGAAGTTGTCTAGTCTTATTCTTTAGGTATTAGAATGTACTTGGTTGAAATCTATATTGAGGAAGTTTTTTTGGGTTTTATTCCCCATGAGGATTTCCCAGGATAAATATTTTGTGTTCTCTTTTTGTTTTTTTGTGATTGTTATTCTTTAAGTGATCCTTTTGTTTTGGCATAAAAAATTTTAAAATCTTAACACGGTATCAAATCCAACATGAAAGAAGACATTGTGCAATAGTTTTGCCGCAGTACAACAAGCTAGGTATCACTATTCTGAACACCTCCTTCCACAAAACAGTAAAAAAAGAAGAACCATTCAACTCTCCCTAGGAGGGTGCATCTTTCTGTCAAAGTAATTTTCATTTCTGTGGATTTTCATTTTTTGACCTACCACTACTATCGAGAGAAACCAGGGCACCATATTTTTCAAGTTTCCATCCACAAATTACATAAAATAAAGATACAATCTATCTTGCCTTGGGGAGGTGCATCTTTTCCTCCTATTTATCTACAAGGGATCCCAGTTGGAAAAGTAGGGGTTTTCAGTCAAACCCTAAGTCATTCTGAAGCAGAGTCTAGAAGAAGTCCTCAAATTGGTAAGTTCTATCTCCTATATTTCCATTTGAGGTTCTTATTCATTAAATATTTCCATTTGATGAAAATCTTGAGGGAGAAGAGAACTTTAGAGCATGGAAGTACATATTCATGCTCATCCTTGAAGAACATGACCTAGAAGGCTATATCAAAGATGAGTTCAAGAAACCAGAGGGAGATTAGGAAAAATCCAAGCACAATAAGGATATGATCAAAGCCAAGAGGATCATAACTGATTCTATCAAGGATCATTTGATCCCTTGGGTGTCTTCAAAGAATACTCCAAAGGAAATGTTTGATGCACTAACTAGTCTATTTGAAGGCAAGAACATCAACAGAAGAATGACCTTGAGAAACCAACTCAAGGGTGTGAAGATATAGAAGACATAATCTATGCAATCATACTTCTCAAGAGTATCTCACATCAAAGAACAATTAGAAATAATAGGTGACATGGTGGAATAAGTAGAAGTGGTGATGACCACCCTACATGGTCTCTTGAGAGAATGGGATTCCTTCATTAGAGGAATATGTGCTAGAAGAAAGTTAATCAAGTTCAACAAACTATGGGAAGAATGTGTAAAAGAAGAAGGAAGGATAGAAAATAGAGAAGAGAAGATAAATGATAATGGAGGTCAAGCTCTAGCTGCTCATGCAAAGAACATAAGAAACAAAAGGAATAAGGATCAAATTCTAGAATACCACCAGAATTTAAAAGAGGTAAGAGACCTAGAAAGGATTACTCATCCTTTGAATGTTATTCATGTTATAAGATGAGACATATTGCTAGAAATTGTCCTATTAAGAATAATTAGTTCAAGAAGAATAACCTAAATTACCATGCCCAAGCAGCCGAAGAAAATGAATCTGATAAGGAGAGGGATAGATAAAATGAATACTCTAGTGAAGAGTATGTCCTAATTTCATCTCTCACGAGATAAATATCTCATGGAAGTGGCACTTGGATTATAGAAAGTGGTGCTTCCAAACATATGACAGGTCACAAAGACTCACTCTCATGTCTTACCCAAAAAGACTATTCACACAAGGTACAACTTGGAGATGATTATTAGTACCCCATTAAAGGAATTAGAGAAGCCTCTTACAAATTAAAAACTAGAAAGTCCATGAAGATGAAAGAATTCTTTTATGTTCCAGTTTTGAAGAAGAATCTTCTTTCTATTTCAACTCTAGAGAAGAAAGGTTTTAGAGTTTCCTTTGTATATGGTGAAGTTATTATGTGGCCGAAAGGAAAGATAATAGATGATGCTACTGTAATTGGCGTTGTATAAGGAGGACTCTAAAATTGAAGGGGCACATAGATTCAACCCTTATATCCAATGCCATTAGTCCATGTGAACTTTGGCATATAATACTTGCTCATGTGAACTACAAAGCATTGCCAATTGTGAGAAAGGTAGTGGCAGGTCTACTAGAGATCTAGATCAATAATTAATGATTATGCAAAGGACGTGTTGAAGGAAATAACACCAAGAACCCACTCCCAAAAAGTAATAGAAAAGAAAAACGGGTCTTGGATATTGTCCACTTAGATGTGTGGAGACCAATGTCACATGCTTCCTTAAGCAGGTATGTGTACTATGTATCTTTTATTGATGACTAATATCGTAAGACTTGGATGTATTTCTTGAAAGGTAAAGATGAAGTATTTGAAAAATTTAAGGAATTTAAGGCTCTTGTGGGAAATATATCTGTAAAGAATATCAAGACCTTAAGATCATATAATGTAGGAGAATTCCCTTCAAATGAATTCAAGGACTTCTGTAAGGAAGTCGAGATTAAGATGGAGCTTACCACACCCTATAATCCCCAACAAAATGGAGGGGCAAAAAGGAAGAATATATCCATCATGGAAGCAATCAAAGCAATGATCCATGATAAAGATCTACATATGCATTTATAGGTTGAAGCAAGAATAACTGCAGTCTATGTACATAATAGAACATCTCACAATGCTCTTGGAAACAAAACCCCAGAAGAGATTTTCACTGGTGAAATCACAAACTAAGCCAATTGAAGATATTCGGTTGTCCCGTGTACTTACATGTTCCAAAGGAGAAAAGATCAAAATTGGACTCTTCAGGAAAGAAGAGATTATTTGTTGGATACAGTGACCAATTAAAAGCTAATAGAATCTACATTCAAGGTTTCTGTCAGATTGAGATCAACAAAGATGTTACACAACCTTCACCAAATCCATAAATATCTATGCAGATGAAGATCATGAAGAAGAGGAGGAGGCTCCTAGAACCACATAATCTACCAGACCACCAGCTAGAGACATTGAAGAAGATTCTATACCATAATATCATGACATGGTAGAACCCAATGACCCATGGAAACACCCTAGGAGATGATTTCAACAAAAAGAAGACTAGCTTGGGCTCGTGGTATAATCAGAGAAGCAGAAATATATGGTGCACTAGAAGGAAGTAAGAGACAAAGACTATGCTCTAAATATGTGGCATTAATGTGCAACCTTGTGGATGAAGAACCCACATGTTTTGAGGAAGCTTCAAAGAAGAAGGAATGGATGAAATCCATGATTGAAGAATACCAATCCATAATAAAGAATGATGTTTGGGATGTGGTGCCAAGACCAAAGGATAAGTGAGTAGTTTCTTCAAAATGGATTTTCAAGGCAAAGCATTCAGCAGATGGCAGTATTGAAAATTTCAAAGCATATTTGTCACATGAGGATTTTCACAAAAAGAAGGGATTGAATATGAAGAAACCTTTTCACTAGTATCAATATATACTTTTATCAGAACTATACTTTCCTTTGAATCCAAGATGAAATGGAAGCTACATCAAATGGACATAAAAACAACCTCCTAAATGGTGTCATAGAAGAAGAATTATATATTGAACAACCACTAATATTTGAGACTCACAACAAGGGGACACACGTATGCAAATTGAAGAAATTGATGGATTCCTGATGAACTTGGGCTTTACCAAAAGTAAAGTTGATCGAACCTTTACTATAAGGTTGTAAATGATGGGATCATGATATCACTGTTATATGTATATGATCTATTTTTGACAGGGGAAGAGAAGCTCATCAACGAGTGTAAGAAGAAACTTGTAGCAGAATTTGAGATGAAAGACTTTGGCACGATGCATTATTTCCTAGGTCTTGAAGTATGGCAGTTTCTAGATGAGATTTTCCTAAACCAAGGAAAATATACAGTTGATATCCTGAAGAGATTTGGGATGTTGGATTGCAAGGAAATGAACACTCCGACGGTGACAAAATTGAAGCTCTTGAATGGTGACTCTTCAGAAACAGTAAATGTCACATTACACAAATATATTATTAGCTCACTGATGTATTTGACAAATACAAGACCATATATATGTTTTGTTGTGAACACCTTGGTTTTTTATATGGTGTATCACTGACATGTTCATCTAGTTGCAACAAAACATGTTATGAGGTACCTAAAGGGTACATTGGATTGTGGCGTCATATATGCAGCTGAAAATGAGTTCAGATTGTATGGCTATGCTGATTTAGATTGGGCAAGAAGTTCTGAAGACGGGAAAAACACTTCAGGATGTTGTTTCAGTTTGGGCTCGAGTGTGATCTAATGTCTTAGAAGAAAGAAAACTAGTTTTTCCCTCAGTACAACCAAGACTGAGTACATTGCAACATGTTCAACCTGTAGCGAATCATTATGGCTTCACAAACTATTGGCAGGATTGTTTGATGTCGAGATGGATGTAACTGATATTTATTGTGACAACCAGAGTTGCATCAAGCTAATAGAGAACCCAACATTTCATGATAAGTCAAAGCATGTTGAGATAAAATATCACTACATTTGGGACAAGGTGCAGAGAGGATCCGTCAAGCTCTAGTATGTTCCTATAGAGGAACAAGTTGTTGATGTGATGACTAAGCCTGTGTCTCATGTAAAGTTTGAGCACTTTTTAGACAAGCTTGGTGTAGTCCAAAGGGACCTCCTTTAGAAGAGGGAGTGATGATAATATTATTATTTAGAATGAGATGGCAGTGGTATTCCAGTACAGAGAAGGCCAGTCAAGTTATCAGTATGCCTACAGATATTGATGAGGTCTAGTATTCATTTGCGAACAAGTGTATCCTGTTTGAATTATTGACCCATTGATCTACATGCAGTGAAAGCAATTGAAAGGTAGAACTATGTAGTGGAATAGCAAGAACAATGTACACTGAACAAGACAAATTTCAAATAAAAATGATAAGAATGGATCAGTAAATTACAACATTAATATTCATTAATTCAATAGTAAGATGATAGTGTTACAATAAGGAGAATTCGAATCATGTGGATAAGATTCGAATCTACCAACTGAATAACTAACTAGGAGTGTCTAAATAACTACATTGTAGCCACTAGTATAACTCTAGATGTCTAAATCAATCCAAAAATTAGTTAAACTAGTTAAGCCAGTTAAACTGATGAGGTAGGTGGAAAAAGGCACCACTTCCCCATGCAACCATGCAAAACTGGTGCTAGACTAACTGAGAGTGATCTAACTAAATGTAACTGGAGACTAACTCAACATAACTGATTACCAACCATGACCAACTGATGGAGGTTGCTGGTGGCACTTAGAGTGGCTCCTATAATGTAGGGACTGGTCTCGGAGGCACCTAAACTCATGCACGAACATGTATTAAGTGGTATTTAAACTCTATATGTGTTCCCCATACTCCAATATAGTCATAATGTCCCCTAATCTAGGAAAAATGATCAAATAGACTATATATGGACAAGGGATGATTATTTAATCCTAACACCCCCCCTTAATCATAACTTGGAAAACTTTGGGCCCTGGAAACTAGGCCAAAAGTAACCCATACAATCTAAAATAAATAAAATATGCTTAATAAACTAATGGAAATGAGGAAAACCTCATGGGAACCCCCCCCCTTAAAATAAGCAGGAAACAGGAAATTTTGTTGCAATCTCCAACTCTTTAGAGAAGTAATGAAAAATATCAGTTCTTCTATGCATCAAAATCCTGGGATCATTCATGTGAACCTATTCAAACTAAATGATTATGTCTGGAGGAATTTTCCTCTTTGGAAGAAGAAGAATATGCTCAACTGAATTAGGAACATAGACAACTGCAAGATGAAAACTGGACCCATGTAAAGCAACTGAGATCAATTGATGAGAGAGAAAAAGTGCTTGAAAATTCAAACCATGTGAGGTAAGCCCAAGCAAGTGATATATTTAAGCTTTGCACATCAAACCGTGTGAGGTAAAATAAGATCCAAGTGTTAGGAGCAAGTGTCCAGGCGAATGCAAAATGTCTCCATCTTTACTAGTTTTGTGAGGAGATGAGTATGTGATCAAGTAGGAAGGTAGAGAAGTATTGGGACGGTGGAGAGAAAATGATTGAGCTCCATAATATGATATAATTATAAAATAACCAATGATTCACAAAATTTAATATCAGCAAACTCATGAAAGAAAAATGACATCAAATCCCCAACAACAATTTTGAAAGAGACTTGAGGTACTCGATTTTTCACACCAAAATTGATGAGACCAACTACAAGCATGACTGGAGTCTCTTGAAACTTAAAACTTGAAACAAATGAGGTCATGTCAAATCCAAATAAGTTCATATCAGATCCAAATAAGGTCATATCATATCCAAGAGTGTGGAACAAAGGTTCCAAGTGCTCCACTGAGATGGTAGATGAACAATTTTCTCGTTCCTCAACAAAATTCTGAGTATTGGTGCAAGCAATCATGTAGGAATTTGTTGGAAGCTCTAGATCAATGAGAGTGAATGTATCACTCCTAAAATCTGATATTTTTTCCAAAAAATCCAAAGTATTACTTTTCGGCACACCAGTAGTAACATTAGAGAGAGAAATCGAATTCCTCTTCATTTTCTGAAGCAATCAGTGGCAAACTTTCAACATAATTTAAAATAGAAGAATCACTGGAGAATTCTTGAGTAGAATGGAAGGAGATGTTTTCTTCAATAACAGAAATTTGAATGTATTCTTCTGGATCAACTATATGATAAGATGAGATATCAAATATATCATAAACTTCCAGAGCAACAGGAGAAGGATTCACTCCAATGAGACTTTCTTCAATTCGAATTGACTGTGTTGAAGATTCTGCTTATTCTTCATCTTGAACAACTTCATCAGAGAGAATAGAGGCCTATAATTTTTAAGAAATAATTCTTGTGGTGATGGTTGTTCTCTCCAAATTGCTATAATGATCCTCATTATTCTTTCCAAAGGTTCTATCTAATTTTGTCCAAAGATCCTTTAGGTATTCAATAGAATTAATAAGATAGCACAAGCTTGGAGAAAAGGCCAGACATATTGTTCCAAAATCTCTATAACCATAATGTATCCAGTCATTCTCATCTTCATAAGACTCTTTACAAAGTCCAATAGATACCTCATAGAGGCCTTGTCTCTTTAGAGATGAAATCATCTTCAATTTCCATTCTGAATATCTTTTGAATGGAGTAAGAAGAGGAACTGATATTCTCAAATCCATATGAAGTTGTACTTGCAAAATATCACTGCAAAACAAACCAATTCATAATCATGTTAGTTTCAAGCCTTTCCACCTCGACATGTACACTTTCTTAGATTCCACCACACATGTATAGAATTCTCTAGACGAATCCAGAATTAGGAAGGAAAAAATTGTAGGATTTATGTGGAAACTCAGCTGCTTCTAGTGTACAATGGAGATCAGACAAGACTTGCTGCTAGCATGACCAAGGCTTTGATACCATGTTTCAATTATTGAACCATTGGTCTACATGAAATGAGAGCAATTGAAAGGTAGAATTGTGCAGTGGAATAGTAAGAACAATGTACACTGAACAAGACAAATTTCAGATAAAACTGATAAGAATTGATCAGTAAATTACAACATTAATCTTCATTAATTCAGCAGTAATACAACAGTGTTACAATAAGGAGAATTTGAATCATGTGGATAATATTCAAATCTACCAACTGAATAGATGACTAGGAGTGTCTAAATCACTACATGGGAGCCACTAGTCTAACTCCGGATGTCTAAATTGATGCGAAAATTAGTTAAACTAGTTAAACCAGTTAAACTAATGAGGTAGGTGGAAAAAGGTGCCACTGCCCCATGCATCCATGAAAAACTAGTGGTAGACTAATTGAGAGTGATCTAACTGAATGTAACTGGATATTAACTCAACATAAATGCTTACCAACCATGACCAATTGATGGAGGCTACTGGTGGAACTTAGAGCGGCTCCTATAATGTAGGGATTGGTATCAAAGGCACCTAAACGCATGCATGAACATGAAATAAGTGGAATTTAACCTCTATATGTGTTCCCCATACTCCAATATAGTAATAATGTCTCCCTAAGCTAGGAAAAATGATCAAATAGACTATATATGGACAAGGGAGAATTATTTAATCCTAACATATCCTAGCATTCACTTGTTGAGGATGGTCTTGCAGACAATAACACTGTCTTTTTTAGAGTGGTCCTAACACTTACAGGCTGAGGATGGTCTCACAGACAATAATACTCTCATATATAGAGTGGTCCTACATTCATTTGCGGATGATAGTATCCTAGTTGAGGATGGTCCCGCAAACAAGAACACTCTCTTGTTGAGAGTGGTCCTAAACACTTGTCGGTTGGGGATGGTCTTGCAGACGATAGTACTCTCATATGGAGAGCAGTCTTGCATGCATTTGTGGATGAGATCCTACATTCATTTGCAGATGACAATATCCTAGTTGAGGATGGTCACGTGGACAAGAACACTCTCTTGTTGAGAGTGGTCCTAGAACCTACAAGATGAGGATGGTCCTGCGAAAAATAGTACTCTCTTGATGAGAGTGATATTGCATTCATTTGTGGATACGTTCCTGCATTCATTTGCAGATGATTATGTTCCAACATTGTTTATGTTGTGGTTGATTCAACTTAGTATTTGTGTATTGATGATATTGTAGGTGATGCTCGATATGATGCTAGAGATGATGATGCTCGAGATGATGCTTGACATGACGATGCTCAAGATGTTGCCAGCTGAGATGATGATGCTCAAGATGATTGTCGATATGATTCCATAGATTTCCATGATGATGATGTTCCACGGATGATGATGATGATGATAACATAGTTGTTCAAAAATCCCTATGACATATAGACTCACCAATCGGTTGTACAGATGTATTGTTGCTGTATAATACCTTCCTTGTTAAGAGGGAGTGTTAAAGAAATGTAACTATGAAAGATATTCTATTTATTATTATTATTATTATTATTATTATTACCCCTTCTGAATATGTTCTTCCTTCGATTAGGGATTTCATTGATGTATTTGGTCATGTAAAGTCTTGACGTAAAGCCTCCATTGTAATCTAGGTCAGTAGTGCCCACAAAAGTATTATTAAAATGTATTTTTGAGCCTTCCAAGGAAATTTGGCGCTGGAAGAAAGGAGAAGCCAACCTTGTTGGTTTATTAGGCCTCTCAAATGATTAGTATAAATAAGAGAGGCACCTCCCTCATTTGGACAAGCAAATCACTAAAGCAAGTTCGCTATAGAGAGGAGAAACAGTCCATCTGAGGAGGATGAAGTTGTCTAGTCTTGTTCTTTGGGTATTATACTGTACTTGGTTGAAGTCTATATTGAGGAATTTTTGTTTTATTTTCTACCCCACGCGGTTTTCCCAGGATAAGTACCGGTGTTCTCTTTTTGTTCTATTGTGCTTGTTATTATTTCAGTGATCCTTCTGTTTTGGCATAACAACGTTTAAAATATTAACACTAACATGGGATAACTTACAAAGTCACAGATTCAAAGGGACCTCAACCTACCATTGATGCTCAAAAGACTCAAAATCGATCAACCATATATTGGAAAAATGCTCCTTCAACTCTCAACTTTGGGACACGAAACAACTATCATGCACCAATATGATTGGAAGCGACATAATGCAATCAATACCTTAACTTCCTAGCACATTAAAGTGTATAAGAATCCTATCATAAAAAACATCTAGCAACTTATCCTAGGCTTCATCACGTGAGAAGTATGTAAGGAGTGGATTAGGATAATTTTCAAGGACTCCCAACTCTCTTGGCAAGACATATGGGGAAATATTTGAAGGCACATATTGGAAATTATCATTCATGCTCACTTGTAAGAAACAACTTCTATTGTGACCCTATAGAAAAACGAATCTTGAGGCAGTGGCTAGATGTCCCTCCAACACATTTGTCGATATCACTTCACACCCACATAAATCCTATTAGCGCCTCCTCTTGGAGCGCTCTAGCTATGGTACTCCTCAAACTTAGATTTGACTGAGACTCCGAAGGAAATCCAGGAAACACAGGATATGGGGGGATCTTTTGAAACTCAAATGGTGTCATTCTCTGCACCTATGTCTTGGGATTGAAATGAACAATGTTGAAAAAATTTGGGCACTGCACAATGGACTTAAACTGCCTATCCAACACATCTTATTCAATCTTGTGATCGAGGGCAAATCACAATTACTATTTAACATGTTCATCCATCTTTAGAATGGGATTCCACCCTCTAAGCTTGCCTCCAGTTGGCGACTTGAGCATCTCCTTATTTGAGTGGAAAATATGATTCACCCCCCCTTTTTTTATCATTGCTTACCATGTCAATTGTTCTACCAACAAAATGGAAGATCATATGGCGAACTCATGAGTTTATTTACAAGAAGAATGCATTAGTCATTTATGGCCCCTGGAACATCCAAATCCACCATCTCTTTCTTTCCAAGCTCTAGATGAGAAGGATTGGACTATCCCGAATAGGACTATCCCGAATAGGGTGGCATCTAGACAAACCTAATGCATTTATGGTGATGAGACAACACATGTACATGAGGTGACATTCGAATCAATGGTGCATTCATCGCACCCCCTTCGTGCATAACCTAGATCATCAAATATGTAGTTATGAAGGAGGGATACAATGAGGTGACAGACACAATGCCAATTTTTATCGATGGGAGAGATTCAAATGGACACATTCTTCCATACCACAACAAAAATTCAATGATAAACTAGGTTGGTTTATAGACTAAGATTTTGTAAAACAGGGATGGTGAAGGCACAACAATGGTGAGAGTGACACTGAGCCCAAATCCGGAGGGGTATCTCTAGTCGTAGGTAGAATAGAGGGTCGAGAGAAGCTAACATCACTCAACACCTAGTCTCTGTGACATATACATTGCTAGATATCAGAAATGATATTTATGATTTAGAAGGTGACACTCAAGATAGTCGATGTGATTTGGAACACATAATCCAAGTGGGTTTCCACTCGTTACGTTAGTTGTTGATCCTGAGGTGAAAAACTCAGCTCTAGTGGAGGTGGCATGGGGCATGCAAGAAGTTAAATTTGAAGTGGAACAAACTGTCATGACAATGACTGCAATGGATTATAATACAGTCGTTCCTATCTCAGGAAGTGGCAAGCGTGAAGCTCTAGAAAGCAGTGGTAAGAAAGAAGTGAAAGAGGACCCTCTATAGGATCGATTTTGCATGAGTACTGACTCCTCGATGCTTCCTCAATAGCAAGTTCTCACCCGCTTATCATTGGTTTGGAATGGTCTACCTTTCTGGGGTTTCTCTAAAAAATCATGTTTGTATTGGAATCTGTCAGTATAGGAATTTTTTGGTCTTTACCATTCCTTATGTATGGGGCCAAATAATAATAACTAGAAGATACTCTCTAGCAGATATTCATAGTTTTCTCTTGCCTATACGCCTAGGCATTTCTCCCTCTGGGAGGCTCAATGTAGACTTTCACAATCTTCTTTTGACTTTGTGCCTGAGTGTTTCTCCCTATGTGAGGCTCAATACAAAAAATTTTGTACTTCTTTGTAAATGTTTTGAAATAGTAATGTAAGCTCTAAATTAGAAAACAAACAACCAATAAATTTAAATAAACCAACTTCATGATCAACATGGCCGAAAGAAACAACCTTGAAGTTATTTTTAATGTCTTTAAGAACATATTTATCTGGCCATGCTTCAAATTTATAACCTTTTTTACAAGCACGTAAATGAAAAGCAAATTGATGGGAATGCCTTCAACATGAAAACATCTTCCAATGTATTGTTACAAACTTTAATATCACGAGAAGTTACTACTGAAAGTTGTTTACCATTACTAATTAAAATTTTAGTGTCGTGTTCTTTTTAGTGTCATAAGATGAAAATAAAGAAGCAGAATCTGCCATATGATTTGAGTCACCTGAATCCATATTCCATTCCATAGAAGAAGAGGAATTACCTTGGTGAACAAAATAGGTACAAATAACTGCATGTTCTTTCTTGGAGGATTTCTTCTTGGCTTTAGCAAATTCATTTCCCCTTTTAAAGCAATTCTTCTTAGGGTAGTTGCTTTTTCCACAATACTTACAAGGATTAAATACTTTCCTTTTAGTAGCATCATTAGAAGCATCAATAGAAGTGTGATGGGATGGACCACTAGTATGTGGTTTAGGGTTCTTGTAAAAACCTTTATGTGGATTCTTCTTATTGTGTACTATAATAAATTTACCAATAACTAATTGACCTAATGAAATCAATCTATCTTAAAAATAAAACCTTTAAAAAAATATTCAAAAGCAAGTTTCACAGACTGTTTAGACATTTCAATAAGTCTATTCCTAGTTTGGATGAACAAATCATAGGAAAAAGGTAATTTTTGCTCTACAAGGATAATAGGGGCATTATCGATTTTATTATCATATTTACCACAATTATTAATTTTTTCATTGTAAGTTTTTAATTCGACAAGAAATGACTCAACTCTCTCAAAATATTTAGGATCGAGCTCATGATTTTTTTTTCAAAATAATAAAATGAAAAATCATCAGATTTATCATACAAAGAAGCTAAAGTTTTCCATACCTCACCTATCCTATATTTAGCCTCAATATGTACCTATAAACCATCTGATATGGTTTAACCAATAAGTCCTCTTGCATGATCACAACACTCTTCCCATATAGCTAAGTCTTTAGCATTGGTTGGTTTTTGATGTTAAACATTGATTAAACGCCAAATATTCTTGCTCCTAATATTGCCAATCATCTTTCTCTTATGAGCAAGATAGTTAGTACCAATTAACTTAGGATCATAAGCAACCACTGAATTCACGATGATTAAAAATAGAAACTAAGAAACTAATGCAATAAATATAAGAATACAATGACAATCCCCAATGATGAAACCTTGATGTTTCTACCTACAGATCAAGAAAACCCTCAATAAAAATAGCAAAATAAAAAATTACAACAAGTTTTCAGCTTTTGTTAGGTTCACTACTTCCTCAAGGGTAAACAACATGTCACCTAATTGCATGCCCTACTTCCCCAAGGTAAAATAATGTATGTACACATTTTCTTCGACTGTAATTGCCTGTATTTCTTAGGAAATATAAACAACTAACTAGACATGAATCTGTGTATGTACACAGCTTCCTAAAATACAAATAGTGTGTGTCCATGATTTTTAAGAAGAAAGACTATGTATTCCAGATATGCAACTTTGTAGACAACAACCCATGTACAACCACAATTTCTTGATAAAAAAAACAACATATGTGGAAGTTGTATGGATGTAAACCTGTGAAAATATAGATACAAAAAGACATAAGAACATATATTTTGCAAGAAAGAGAGATACTTGATAACATGTTAGGATACTACAAATTTCTACTTCATATCTAAAAGAAATCAATTAAAAAACTGAAAAAGAAAATTTAAAAGTTATTTTGAAAAATAGTGGTAAGGTTAGTATTTTTAGAAAAAAACTATCATAGAGGAAAAGAACTGGCCAGATCTGGTGTAAAACCTCAATGGTTGTCCAGATCCGATGGCGGATCTACAATAAAAGGAGGGCCTAATAAAATTAATTGAAGTTTGATGCTTGGATTTTTTTTAAATTATTGATGGAGCTAAAGCTTAGTAACCAGCTATGATAGTATGTTAGAATTGATAATTATGCATTAAAATATAACAATATATTATTAACATGTAAATCAATAACCAAAATCTTACTAGTCTAATCTTCTATCAACACAAGCATCAAATAATCAATAGAATATGCAAGAAAGGAAAGAGAGAAGAGAGGACATATTTTATGTGGTAAAACATCCATGGAAATATTATCTCCTTATTCTTCCTGAAACTTTCACACTTACAATGCTTGGCACCCCCACATAATATTTATGCCACAACTTTACAATATTTCTCAATATGTCACAATGACTTTTCATGTTCCATATGAGTCTCCTTCACCTCTATTATATATGCCAGAGGGATAGATTTTCATATCCCAAAATACATGTGGGATAAATGATTTTCCACCTCTCTTATACAAAGAATGGTAATAGGAAAATTTTACTCCATGATGCATGTGGGATAACTTAGTTTTCATAAGATAAAGAGTTATGAAGAATGCTATGCCTTCTTTTCAAGGTAGGAATCGTCGAGTTTACAAAATTCCTTAGATAGGATTGTACAATAATAAATGAGGCCACTAGACATTATTACACATTCTAACAATATTTCCCTTCGTATTCATGAAGTCATTCATGGAAATTGAATTCAAATACAACAAAAGTCTTGTTTTTGGAGGATCCTTTCTCTGCTACCTTTTCTTTTTCATCTCGTATGTTTGCATTTATTTTGGTATTCTATTTAAATCTAAAAATATATATCTATCATATAATTATTCTAAATTAATTTGCATATTCCATTGTTGAATTAAAAAAAATGCATTTTGTAGTGCTATATTTACCTTCGACTTTAGAATAATCAAATAGATAAGGCAAACTATGTATCATTCATATATCTTGACCTTTCATCACTGGTTGGAGCAACCTTGGGAGATCTCATAATACAAACATAATATGGTTTCAATAAAAATAAGTTCAATGATTGTGTCCCATTACACACATATTATAGTTCCAATAAACATAAGTTCAATAATCATTACCTAATACAAAAAAGGTCTACCAAGTAAAAATTTTAAAATGAGGCATTATGCTTCTCATCCAACAATAGTGTAAGAATTCAAATTTTCCATGATTAAATTTATTTCTTAAAAGTAATGGAAATAATAAATATGAGTTTCAGGCCGGTGAGCTTTGTAATATGTCCTTTTTTTGTAAGTAATAAAAATATATATTATATTTCAAACAGAGAATTGCATTTTGCTTATGTCACTACAACTCCTGACCCTTTCAGGCTGTCACCCCAACTCCCAACCCTTTCACTCTGATATCCACATACATACATAGAAAATCGACATAACTTATTCAAAACTCCCAAACCTTCCCCTCCCCTGTAGGGGAAAACAAGGACTTTGATTGTCTATAATACTTGTTTGAAACATAAAACCCATTTACAAAACTATAACCATCAATTGCAGAAAAATAAAACAACACTATCATTTTTAATTGCACTTGAGCCATACACTAGACCCCTTACCTAAGAACACAACACTAGTCATGGAACCTGGAGACTGCTCGAAGCCTCGCCCTCCCAGTGTGTGATGTAATTGAAGCAAAACCCCCATCAACGAATTTCCTTCACAATAATGGAATACTCAGCCTTTTAGCTATCACATCAATTTTTATATGCATCATGCACACATCTACATGGTTCTCCTTCCATAATTGCATGGGAACCTCATCTCCCTTTTTTTTTTCCCACACCCCATCAAGACACACACCATGATCCCTTTCATAATCTAGAACATAGTTATTTCCCACTCGTATAAATCTTGTTGAGCTCTCGTAGTGCTAGGGTCATGTATCCATTCCTCTAGAGAAAAAAATTCATCCATAGACTTAGCCACCTCTAATTCATCTAAGAGTTCATTTTCCACCTCTTCGATTTCTTCCCGAATCAACTACAGGATCGAATCCTTGTATATCCATGCCACTTGGCCCACCCTCAGCTTCTCCCTATTGGAATGCATTGAATTGGCATGCACTTTCCCCTTTTCCTCCTTATTCTGCTCCATCACCTTCGATCCCCAACTCCCTAGGTTACCATAGATCGAATTTGAAACCTCCTCCAAGTTTACTTCAACAATTGGTGGTAACAACACCACCTCCCTGCTTCTTCTCTTATAGAATCTGTCAGCCTACATGTCATAATGATCTCCATTAATGCCAATTATTACTCTGCATAGTTTCCACACCTCAAACCTCTTGTCCGTACCCATGAAAATTTTGTCAATTGATAACGAGTACATTCCCCATGAAAAAAAGCTATTCTTCATCCAATTCCTGTCCGATTGACCTCTCCATCTAAATCCCTTTGTACTTACATCCCTATTTCCTGTAAGTCTCATAACCCCTCCACATCTCATCATACATTCTACACCTTGCATTGACTATCCCGATCCTTCCGTTAGGTGTCGACCCACATATACCATGTGTTCCACCCTTGGACGATTTACACCCATGTCCAGGTATGTCTGTAATATGTCCTTCCCAATAGAATACCATTATAATAAAATAAACACAACTATCCTTGCCAAAAAATGATAATATAATAGGTTCTCAAAATTGAAAGAAAACGATGAGTCTAAAAAGAAAACTTGTCTAAAACAAGAATGTTGTTTTGCAGTAACCTATAATAGAAACTTTCAACCAATATTTCCATACGATGAACTTTAGTTTCACCATTGGTAATGAGTGTTTGTTCATTTATTCAAGAGAATTATGATTCATGTGTTTTAAAGGATTTAATTATGTTAAATACATTTATAAAATTCCAAAAGTAGGAAGTGAAGATACTTACAGGAGGTGAATAATTCTCCAATAGTATGTCTTTGCATGTATAATTTGGACTTATTTGTTCATAATTCATTTTTAATTTTGAAGGAGCCAATGCTAGCACATTCAAACATAGGTTTCTTTACATACTACAAGAAATATGAAGTACATAAGCATTCATCAATTTTTCACTTTGACTAAAAAACGTTAAGTATCATACAATGTACAACACCCATAATCCACATCTCTGAATATTTGAGTAGCCTTCCCTCCAAGAGAATTTTAACAAATATCCAACACCTTATTTTTGGTTGCATGGTCTTGTTCTTTAGCGTCAAGTCTGATAATGTTAATTTCAAAGCCTCTCAATATTCTTATCACAAATATTTTAAGAGTTATCCCCTTACGGTCCATGCTCTCTTTAAGATATATCAACAATGAAGATGTATCGAAAAGAATTAGTTTCTTTGCATCTGAAATTTGCTCCCAAATATGCAACAATGAAAACAAAATGTTAATGTGTTAAGATTATATTCTTAATATATGATTATAAATTAGGCATAGACCTCAAAAATCAACTTTTTAGGGTATAGATTTCATGAAACCATAAATGTTATAGAAAAGAGCATTTCTCTTCTAAGCAATGAAAATTGAGTAAAGTAACCCAATGCCAATAAGACACAATTTTGAATCCAACACACAATTTATTAAGAAAATCACAAAAGTAGAGAAGGTTTAGCATTGTGGACAAATGTTGTTTTTTTTTCTTAATAATTTGAATAGGATTTCCTATGCAGAATGAAAAGAATTTTTATTTCTCAAAATCTGATCCATACCTTGATTTTTTTTTGCAAACCAAATGACACAAAACTTTCAAAGGACCAAATATACCTTCTTATTTAATTGTATTGAGACTCAAGAGTATATAGTTTTTTTTATGTTACCAACTATCCTTAACACTTACTACAATACACATATTGTGCTAAATGCAATGATTTTCAAGGTATCAAAGAACCACTAGAAACACAGCTTTTTAACCCCCAGCCATTTTGGATAGAGTTGTTAGTGCAATGGATATTTGATGGTACATGTTAAAGAGAAAAGGTTGAAGAAACTAAGAAGTTATCCATACTATTCACTTGTCCTATTCACATGCCATTTTTTTGTCAATGTAGGTTATAAGTGCCTGAATCAATTAGATGATCTTCTTCTCAACATGATATAGGGGTTTAGAATGATAAAGCATTAAGGGATTGGGAGGTAATTTTCTATAGACGTTCAACAATCATGCTAAGATTTAATATACTCTTGTACACACATTTCCAATACCTAATTATCAATCCCACAATCACCAAAATATAAGTATATTATGTATTATTAAAATATCATTTTACCTATCAAAAGAAAATTGATCAATGTAATAGGTTTATTCAATTGTTTTCTTACATTTTAACTTCAACATAAAGATGGTTCACATGTTAAAGTGACATTGCTAACAAGGCAAATAGTATAAAAAAATAAATAACAATTTGTGAACAACAACTAGTTAAACAAATGAAAAACATCAAGGGCATTTTATTTCTTTAGATAAATGATTTGCATTTAAAAAAATTACATTAAATATAAAGCATAAATAATACTTCAATTTGAGGAGGCTATGCAACATTGAATCCTAAAATATTTTAACCAAATAAATGAACATTTTGGCATGTAACATGTAACAAATAATTGTAATAAAATAAAGCTTTTGAAACCATGAACATTGGATTAACTATTGGTAACAATCCAATTTCATGTTCAACACACTTCAAAAATGAATTTGGACACAACATACACATAATAAATTTTAGAATTTCTTGTATACTCACATTAATCATATAACTTAACAACAAATCACCGTACTTATTACAAACGAGATATTCCCATTTAATGATTAACATCATGGGGAAATTAAAGGCACACCATTAGAATGTGACTAAAACTAATAGTTGCTTCCTAAAAACTACTAAAATTTGTAACAATAATTAAATATACATGGCCAATGTGGTTAAATTGTCCAAAATATACCATCCCAAATCAAATTTAAAAGTTGACAAGAACTTATTATGGACATGTTGAAATTGTTTTTTGAATTGCTTATTAGGAATGATTTCATGCTCAACAAAGAATAAGAAACTAACCAGCAATGATTAGCTCCTTATTCCTGACACTATTATTAGTGTTAGTATTTTGAATATCTTGAATGGGTATATTAAGTCATTGCAGTGAAATTTGCAAATATTAACAAAATAAAAATTACTTTATCCCAATTAGTAATATTTAATGCAAAATAAACATGTCATTGGCCAAAACATTTAAGCATGCCTAGGAAAGTGATATCCTTCGTATAAGATATGACTAAAAGTAGTGATTTCATTCTAACAACCACTAAGATTTGTAACAAAAAAAAGGCTACAAAAGTAATGTTGTTAAATTGTTGAAAATAATTTCATTCGAAATCAAATTTAAAAGTTGTTTTTTATTAAGAAGATGTTGAAACTGTTTTGTATGATTTTTTTGTTGTTGAAAAGATAGTAAAAATATAACAAGCAACATCCAACTCTTTATTATTGACTCTATTGTCAATGTTAAAAAAATGAATGTCTTGAATGGGAAATCGAAGTCATTGGGGAAACATGTGCAATTATTAACAAAATTAATATTAACTTTAGCCCTACTAGTAATATTGGGTCCAAGATAAGCATGGATCTAGCCAAAACATTTTAGCATTCTTTGAAAAGTGATATCCATGGTGTAAGTTGCCTAATTTTCTATCTAGACTCCATGTACATTTGATAGCCAATGCATAAAATTCATGCCTCAGAATAACATTGTTGTAGATTCTTTCAAGTGAAATTCTCTGAAGTCTAGAGGATTTTTCTTGAATTCACTATTCAATGATCTTAGATATAAAATATATGCATGTTTCAATTTCAAATATTTAGGAGCGTAGCCATATCAATATATATATATATATATATATATTTATTTATTTTGTTTATAGAAGTAATTATCTTTTGCAATTTGGCATGAAATATTAACAATATACATCTTTTCAAATTTTGACATGATTAATATGTTTCAAGAATGGTTAGTCTACCCTTCCCTTGGATCCCTTGTGAGAAGAAAACTAATCTAGAGGAAGGGTCAACTGACCCTTGTCTTAGATATTTGACAATGTGAACAAATAAGCTCAAAGAAGGGTTGACCAAACCTTCCCTAAGGTCTCCCCTTGATATGAATACTATGATATAGGAAGGTTCAATTGACTTGTATCTGACATTCAAATTAAAGAACTAATTGACCCTTGAATTGGAATACTATTCTTGAGGAAGGGCCAACTAACACATCTTTGGGATCCTCCTTGACTATAATACAATGATAGAGGAAGATCCAGTTGGTCATTCTCTTGGATACCCATCTATGAGAGTAATAAGCTTAATGAAGGGTTGGTAGAAATTTCCCCTAGCTCACCCTAGAAGAGAATACCATGCTCAAGGAAGGATCAATTGTTTATTCCTCACACTTTGACTCAATGAGAATATTATGCATGAGTAAGGATCACCCTTTATTCCATAGGTTCACCTTATACTCATATACTATTCTCCAAGAAGGATTAACCATCACTTCTTAAAGATGACCCTTAACATGAATACTATGATTTATAAAGATTTGGTCAACCTTTAATTGTGGTACCCCTAGAAGGGAGTGGTATGCTTCAAGAAGGGCCAACGATCCTTTCCAAGGGATCCACTTTGACGAAAATACAATGTCAAGAAGGGCAAAAAACCCTTCCCTTAGATTTCCCATGACATGAATACTATGATCAAGGAAGGATTAGTCTATGCTTCATAAAAATTACACTCTATGTGAATACTAAGCTTGAGGGAATGGTCAACTGACCCTTTCCTAAGATATCCAATGACATGAATACTATGATTTAGGAATAATTGACCTACTCTTCACTAATATATCCCATGATGAGAATACTAACTTGGAGGAAGGATTGACCAATTGTTCCCTTAACACCTCCTGAATGAGAATATTGCTCGCCCCTCATTTTGTCCAAATTTACTAATGTTTTGATGCCATTTAGACAAACAATTTACCTTATTATTTTGTCCCCATTCTAGTATTTCCTATATTTTCACACTCTCAAGCTCAAGTTTCCATTTCCAAGAAAAATGAGTTAAATTGTTGTTATTTAGAATATTTCTTATGTTTTTAGTTAACTAAATTAATTTCTAGTTTGATCTTAGTAATGGTGGAATTTAGCTTGGTACCAAAACACCTGCAGATGCAATTTTTATTTTACCAATGTAGAAATCAGTACATAAGTGTATGCATATATGTTTTAACATTACTCCTCATTCCAACTTATCATTCAAGAGTCTCTTGAGTCCATGTAAGTTTTAACATTCAAAATTGTACACCTATTACAAGTCAAAGTTGCTCTCCACATGTTCAACCATGCTAAGTCCACTATTTTAGTACCAAATATAGCACCACGTGGAATCCCAAATATATGTGTAATTTTATACTATTGGTTGAATGAGGAGCCAAGGTTTCATTCAAGATACCAACAACATGGAGCATCAATTTCCAGTTGTTCAAGGCCATCACAAATGAGCACAATTAGTGGTCAAAAATCACATGAGTTCAAAGGAAGCTAACTTTGTCCATATGTTTTGAGCAATCGGTGTGGAATTAAGAGAAATGATTGAAAACCCACTTGGAGAATAGGACGATTTGGCTTAGTTGTGAGAAATTTACCAAAACTCGCAATGGTTTCATAGTTATTGTGTCATATTGAATGCTAACCTTCATAGATAAATTGTTGCGCCCAACATATAATGTGGTCATTTGTTCCAAATTTAGAAAATTGTTTGAACGATATGGAGGTGGGGAATTGGATGTATATGTAGCAGTAGCATGAGGATTCCTCTTTTTCTTATTCTCCTTTGGGTGTTCGGGGGGGATTCTTGTATTGAGAAAGAGTTGAGCCTTTGAATTTTGTAATCTGCAATTCGATTTTAATGGAGAAATGATAGATTGTTGGATCAGATCATTTCTTTGTATTGAGTTTAGCTTCCAAGCGTGTTTCCTAGGTCAGGAAGGGCCCCGTGACTTAGGCAATGCCCTGTTGTTTTTATTTTCCATTAGATTAGTCGCAATTTTATTTTGTTTAGTTTACATTTTTATTTCATCTCAATTGTATGCAATTTCAATTCTATTTTATTTTAGATTGATGGTTTTATTAGGAATTTTTGAGATCGGTCCTTGAATAAGAACACCTACACTCGTTCTTAATTCATTCATCTTTTGCATTACTCTTGTAATTTATCTCCATTCTAGTACACCTTCATTCACTCCCTCTCTATCATGACCTGAAACTACCTGCACACATTCTCAAACCCATTTTAGCATTGTCAAATTATTAATTATACAAACAATTAGAAATCAATTCTTCTTATGCATGTCACCCAGCTGTCATGCTTCTTATTTAGTGTTGCATGTTGTGCCTTTTGTTATTGTGTTGTTAACTAATACAGTACATGTGTTAATTGATAGTTTCATGTTTCATTGCATATGCATTCTATTTCAATACATGTAGGTTATTTAATAATATCTATTGTGTTGTATGTTTTGTGTAGAAATTACTTACCTGGATTATCATTCTTTTATGCGTAATGTGAAGATATATATGAGTTATGTTGTGTTATATATATTTAGTTATTGCGTTGTCTTTTTATATATTGTTATTTCAATTATATTGTTAAGTATTGTTAATTGTTGTTATTTCCATGTAGACAATTATTATATTGATATTTTGTAATGTGATATAAATATCTATATTTTGTTAAATTGGTATTTTGTTTCCTATTGTTTTGTTAAATATGTGTTTTTATTTCTTGTTTTAATATATTTTGTAATATATGTTGTAATATTACCATGATTAATTTTATATGTGGTTTAATATTATATTGATTAATTGTATATATGTTGTTGAATATATATTGTTATTATTATAGGTTGTTTTATTGAGTAAGTTTTGTCATAATAGATTAGGGATGATTGTTATTATTTTTTTTATTAAAAAATATGAATGTCATCATTAACCATTTTTTGTGAAAATATACATGATGTGTTAGTATATCATTGACACAAAGTAATTTCATCCATAAATAAATCCAACTTTATCACTTCATTTTTATTCATTTGTTTCTCATTTCTTCTGGTACTATTTTCATTGTTTTTCTTCTAGAGGTGTATCTTTTCGAGGACATTTTATTTGCACAATTTCCTTTTAGCTAGTTTGTTTTTCCTGTAGTTTAAATTTCTTTTTATTTCCCACACTTCAATTCGTACATTTGGTTTCATTTTTTTACATTGAATTCCTGCACTTTAAATTTCCCGTAGCTTCAAAACACCAACGAAAATATTAAAGGTCTAACTCGCAAGATATGGCCTCCTCATAATGGGATTCTTCCTAAGGTGTTGGGTTATTTATGTCTTCTTGTTTTATTTATTGCATTTAAGTGTGTTTGTCTGGTTTTGATTAGGTTATCTTAGAAGCTCTAGTCGTGCACTTCATGTGCCTGCACCTCTAAGTTTACGGACTCCCAGTTGATAATTTAATGTTTAGGTGAATTATTATTGCGTATATTTTTCCTAACATATACTATTTTTTAGAAATGTTCAACCAACACTTCATTGGTATTCACCTTGATATGAATACAACTTTTCTTGAGGATGGTTGAGATGACACTTTCCTAGGCTTTGTCTCGACAAGAAAATATGCCCAAGGAAAGTTCGATTAACCTTTCCCTTATCTCATTCAATAAGAATAATAATATGGATAAAGTCTCTATAAACCATTACATGGGATTCACCTCAATAAGAACAATATGATCCAATAAGGCTTGACCTCAAGATGACAAGGGTACAAGTTACCCAAATCATGCCATTTATTCTCTTTCCCAAATGGGAAACCAACAAAGAGACATCCACATCACACACCTTAGTGGAGGCGAACAACTCTTCTCTACAAGATACATTGCATATAAGCCTATGATATTTTCTACGTTTCTACGCAATGGGAATTATTTGCAAAGTCCTTCAACGCTAGGTATAAGTCCTTATGTCTTAGTCAAATCCTCAAATTAGAATGATATTTTTTGTCAAATCCTCAATTTTACTGGGTCCTTAATTGATTCGAGGATACACCTAACATATCATTATGGGAGAATCAGGAATATATTAACCTTTTTAATTCCCAATAAAATGTATAAACTTCTATAGATGTGAGAGTTTCATGTGCCATAGAGAATGCTATAGGAATCACACAATGGAAAGGAATAAGAGAAATCGAGGAGAAAGATTGCATCATTATGGATCTTGAGGGGTATGGATTCTAGATTGAATCCATCTATTCAACCCCCAACACTTCCCTCCCCTGATACTTAATTATAAATCCCCCAATATCTATATGTTTTTAATATATTAAAAATAGTACCCCTTGACCCCTATATACTGGGAGATTTATTATTGTTGTAAATTTTATGATTTTAAATCCTCCAATACAAACCCTTGAGGTATTTCCATGGGGTTGTGGAATATCATAAAACATGGTATTGTGTTAGACTTGAAAGTTGATATTTTATACCAACTTTGGAGAATAGAGTGAATGTGTTTTCACAAATGCACAACACACAAATTTTGCTTCATGTGATGGACCCCAATTCGTTCCCATCTAAATCTACAATTTGAAGTGAAGATTAAAAAGGTGGATTTGGAGGTGATGCACTACATGAGTTGATGGATTAGTTGACCAATGTGTCATGTTCTATGGGGAAAGTACCTATTCAAGGGAGCTCACCTATCACATTGTATATTTTAGAGTTTCAAGTGACTATAAACCTCAATACATAGTATGGTGAGTAGCAAGAGAGTTCTAGGAAAAAAAAGGATATGGAGATAGGTTAGGTCCTTGTAGATCCCCTATTTTGATATGTTTCCAAATGTCCCTTTGGCAATTTCTAAACCAATGTACTCAAGAAACTATGAAATAAAATTTGAGGTGGGATCCCATTGTAGAGGATACTAATGCTATGATTGTATAATGGAGGGGTCTTCTTATATACAAACACCCCCTTCTGTAGTTGTTTCAATTCCAAAACCTTCTTGTTTTACCCATTTTCTATGTCTAGCTAGTCATTTTTTATGTTTATGGATTTCTCCCTTGGGTACTACAACATATTATGGATTTTTATTTTTTCTATCCTATATGGAAAGTTTCTATAGGCCAGGATATTGTTTCACTAGGTGTAAGAATATGCAACAAAAATTCCTTCAAAACTTGTCAATAAAAAACCTTGTTAACCTTAGGACCATGAACAAAAGGAAACAAGAAAAGTCTTATAGCCACTCATGACTACTAGTTTCCTTCTTTGTTGCGCTCCAAATGATTCTATGAGAAATTAAAATAGATGGGTTCAAAGATAAAGTATATTGTTATATCTAGATAGAACTATTGTAAAAGGCTATGATATCTAGGATATCCTAAGAAGAGGGTGGAGTTGTTAGCTTTGAAATAATTTAGAATGATTATGAATTTGGTTGTTCTTGTTCTTGTACTATATAGAAACCTATAAATTGATTGTTTTTATTATAGCACAATCACAAGAAAGTCTACTTAAATGCTCTATAGATCCTAGTTTAATGGTTCCAAAAAATCCCAAGCTAGTTTTGATTTAGAGTGAATAACCGTAGGACCCAAAATGAAAGGACCTTATTCTCAATATGAAGTTGGCTATGGTTGTGATTGTGTTAGAAGGAAATGTAGTGCCACTAGGTTTCTGTCTAGCACAAGCATAAGAACAACCAACTTAATGATTGTGTGTTTGATAGAAGGAAACCTGACATCGCTAGGTTTCTCCTTCTAGCACAAGCACAAGAACAACCAACTTCATAATAAGTCTAAGAATATTTTAACTCTATTCTAAACCATATTTTTTTAACTAGAGTAATATTGAAACAACTTCATTCATATTCTCATAGCATATTTTGGAGTGGAACAGACAAAGAAACTAATATGAATGGGTATCTAGCAATGTCTTGTTTCTTTCACTCTAGGTCCTAGGGTTGACAAGGTTTAATGCTACAAAGTTCAATAGAAATTTTTGTTGGCTATTCTCTTAAAATAACCCTCTATAGTTGTTAATAGATCCATATAGTTACCTAAGACATATTAAGAATTTAAATATATTTTATTGTGCTTGCACTAGGATGAATCCTAATAGTCATGAGGTTTCCTTTCTTCACAAAAACAAGAGAAACAAAATTCATAATAAGAATAAGGTCCTTTCAATATTGTTCCTAGGGTTATTCACTCTAGAACCAAACCAACTTGTACTTTTTTTCCACCATTAACCTAGGATTTGATAAGCATTTAAAATAACTTTCATAGGGTTATCCTAGAAGGAAACCTTGCAATTCTTGGGTTTTCTTCTAAAATAATCACAAGCATTGACCAACTTCATAATAATCATAAGCATATTTAAAATCTAACAACTTCATCTTCTTCTAAAGATCTCATTGAACCTTCTACAACAATTAAGATATCTATCTAGCACATTTTCGTGTATCTTGATACAATATATTTCAGTTTATAATAGCACCTTTTGAAATGGACAAACAAGGAAACTAAGAGGCGTGGGTGGCAAGCAACGACTTGTTTCACTTCATTCTTGCTACTAGGGTTGTTAAGTTTTTAAGGTGGCAAGTTCTTTAAGATTTTTTGTTGTATGTTCTCTTAAAACAACCCTTCAGAATTATGTATATATCTAACTTAACATTGCACCTATTAAGCATTAAAGGGATATTTTTGTGTTTGTGCTAGAAGGAATCCTAGTGGTGAAGTTGATTGTGATTGTGATTGTGATAAAAGGAAACCCAATCAAGCCACTACATTTTCTTCTATCACAAACAAAACCAACTTCATAATAGGCAAAAATATCATTTCATTCATGGTATTGGGGTTATTATCACTAGCACCAANACCCCAATCAAGCCACTACATTTTCTTCTATCACAAACAAAACCAACTTCATAATAGGCAAAAATATCATTTCATTCATGGTATTGGGGTTATTATCACTAGCACCAAAGCAACATGGCCTTTTTTTTTAACCATTAACGACAAGGAAGGAAACCTAGTGGCAACAATAATAATCAATTTTACACAATTTCATACTAATAATTTAAAGAGTCATTTATTACGGTTATAATAGGAGGAAACCTAGCAGCAATAAGACTAACCAAATTCACACTAAGATTAAGGATTGTTAGAACACCAAGTTTATCTCACCTTTGGATCTTTTGGAGACCGTTAATCAACCATTGAAGTTTGACTTAGGACTCAACTAGAAAGGTCATATGGTTGGTTGAGTTGAGAAAAGGAATCCCCAACTCAATGGATTGAGGCATAGGTTGAGGTATAATAGAATTATATTTGGATGTGCCTAAGATTATCAAAGTTGACTATGTATTCTTCATTCTAAGGGAATTAGTTATACCTTGGGATGTATATAGATGATCCATTGGATCTGTCTATAATGGTGATATATGGGAGCGTTAACGTAGGTACTATGTTTTGGATATTTTCTTTCTCCCTTTTTAACTAAGTAATATATTTCCTTTTCCATATTTGTATAGTTACATTTTTTTCATCTACAACAAAATGTCATTGAATTAACATTGACTTGAGAACAAGACCAGCCCACACAAGCAAGTACTACATATATATTCCAATTTTGCTTTTGACATTGATACACTATAATTCGAGTTAAGGAACCAATATATTGATGATATAACATGGATAAATTGACATATTATACATGATTAAGCTAATTCTCGAGTTAAACATTCCAATAATCATGTTTGCAATGATAAAATTAAATCATCAAACTCGTCATAATTAAGCGGGGTTTGGAAGTGTTTTTTTTATAAGCTAGATGTGAAATTTTCTATTAACAGACAAAATGCACATAGTACAAATTCACTATGGTTGGGCCTCCACCTAGAAAACCAGGCCAATGAACAACCGCAATTCAATATAGTTTAAGAGTCCATTTTTTAACGATTGTTTTGAACTGTTTTGAAACCTTCCATGCAGAGGTAAACTAGGTTTAATTAAAGACTTTCAAACTAATAAAAAACATCAAAGGAATAAAATTAAAATGTCTCAAACCTTCCCTGGAGAGGGAACCAGGTCCTTGATAAGACTATCCAAATTCTCAAAATCATTAAAGTAGTTATGAGGATAAAACAAAAATCATTCATTACCAAAAGCTGACTTCAAGCATATATCAAGTAAAACAAATATCTACAAACATCACACCTATAAATTCTCATATGAAATAATAGTGATGTGGTTTTCCCACAGGATCTATCCTTCCTTTGCCACCATCTAGAACGGGGTATTGGTGACATCTATGAGTTCATTAAGTTTCATATGCATTATATCCATGTCTTATTGAATCCAATTAATTGTTTTGAGAGTTGCGTCTTGAAAGAGTTCCCTTTCCATCAAAACACAAGCCAAAATTTTCTTCACAATCCAATAAGGTCTACTACCTTCCTATAAATCTGAGTCCTACTCCTACTCCTCTAGGGATAGATCCTTCATGGATTCAATGGCCTGCTCAATGTGGTAATGGGTTCCTTCTTGGATTCCTTCTTAGATTCCTTCTTGTAGGATTGATACATGTCTTCCTCAATAGCCACCGATTGGAGCCTGCCTCCTTGACCTCATTAACATGTGGCTCTTTGTTAAGGAGTCATACTGAACAAACACACAATCAAGGAATCTACGCCAAATCCAAACCACATAAGATGCAAATTGTGGAGCCTTCTCTTCCCTGAAACCCAAGAGAGTCCTCTATCGCTAATGCCAATGAATCCTTCATCCAACCACACTGGCGTTTTTATCTTGTCTTAGGGTTCACATGACTTCATAGTCTCATCGAACTGGACATTTATTAGAATATCATCATCCTCCCATCCTATGTCCATTTCCTATTTTTCCCCACAAATGAACCCAAAGTTCCAACATGAATGGTGAAATATCTTGTTGTTAAATTCCCATGAGCCGCCATGGGTGAATGGCATTGACCTCCCATGTGCAAAATCATTCTTCTCACATTAGCCATAACTCCCTTGTCTATATCCCACCTTGGATTGGACCTCATCCATTGCAAACCCATATGCCTTCCTTTAACCCTAGACCTTGACGTCTACACTGCTTTTTTCTCCTTTACACTTATCCCTTCGCCCCATCCACCTATCTTGATCACATAATTCATGCCAGATTGGGAAGGGTGCTTTCTAGGTGGTGTCCACCCACATTATGGAGGG
Organism: Pseudotsuga menziesii; assembly: GCA_001517045.1. Taxonomy (NCBI): domain Eukaryota; kingdom Viridiplantae; phylum Streptophyta; class Pinopsida; order Pinales; family Pinaceae; genus Pseudotsuga; species Pseudotsuga menziesii. Next base: position 745,466 of record LPNX011167659.1, read on the forward strand.
GTTTAGATGTGTTCAAAAAGAAACATTAGTTAGTTTTTTTGTGAGTTACAACCAATTTTGAGGCCAAAAATAACATAAAGGTATTTTGTCAAAAATAACATTGTGATAAAAATAATTTTTAGACCCTAAAGTGGTGAACATGAACCTATAAGACTTATATATTGAACCTTCTCTAGGACACCTAGAACATGATGAGAAAATGTCCCCCACATTGCTTCATTGCTTATTTTCCCTTCCTCTTTTCCACCTTCCTCTTGAAGGTGCATAATCCTTTCTAGATTACTTGACTTTCCTCTTCTCGCATCTCATTCTTTTCCCAACACTTCATGGTAAACTTCTTCTTCCTCTTCCTCTCTTGCCTCCTTGCTTAGTATTTCTCTAGTAGTGTCAAGAAATTTTTCTAAATATGGAATATTACCATATTTTAATATGGTTTTACCGAGTTGACTCATGCCCCATCCCATATGGGACCTTTGTGGGGGCATCTTGTACATCCTTTCATTAGCACTAGCCATCTCCTACCTATGTATCACTCAATCCTCCTATACTTTCTTATTTACCCCCCCCCCCCTCTCCTAGATTCCCACACTATCTTGAATTTCCCATTTCCCTTATCCATTGGACACTTGGGAAAGGCTCACCTCTCTATCTTCCTTTGATCCCCTACCTTAGTCTCATTTTCAATGGCTTAATCCTTCCTAGGAAATTATCTTGAGTGCAACCCTACTCAATGTGATTCCTCCCTAGTTATCATAAACAACCACTTCCTTAATCTCTTTCTTGAGGTGTCATTGATTGGTCATATCCCATAGTTTTTAGATATAGGGTCCCTTCTATGAAATTGACATCCCCGTCCTCATACTCGTCACTCTTGTTGGTATACCATTGGCATTGGTGTCCTTTGTGCTCATGTTGACTCCATGTTGATGTATGTCACCTCCCCAACTCGCATTTCATTCCTAACTAATGTATGTCACCTCCATGTTGACACTATCCTCAAATCACCATATGTCCCACAGTACTTGCATTATGTCCCTAACTAGTGTATGGTGCCTCCATGCCCATGATAACATCATATTATTTTATGTCCTCTCCCTTTCCTAAAATTGTGTTTTTCTCCCTTCATGCTGGCATAATGACCCTTTTCCAACATATGTCATTGTGTGCCTTTGCCAACACCAAGCCAACGTCTACTCCTCTTTCTCTTACCTTTGTTGGAATCATCCCAGTATCATACCCTCCATTTTCCCTATCAACATGCCATTTTCCCTTTCCTTAAGAAGTGGTACTGGTGTCACTATCCCTACCCAACTTGAGGAAAACACCTAACCTCTATGATGTAGGTGCTCATCTCATTCTAGCATGCACCCATGCCACCATTGAAATCCTACTTATATGTAGGTGAAAGTATCATTCTCTTACCCATATTGCTTATTGATGATTTTATTGTCTAGTTGTCATTATTATCATTGGACTTACTCAATATTTATTACATGTTTTATTAGTTATTGTTTCACTAATGTGGTAATTAAAAGTTGCTTATTTTCTTATCTCATAATTGATCTATTATATTATTTACATGATAGTTTAAAAAATTATCAGTGTATATTCCCTTCATTTACATTTCATAGTTTAATCGTTATCTTTCTTTCATAGTAGTTACGCTTCCATGTTCCCCTAACCTAACATTCTTATTTTTTGTGCATATCCTACTAGATTAACTTTCCTTTGACTTTTTTCTTCCAATTGTTTGACATCATAATGATCCACACCCTTTAGCTGCACCTTGCACCGATTCTCAAGGAATCAAAACTTTCACACATACTCTAGGATATCATGGTTTGATTTGTGAAGGATTCCATCACAATGTTGAGCATTGCCTCATACTATAGGGACCCCTTGATTACCCTTATGTATTTTCTTTGTTCTCTTCTAATTCACAGCAACTTGTGATGTCTATGATCCCCATATTATATATGTTTGCTTATGTAAGGGGAGAGGGGGTGCAATGTATGCGATATGCAGTTAGGTATTCACATATGCCTACCCAATAGTAGTGAATTATGTATTCCACTCATGCTTTTCATTCATAGTGACCCACTCAATGATGATATAATACATCTTAACAAATTCTCTAATGTATCGACTCACCCTATTTGAGTTCCTATCACCTTGGCCTATATGTGGGACCTCTATGGGCTGTTTATCACTTAGGTGGGATCCTTAGATTCCCTGCACCCATTGGCCTCTAGCGCTTCGTCATAAAATCGATTCACTTTCACCCTCGAGGTACCAATTTAAGTCTTTTCATAACTTCATGGGTCCAATTAGGGGTGTAAATCCCTTAGTTGGGTCCATGGTTTCTTAAGATTCATCATTTAAGATCCAAAGAAACCCAAATCTATTTTTAGACTTGTAATTTCTGTACTCGACCATATCCCATCTTTTGGTGGAAAGTGTACCATGGGTTTCCTTAATGTACCATAATTTCATATTATCAACACACTTAATAAAGAGCCTTGTTGTGGCTAAAAAATGATGTCACCACTATACCAAACTTGTAGCATGTAGTCAACATGCATGGTATGATGGTTATGTATGACTTGGACCCTCAAGTGACTAACTTAACATACTTTTATAAGTCTTGAGGTTTCTCCCTTTCCTATTTATACCATTCAAATCCTCTTACTAGATTAATTTGATTCTTCTATCTTTTAAACCCTAATTTGAAGGAACCCACTCATATAAGAGATCAAATAAGTCCCCCCTCCTCTTCCAATATCTTGGGTTAGTTGCAGCAATTATCTTTGACTGTGCTATGGGGGTCTCTTGTGGCTAGCTTGGCTCCAACATTGCAAGTTCTAATTTTTATTCATCCAAGGGCATATTCATTGTCTTATTTCCACTCATACCTTGGAAATTTCAACTCTACAACCTCAATGTAAGTTCCATCATAGATAGGGAAAGGGAAGTATCATCCTTGTTGACGCCATTAGAGTTTCTCTACTTTGCATTCTTATTATTTATATTTTATATTAGTAGATTTAGTGTGTGTGTGTGTGGCTCTAACTAGGGTTAATTAATTGACAATTTCTTTAAAGAGCTAGAAACCCTAATGTTGGAAATGCAAAGAGAATAATGGAAAAAACTCATCCAAGATTCATTGATGTATATGATGAATCTCCTTAGAATGAAGATGGAGTTGTGACAAACCTCGAAGAGTGATCCACATCCCAAAATATCCTACACCTATTTTTCCAACCACTTGCCAGATGAGACTTAAAGATGTATCATTTTAATTTCAAATCCACTTTATACTAGAGTAATATAATATAATTTTTATTTTATTTACCTAACCGCTTATTTTACTTTTTCAATTCCTTTTTGAATGGATTGATAGAATATCCTCACTCTTTCTTTTAGGAATATACTTCTACTTGAATTTGATTGGGACCTAACAATTTTTCACTTTGAATATATTGTCTTTCATTATCTAGGTAACAACTACACGATGCACCCTTGCTAATTTCAACTTGAAACTAACAATGACTTAATAACATTTGACTTAATGATTCAATGATGTATATGATGAAGCTCCTTAAAGTGAACATAGAGTTGCGACAAGCCTAAAAAAACAATCCACATCCCAAATGATCCCATACATGTTTTCCCAACCACTTGCAAGACAAAACTTAAAGATATATCATTTCAATTTCAAATCCATAAGGTAATATAATTATATCACTTCAATTTCAAATCCATAGGTAATATAATTATATCACTTCAATTTCAAATCCATAGGTAATATAATTATATCACTTCAATTTCAAATCCATAGGTAATATAATTATTTATTTATTTTCAGGAGAAAAAAGGTGGTTTTAACTTTTATAAAATTGTGTCTTAAAAAGCGACACTACTTAGTTACAAAATCCATACAGACTGTCCAATCAGATATACTATTGACAATTAGCTGATAGTAAAGCAGAACTTAAAAAAACGAGACTATAATCATCAGTCTACAAAAAAGGTGCCCAAAAGACATTACAGAACAACATTATATCCAAAATGTGACAAGCATATATGAACAAAACAATAACAGATAAGATATCAATGTAGATTCAGAGATCCAAAGTCTATCAAGCATTCCTCTTTGTATTCTTCCCAGAAGATCAAACCCGCCCCATCAATATAATTATATCATTTTAATTTCAAATCCATAAAATAATATAATTATATTATTTCAATTTGAAATCCATAAGATATTATAATTTCATTTCTACTTAACCGCTTATTTTCCTTTACCAATTCCTTCTTGAATTGATTGATATAATAATAGTCTCACTCTTTCATGTAAGAATATACTTGTACTTGAATTTGATTTTGAGAATCTCACTCTTTCTTTAAGAGATACTTCATACTTGAATTTGAATTTGAATTTGAGAAACTCACTCTTTCTTGTAAGAGTATACTTCTACTTGAATTTGAATTTGAATTTGAGTGGGGCCTAATGATTTTTCACTTTATAACTTCACGTGAAATTAACAATGATTTAATAACATTTGACTTGTGAAACAAATTAATTGATAACATTTGGCATAGGGCACATATTAACCTTTCATGGTTTTCGTTTTGTCTAATTCGTTGTTGATATCGTCTTTTTATAACTTTGTTAATTTTTTTGGTTTTCTTATATTCTCCGAAAGCCCTCCCCCAACCCGGAGGATGTACACTTGTCATCACCGGGCATCTATGAATCAATTGTGTTGGCTAATCTCTAAACCATTTGCACCTATACAGTTTGTGTTTGTGTTGTGCTTGATAATATAATAATTTGTGCGTAAACAAACAAACAAACAAGGGCTCTTAGGTTTTGTGGTTGGCATGTTGTTGGGTTTTAATGCAAGCAGATCTAATAACAACACCAGTATTAGACTTTAGTAGAGTCAGAAGCAATGATCTCCCTCTTGTTTCTCATGGAAACGAATGAGAAACTCATGGGCCCTAAACTTGATAACCTCTTTTACTAATAATAAAGTGTGCAATGAAATAGTTTTTTAACCGTTTAAAATAATAAGGAAGGAAATCAATAATTTTTTATATGTGAAATTTAGGAGGGAAAATTGATAAAATTGTAAATATTATATTTTAATATTGTATAATTTTATTGCAATATGTATATTTAAGGGTATTAAAAGATTTTATGTTTAAGATGATAATTTTATTAATCTAATATTATATTTTAATGAATATTTCTTGACCAAATTCCATTGATGGGAAAGCAAAATAAAAATAAAAATAAATAGAATACTTAACATTTTTATTTTCTTCATTGACACTAACATGCAAAGTCACATCAGCAAATGAAAATATGTCCATGTAAATGAATGTCAATGATAATTATTCACTTAATGAACCCTATAAATTATCACCAATAGTTGTTAATTCAATTGTTGGAACAAATGCTATAATAAAGGAGATATAAACTATGTATGTCATTTAAAAGGGAGTTGGCTAATCTCTAGACCATTTGCACCTTTTCAGGCAAGTTTGACCAAAATTCGACAGCACGATTTGTTGTTGAAAATGAGATTTCCAATGTTAAAATTGTAATTTTTATTGCAGAAATGGATTCAGCACCCTCGATTACCCTTGGGGCATGCAGTTTATGCAATTCCAATCACTGAAAACTACCCTTTGAACCATTTTTGCCGGATTTTGGCCAGAAAACTCGTCGGATTTTAGGTGCAAATGGTCTAGAGATTAGCCAACTCCATTTAAAAGTAGGGAAGATGGGAGGGTGCACCATACTGAGCATCCTATTTTTAGGGGTGTATAGCACCCTAATTTCTCTCACATCTATGCACTTAAAAGGGAGTTGGCTAATCTCTAGACCATTTGCACCTTTTCAGGCAAGTTTGACTGAAATTCGACAGCACGATTTGTTGCTGAAAATGAGATTTCCAATGATAAATTTGCAATTTTTATTGTAGAAATGGATTCAGCACCCTCGATTACCCTTGGGGCACGCAGTTCATGCAATTCCAATCACTGAAAACTACCCTTTGAACCATTTTTGCCGGATTTTGGCCAGAAAACTCGTCGAATTTTAGGTGCAAATGGTCTAGAGATTAGCCAACTCCATTTAAAAGTAGGGAAGATGGGAGGGTGCACCATACTGAGCATCCTAATTTTAGGGATGTGTAGCACCCTAATTTCTCTCACATATGTGCACCCCAGGGGGGTGCACCATACTTGAGCACCCTAGTTTTAGGGGTGTGTAGCACCCTAATTTCTCTCACATATGTGCATCGTAAGGGGGTGCACCATACTTGAGCACCCTAGTTTTAGGGGTGTGTAGCACCCTAATTTCTCTCACATATGTATTAGTATGTTTTTTACTTTCATGTTTCGTCTTGGGTTGTGATATGTTCAATGTAACACCATGTTTTTGACTCCATGATGTAATTATGATGTAATGATGCAAATGATGTAAATCACACACAAATGGTATAGGATGACCAACGATGTTGTAAATATGTATGTTTGATTATTAATATAAACTCCTAATGAATACAAATGAAGAGGGATGGAGATGAGATGGGGGAGTACGATTCCACAAGACGGGGAAGTGAAAGGGGGTCTAAGAGGAAGATAACCCTAGTAACTTATTAACCCAAGTCAATATCCTTGTTTAAAACCTTAGAGAGTGATTTTACCCTAAGGTCCCAAAAGCAATGTTTATGAAAGTGGGTTAATTACCCTTTATTTATTAATTATCCTAAGTTGGGATTAGAGGGGTAAAGTGGGATCCTCATGAGTACCACATGTTCATTTCTCAACATGCATACAAAAGGTTGGGAATTTGGTGAAGAGTATCATGCTAGCCATCATTTTCACTGTTAGATGTCGATACTTGAAAGAGAGAAAACAAAGTTATCAAACCTATTATTGTGAATCATGCTAGGGAATTGGTGCTAGGGGTTATGGTGCTTTTGTGAGAGAACTTGGCCTACAACTAAGGTCCTTTTGAATGGGGATATCCTGAAGGATTGTGGTGCATAGAAGATGTTTCCATTCCTTATGCTGTGAAAGTCGATGGGGGATGAGTGCTAGACAATTGGTATAGTTGTGGAGGGGGGGGTTTGCACCAGAGGGTTGTGTGTGTGTGTAGTTGAATAGGATAATTGTGAAGCTTCACCCTTGTGGACTGATAGCCACAACTTGAGGGTGGCATCTATCATATAAAAATCTAGTGCAATCGAGTGCTTACGACTAGGAGGGATTCCCTTCCCTTGTGGCTAGTTAGAGGACCTTCAAAGATAAGTTTCTCGATTGTGAATGAATGAATGTCATGGTTGATATTTTTGTTATGTGTTTGTTTGATTTACTATTAATGAAATGTTTGTGTGCATGCATTTAATGAAAATGGAATGGAGGCATCCATGGTAGGAATGCTTGCATAATTTACAAATAGGTAATTTAGTCATTGGACTGCTATATAAATATATTTATTGATGTTCTTACAATCAATATTATAGCAAGTCAGTGGAAAGAAAAAATGAAATTGGTATCAGGAATAGATTTCATATGTAGAATTAAGGACCACGTGGTCTCCCTAGTGGAAAGAGGTTGTTTAGTACATGATAGAGTGGTATCGAAGCTACGAGTTGCAACAATGGGATTGCATGGGACACAATCTAAATGCGCATAAAGAAGTTAGAGGTTGTATGTCAAGTGTGTGACAATTCAATTCAATGACAAAATCAGGGGAAAATATAGTTGATGATTAAGTGTTTGAATAAATGGCTATTTATACCAGAGGGTTGTGTGTGTGTAGTTGAATAGGATAATTGTGAAGCTTCACCCTTGTGAAATGATAGCCACAACTTGAGGGTGGCCTCTATCATAGAAAAATCTAGTGCGATCGAGTGCTTACGACTAGGAGGGATTCCCTTCCCTTGTGGCTAGTTAGAGGACCTTCAAAGATAAGTTTCTCGATTGGGAATGAATGAATGCCATGGTTGATATTTTGGTTATGTGTTTGTTTGATTTACTATTAATGAAAATGTTTGTGTGCATGCATTTAATGAAAATGGAATGGAGTCATCCATGGTAGGAATGCTTGCATAATTTACAAATAGGTAATTTATTCATTGGACTGCTATATAAATATATTTATTGATGTTGTTAAAATCAATATTATAGCAAGTCAGTGGAAAGAAAAAATGAAATTGGTATCAGGAATAGATTTCATATGTAGAATTAAGGACCACGTGGTCTCCCTAGTGGAAAGAGGTTGTTTAGTACATGATAGAGTGGTATCGAAGCTACAAGTTGCAACAATGGGATTGCATGGGACAAAATCTAAATGCGCATAAAGAAGTTAGAGGTTGAATGTCAAGTGTGTGACAATACAATTCAATGACAAAATTAGGGGAAAATATAGTTGATGATTAAGTGTTTGAATAAATGGCTATTTATACTAGAGGAAATTCAAGGTATTAGACTCCTAGATGGTGGGTTTGAAAAAACACCAAGCTATATGGTTGTAATTGAAAACTATAGGAAAATGTGAGGTTGCACATGAAGTGTTTGATAGAATGCATAGGAGAAAAAAATGAAGAAAATATGTATGAAAGATGGAAAATGTTTAATTGAATGCTTAAATGACTAGAGAGACTATAGTTTGAATAATTGGGTCACATATAGAGGGTAGCTAAAGTAAATTTTAAAGTTTCAATTTGTTATGTAGGAAATTTGGGTAAAAAAATTAGCAAGCAAATTGTTTAACGAAATCCATTTGGAAACATCTGGTTTTGAATTCCCATTTTCAATTATTTCAATCAACATAAGAGATGGTAATAAAAAAATTGTGAATGGAAAAAAATAGGGTTTTAAGAATTCAACCAAGAATTCTACCTAGTGCAAAAAATTACCAATTACATCAAAGTTCCCAATTTGAGAACAAGCTAGGTGTAAATTCCTTGCAGTCACATGTTGGAGGTTTTTTTTTTTTAACAGGAACTGGGAAAATTTTCAGTAAAATAAAAAAGTTGTGCACAGAAATCCAAAAACATAGAATAAATCTAGTTTGAAATTAGTTTTCATTGACGCTGAAAAAACCATAACTACTACTACCATATATTTACAAAAATTGTTGTGTTTCTTCCTTGAATTCACCATACTGGAGGAGGGATAAACCCTTACAAACAGAGTCTTTATCAAAATGCAAAAAAACATAAACAAAACATGTAGTAGAAAGACTACTTTTTTTCTTTACTTCCATGCCTGGATTAAGCTTCGAGCCTGATACTTTTTCCATTGGTTGCACTCCATTAGTTACTATGTCCTGGAAATGGATGCATTATGTCATATTGACCATTTTTTGCATGTATTCGATGATTCTATCAATCTTTCCAAGAATTTCCCTGATATCCCTGTCCATGTCGTCAATCCGCGATTTTTGGTAGGATAGCTTGTTCAACTCATACCCAACATCGATTGAGAGTTCCTAATTTTGTCTGAGTCTGTTGCAAACTGCTTCATATACCTTCCTTAGGTGTATTTTAAAATCAACAATGTTACCCTTGATGTTGTTCAGGCCCTCGAATCACCCTTTTCTTGTTATAATATTGTGAACATATTAAATAATATCATAACATAATATAAAATATGGAAAGCATTACTAGTCTATCCTTCTATCTACCAAGCAACATAAAGCGTGCAATAAAATTGGAGAAAAGAGAACAACAAGAGAACATCAATATACATGGTTCACCCAATATGGGCTACATCCATGGGAAGGGTTGCACCTTCCATTATGCTGAAAATAGATCTCCAAGATTACATGACATCCTCACATATGCATCACATCAAGCTCTGTCACCCAATCATGTCACAATCATGCATGTACAAATGACATACACAACATGTGATGTGTGATGAACTACAATCAACACATGCCCAAAAGGGTCTCCTTCACCTCTCTTATATACTAAGACGTTTGGATTACAATACATCCCATAACACATGTGGGATAAATGAATTTCCACCTCTTTGAAATGGTTACAAAGGATATAATTACAACGATGCATGTGTGATAACTCTATTTTATAATATTAGGGTTATTTTATGCCTTTAAATGATATTTTACCAATATACCACATAAGTCATCATTAAATATTCTAACACTCCCCCTTAATGATGACTGGGAGAAAGAATACAAATGGAAGGAAGGTGGAAACACACCAACATCCCCCCTTGATGACAACTTCCAGAATGCTCCATACGATGCCAATAAAAAACACACTTCGCCTCATGTACTTGATGAAGACAACATCCACTTCTCATGAAATTGCATCCGAACCAAGTTGTATGATGAATGTTTGCATAACAATAGACAAGAACCTTGGATCCATACATCAAAACAGTATTCAGAGAGCTCTTACTGAAGATTACATTGTGAATACAAGACCCGGATGGTCTTTCCATCGAAACATGAGCCCAGCAGACGGTCTTCACAACACAGCTGATGGATGTCCATCATACAAAATTACTATAATATTGTGATATAATATGATAAAATTCAACATTACATTCCTTCTTAACATCAACCATCTTTGTTGCAGTCAAGGATAATTTGAAACGACAAACAATGCTGAAAAACTAGAGATTCGCAACCATCATATGCTTAAACAAGAAAGGAATAGCAAAAGCAAACTATCCCACAACATATATAGCTAATATGCACAAAAGAAATTCCAAGAGTAAATAATATAATAAACATGACAAGCCCAAAAAACATAAGAGATGATAAAACAACAATGCTCAAGAACATATAAATAATAGGAATTGCTTCTATGCAGGACCATATAAATTTTGAGAAAAATATTATCAAGAAAAAAGACATGACATGATAAAATAAATAGAGGAGAATAAACATGAGTGAGCATAATAGATACCAATATATAATAATGAGCCAAGATATCACTTAAATATATGAAAACATATAGTCATCAAGCAACTAATCTTAAGAACATGTTCATTTCTTGTTAACACCGTGTTAATATGCAAGAGATGAATGCCCTAAAAATGTCAATGCTTCCATATAGGAACGTTGGAGACAAGAAACACATGCCAATGCTTCCATATAGGAATGTTAGAGACACGTAGGAACAAGACAATCTCTGCAATCATAAGAATATAAATATCAATGCAACAAGAACAAAGTGCTCATGACAAAGATTTCAAGATTATAATATTGTTCAAAGCCATATAAACATTGAGTAAAAGATGATTGAAATAAACATGACATGATATCTATATGAAAATAAATCAAAATGTTTAACATGATCAATATATAGAAAATTATGATCAACCCATGATATCAATTAGCAAGAGCATATAATGATCATAAAGATATTGCTTACGAAACTATAAAATCGATTTTACACAAAGGTCAGCAATAAGATATAAATAAAGAAAATAATGATCACAAGATAACACATATAGAATCATCATTATCATTATCAGAAGACTGAGACCATGTTAGAATATTGAGTAAAAAAATTTGATCAAATAAAACAATGATATCACTTATAGATATAAAAAATATAGCCATTAAACAACTAAGTCCTAAGCATAGGTTTAATTCTTGATGTCACCATTACCATACTAGAGATCCATGCCTCTGAAAATGTCAAAACATCTTCCATACAAAGAAGGTTATATACATAAACAAGAATAAGACAACCTCTGTAAACATGATGAATACGAATAGAAATGCTAATGCAAAGAGATCAAGAATCTCATGACAAGAATTCCAAGATAAGAGATGAATAAAAACTGAATTTTCTCACCAAAACCGAAGCCCAACAACTGCTAAAAGATGGATCCGTCACTCTGCAGCAGAAAACCGAAAGCAGAAAAAATGAAAATTTTAAAATGAACATAACTTGGTCAATATTTCCAGGAATTTTTAATATAACTTGTTTTCGGAACTGGAGAAGTCATTCTGCATGCACAAACATAAACATAACATAAATCTCAGCACTCAATCAAAAGATATTCGCTCTGCAATATTTCCATCCATATGGAAATTTTCTGAAAATTAATTGATTTTAAATCAACGATATCTTCGCTTTCCGAACACGAAATTAGCCGATTTTTTTAAAAATTGAGTATTTTTGCGAGAGGAACTAAGATATGTAATTTATTTCTTAAAAAAAAATACACAAAAGTGTTAAAAAAAATATCTGAAATTCGCCGTCCAATTTTACATTAAACACTTCTCCATGAGGGTTAGGGTTTGAAATTAAAAAAATCAAATATGTAGAATAACATCCAGATCTAAAAAAATACCACATGGGTATTATAGATCGGGTCAAAACCACAAAAAAAATGAAAATCCCAAGTAAAATCATGAACATATGTTGCTTGAAAATAAAAAGTAAAAAATAAATACCAAAGAAGGTAGAGCGTAGCAACCTGCTCTGATACCATGTTAGAATATTGTGAATATATTAATTAATATCATAACACAATATAAAATATGGAAAACATTACTAGTATACACCTGTATCTACCAAGCAACATAAATCATGAAATAAATTGGAGAAAAGAGAACAAGAGAACACTGATATTCGCGGTTCACCCAATATGGGCTACGTCCACGAGAAGGGTTGCATCTTCCATTATTATGAAAATAGAACTCCAATATTACTTGGCATCCTCACATATACATCACATCAAGCTCCATCACCCAATCATGTCACAATCATGTGTACAAATGACATACACAACATGTGATGTGTGATGAACTACAATCAACACATACCCAAAAGGGTCTCCTTCACCAAGAAGGTAGAGCGTAGCAACCTGCTCTGATACCATGTTAGAATATTGTGAATATATTAAATAATATCATAACACAATATAAAATACGGAAAGCATTACTAGTATACATCTCTATCTACCAAGCAACATAAATCATGAAATAAATTGGAGAAAAGAGAACAAGAGAACACTGATATTCGTGGTTCACCCAATATGGGCTACGTCCATGAGAAGGGTTGCATCTTCCATTATTATGAAAATAGATCTCCAATATTACTTAGCATCCTCACATATACATCACATCAAGCTCCATCACCCAATTATGTCACAATCATGTGTACAAATGACATACACAACATGTGATGTGTGATGAACTACAATCAACACATACCCAAAAGGGTCTCCTTCACCTCTCTTATATACCAAGAGATTTGGATTACAATAGATCCCATAACACATGTGGGATAAATGAATTTCCACCTCTTTATATAGAGAATGGTTACAAATGATATAATTACAATGATGCATGTGGGATAACTATATTTTTTAATATTAGAGTTATTTTATGTCTTTAAATGATATTTTACCAATATACTACATAAGTCATCACTACATATTCTAACACTCCCCCTTAAATGGTGTCTGGGAGAAAGAATACAAATAGAAGGAAGGTGGAAACACACCAACATCCCCCTTGATGACAACTTCCAGATGCTCCATACAATGCGAAAAAAACACACTTCGCCTCATGGACTTGATGAAGACAACATCCACTTCTCATGAAACTGCATCCTAACCAAGTTGTATGATGAATGTTTTCATAACACAACAATGTATGGCCAATACAATAGAACACGTGGATGCAAAATCATCACAACATGTAACTCAACTAATAGCTGAAAGAACTCTGCAATAGATCGTATGACGAAGACAAGAACCCTGGATTTTAATGTGTATTCGGTGATTCTATCAATATTTTCAAGAATTTCCCTGATATCCCTGTCCATGTCGTCAATCCGCGATTCCTGGAAGGATAGCTTGCTTAACACGTACCCAACATCGGTCGAGAGTTCCTAATTTTGTCCGAGTCTGCTGCAAACAACTTCATATACCTTCCTTAGGTGTATTTTAAAATCAACAATTCTACCCTTGACGTTGTTCAGGCCCTCGAATCACCCTTTTCCTTCACTCTTCTCCACCTCCATCACTTCTAAATCCTCCAACGAGCACCTGGGGAAGTAATGTATCAATCCTGAGAAATTCGAATCATAAGCTGCAACGCCTGCCTCTCTCTCAATCCTGACCTGATGTTGTGTACTATGCTCCTCCTATTAGAAATATCCCTGCACTGCTTCCATCTTAAGTGTGAAAAAATCTAGATCAAAACGATGGTGTAAATGTTGAAAAAAGTATCCCTGCACTGCAAGGGACACTAACTAAGTCAAGGTACAAAGTAAGTTTAAGCCCATCCTTATTGCTATACATAAAACCTAACTCTAATTTGGCTCCCTTATTAGCTAGGTGGTCATCTTTCCCGTTGTTTCCCCAAAGAACATGAAAGAACCTAATTTCAATGTCGAATATGAGGTGTGATATTCTTCTAGCAATTCTTTTGCATATAGTATTGTGTTTTTCGTATCCTTTCCACATCTTTTGGATGAATTGTCTTGAATCTCTGATTATGGATATTTTATTCACATCTAGTTTGGATATGAGTTCGATCCCAAGCAACAGAGTCAACCACTCAGCTTCATTGTTGGTTTTTGTTCCCAATCCCCATGCGAAAGAGTCTATTGTATTTCCTCCATGATCCAAAATCATCCCTCCCACACCTGCCTCACCATTGGCGGATTAAAATTCTATGTATTTAAAAAAAAAACATTTTTGGGGGAAAATCCAATGTAGGCCCCATAAATTCCACATGGACATGAGGCATGGCATGGAGAATCCACATGTATTAGTTATACGTATGGCAGTGTGAGACATGGTTTAGATGCGTGGTTGGCATCCATGTAAGCAAGGGAAGAAACCCATTTATGTTATGCATGACCCAGATGCAATCAGTCAATTAAGATCATCGAATCATATTCATTGGTGCAAAGGGAGGTGCTCGTGCATTAACATAAGTGGTTCCCTATGCAAAAGCTAACATTAAATATTGCAAGTTCCATCGATAGATCTAAGCCATTCATACAAGGGAGAGTTGATCATAGGATAATAAGGGTATCCTCCCATGATTGGCTAATATGAATCGCGCATGTTTGATAGGCGAAGTTGGACCATTTTCACAATTAGAAGTACTTGTATATTATCCTTAGGGGTCCTTCTACTAATGAATAAGATTGATTAAGCTATTTTAATTGGTAAATCTATACCTTTCATGCATATATAAGTACTTGTACCTTATCTGAGGATTCCTCCCGCAAATGGTTGAGATTGACCAAGCATGTTTGATTGGTGAATTTGCGCTATTCATCCATATATATAACTACGTGTACCTTATCCAAAAGGGTCCTCCCGTGAATGGATGAGATTGATCAAGCATTTTTGAATGGAAAATATGGATTGTTCGCACAAATAGAACTTACTTGTACCTTATCACGAGGGGTCCTCCGATGAATGGTTGAGATTTGATCATGCATGTTCCATCGTTCTTTCTTGTCCTTTCATATAAGTTAAGGTGATTAAAGTTTAAAAAATGGGTAAGGTTGTAAATATTGAGATTTATTTGGGTCCACAAGATCACAGGATCTAGGCCATTCACACTAAGGAAGGTGAATGAGACCTGGAATGTGTGGCATTACTTCGAAAGGTGGAGATTCAATCTAGAGATGAAATCGATATTTAATATTTCATCACAGGATCCAACCAAAAATATTATAGGAGATAAAATTAAGCACCTCGACCAGCCAGGATTGATAGGGGAAATAAAATCAACGACTCATGATCCTTTGAATAGTCGCAATGGCATGGAGGGATGAAGGAAAAATGCTTACATGGTGGAATCTGGGAGCAGCATGTAGGATCCATAGGGACACCAATTCTACCACATATCATGCCATGTCAACATATGATGAAGTATATAAAAAAATGTGTGGAGCCAAAATCTTATTTTGGCCATAATAAGAGTAGATTAGCTTGGAATTTACTTAAATTTTCAATGTTTGTCTACATTGAGGAGGATCACATAAGTTATAGAGATAAATGTGGGTCGTGCAGAAATATTTGAAAGGGGATATGTTGGGGTTAAATTTTTTATGGTGCGATTATTCACCAAGCATAGAAGTAACTTGGGAATATTTTTCCCAAATTTTAAGGTGTGTGAAGCAAAGATGGAAAAACAAACCAAAATCCACTATTTGGGATAAGATTTTAGCTATTTTAGAAAACTTGGACATAAAAGTGTGTCAAGGTGTCAAACCTAGAAAAAAATTGTTTACTTGATTTTACCTTCTCAATGAGCTAAACAATTATGCTCATAGGTTTTTTTTCCAGTTCTTTTCCATTTGTCAGAGTAGTTTGGGAGATGTGTAAAGTTAAAAATTGACAATTCCATAATTTTGTATAAAATTCCTGGAGCATCATATATGAGATTTGGAAGTGGGTGAGTACTCAAATTTATACGGGTTATCATTTCCCAAAACAAAATAATTCTAGAATATTCCCACATTTTCTTCTACATGTATCAAAAGTTGGTCCCTGAGATCAAGTGTAGCTATAGGATTTACGATGCAAAATTGGGTAAATTTGTGAATTTTGGAGAGTTATAAATTTCATCTATGAGCTCAAAATTGAGTATGGGTATAGTCATTGGAAAAATTTTCAATATCATAATAATGGAAAGAAATTAGATCAAGAAGAAATGCTTTATATCCTTCAAGAAATTGGACAAAATAGAGGTCTATAATAGCCCTAATTTGACAAAATTGTCAAATGGATATTTTCTCGAATTCTTAAATATATATCAAATTTTTTATAGAATTTTGGAAATAAAGTTTATCTCACAAATTAAATTGTATGAATACATTGAAGATACATTTCATTAGATATAAACATAGGTCAGAGATTTTATATCAACTCTGGGAAAGAAAATGGAAGAGGGGGAAATTCCATAGTCATGAGGTAGAGCCTTTAAAGGTTTGAATATTAGTGTGGGTAATGAAGAAACAAAATCTATTGGGAACAAAATAACAATTTAACCAATAGAATTCGTGGAAACAATGAAAAATTTTAGGATGGAGGCATAGAGATATAGAGTTGACAATGAAAGAATGTTAAAGGCTAAGGAGAAGCAAAATCAATTGAATACTCAACTAATGTAGAGCTTGAATTTAATACATAGGCAAATTCAAATTGGTTTAGTATCATTTCATGATAAAGAAGGTAAGGAATGTTCAAAAAAGAGATCAGATGAAATATCTGGGCATTCCAAGATTATTACCAGGAGTCATAAACATCACTATTCACCACCTCATGTAGGTAGGAGTTCATACTCATATAAAGAATCTAGGAGTATCCCATATATGTCCCCAGTAAAAAATCATAAAACAAGACATGTGCAAGATGAGCTACAAGGAGAGATAAAGAAGATTAAGCCGTTGAATTTTGATGGTGAGAACAAGAAAGGAGAACAAGTTGAATCCTAGTTATTATGGATGAGTAAGTATCTCCAATTACATAACTATGCATGTAATATGGAAGCTATAATTTCCATTTACAACTTCCAAGGAAAGGATTCCATTTGGTGGAATTAGTTGGTTCATGTAAAACATATCAATGAAAAGAGGATTTCATGTAGGCAATTCAAGAATAACTTATTGAAAAAAATTAGCCATCAGAACCTTATTATGACAAGAATATGTAAGGGTTATTTGAACTCAAGTTGGGAAACATGAGCATGTAAGAATATGAAGGATTTTTTAGAATTGTTGAGATATGTTAGATTTATCAATAAATGAAGGTAAATATATAAAACTTCTTAAGAGGATTTCCTTCATTCTACAAATAGAAAATTTAGTTTGGTGGACCCAAGACTCTTGAAGAGACAACCTAGAAATCTAAGCACGTGTATAATAAGAACAAAGGAAGGGTGGATTTTCAGAATACTTGAAGAGATAAGAAGAAATATAAGTAGGATAAGAGGAAGAAGGGATTTGAATTTCCTTTCCTCATAAACCAACCAAATTCATATAAGTAAATAAATCCAACTCATAATGGACCCAAGATGATGGAATCTCTAGGAAGAGGCACAAGTCAACAACTTAAATGTTAGGGATGTAAAGGAAACCATTTGCTTAAAGAATTTCCTTGAAGGGGAGATAGAATGAGGATTTTGCAAAACAGATAAAATGAATTATTGTGGAAGTTGTGTCCTGGAACATTCTCATAATATATGAAACCTTGGATAACAGAGAAGCAGAACATCAATCCAATATGATTGAGGATGAATGAAATATTGTCAATCAAACTATTTCCATTCTATTTGATTCAGGACCAAGCCATCGTTATATTTCTCCTAAACTGGTTGAAAGATTTCCTCCAAAGAAAAGTAAGAGCGAAAAATATTGGATGGTTCAGTTAGCTACTGAATTTAAAAAATAAATAAATCATTGACTCGGTAAACAATTGCTAAATAGATATGAATGGGATCAATACTTTTGCATATTTAAACATAATACTATTGGGATCATATGATATCCTTATTGGAATTGACTGGTTAGATGCACACCATGTTATTCTATATTTCCATAACAAGTTTCTCACTTGTATTGATGAAAAAGGGGAGAAAAATGTAGCGAAAGGAATTCCAAGGCCTATTTCCATGAGAGAAAATTATGTCTTTGCAGTTGAAGAGATGCCTTAGAAAAGGGTGTCAATTGTATGCAGTTCATGTAGAAGAACCAAAAAAGTGTAAATTCCCAGTTTTGGAATACTTTTCAATATTACAGGAGTTTGTAGATGTGTTTGAAGAAATACCAAGTTTTCCGCCAAAAAGATACATTGATTTCTCTAGTTATTTGGATCATGGAGTTTCCCCAGTTTTCAAAATTCCATGCAAAAAGAGTAACCATAATTGAAGGAGATACAAATGTAGCTAGAAGAATCATTGAATAAATGGTATAAACACCCAAGTTTGTCTCCTTGCGGAGCACCAATACTTTTTATGAAGAAAAAAAATGGAACTCTAAGGTTGTGCATTGATTTTAGACAATTGAACAAGTTCGTTATTATGAGGAATGAATATCATGTACCCAAAATTGATGACTTTTTTATGAGTTAAGAGGAGCAAATGTTTTCTCAAATATATATATGAGATCAGACTATCATCGGGTTAGGATAAAAGAATAATACATTAGCAATACAACTTTCAAAACTAGATATGGTCACTATGAGTTTGTATTGGTTCCAATTGGGTTAACAAAATTGTGTTAGATGAATGGAATATTCATGCATTATTTGGATAAATTTATCATTGTATTTCTAGATGACATTCTTATTTATTCCAAATCCGAGAAGGAGCATGAAGAGCACTTGATATTTGTACTACAAGTGCTAACAAAACATCATCTTTATGCTAAGTTGAGTAAATGTTATTTTTATAAGAAGCATATTCATTATTTGGGACATATTATTTCCATAAAAGGAATAACAGTAGATCCATATAATATTGAAGCTATTATGGGATGGAATATACCCTAAAATGTAATAGAAGTAATGTCACTTATGGGAATGTTTGGATACTACAGAAGAAGGGTTCTCAAAAGTCGCACATCCATTTACATCATTGAAGAAGAAATGAGTCTGATTTGAATGGACAACACAATGTGAATAAAGGTGCTAGTACTTAAAGAAGCTTCTCACTAGCACACCAATTCCCAAGATTGCAAATTGAAATGAATATTTTGTGGCATGCATAGAGGCTTGCAAAGAAGAAATGGGGGGATTCATTATGTAAAATGGGCATGTGATCTATTAGGAATCTAGTAAGTTGAAGGAGCATGAGAAAAAATATGTCACGCAGAGGCTTGCAAAGAAGAAATGGGTGGATTCATTATGTAAAATGGGCATGTGATCTATTAGGAATCTAGTAAGTTGAAGGAGCATGAGAAAAAATATGTCACGCATGACATGCATTAAAAATGTGGGCACATTATCCCATGGATAGAAAATTCAAGTTAAGAACAAATCACAGTGGGGTGAAGGATTTGTTTAAGAAGCAAACGTTGAATTCCATACAAACAATATGGTTGGAATTTCTTTGTGAGATTGATTTTGATATAAAACATATTAAGGGAAAATACAACATGTTTCTTGATGCACTTAGAAGGAGATTACATACAATGCTTGCTACAACCACTAGCATGTGTAAATCAAATTTAAGAACCAAATTATTGAGGATGGTTTTTCAGAAGAATATTACCTTTAGGTTAAAGAAGGATTACAACATGCAAATGTACAACATAATTATGAAGGTTACATGTGAGAGGATGATGGAATTCTTATGCATAAAAATAGCATTTATGTTCCTATTTCTATTGAACTAAAGAAACTTGTAATGAATGAGATGCATAAGGTTCCATGTGCAAGTCACCTTAGATACCACAAAACCATTGCAACAATAAGAAATCAATATTTTTGGCCAAGAATAAAGAAAGATGTTGATGAGTATATACCAAGGTGTATGAAATGTTAAAGGGAAAAGGTTGAACATAGACATCCAATATTATTAAAACAACCATTGCCAATACCAGAGTGGAAATGGGATGTGGTGACAATTGATTTCATCACTAAGTTGCACAAGACATCAAAGCAACATGATTCAATCTTGGTAGTGGTGGACAGGTTGACATAAATTGCTCACTTTATTCCAATCAAGTCAAATAATAAGGCAACTAATATGGCAAAATTTTACATGAAAGATATTTCCATGTTGCATGGGATACCTAAGGCAATTCTTTCGAAAAAAGATCCAAATTTTAATTCAAACTTTTGGAAAGGATTATTCAAAGGATTTAGAATAAATATGAACTTGAGTACAACATATCATCCACAGAAATATGGTCAGGATAAGACAATTAATCAATTTATTAAAGATATGATGAGAAAATTGACCTTGTGAGAGGAAATTGACCTATAACTGAGGTCCCTAGGGTTCGATCATGGAGATTCCCTGATCATCATGTGTTGGAGAAATAGAAGGGAATGAGGAGAACCTAAGGGACTATGGTGCAGAGCAAGGGGTTCCATTCCTTGTGTCGTGTAGACTGATGGGTGATGAGTGCTATAGGATTAGGGAAGATGTGGAGAGGATTTTTGGACTAGAGAGTTGTGTGAGTGTGGTTGAGTAGAAGAAAAGGGCGGTTTCACCCTTGTGGACTAATAGCCCCATCTCGGGGGTGGCATCTGTCATAGAACGATCTAGTGTGAAAGAGTTCCTACAACTAAGAGGAATGTCCTTCATCTACAACCAGTTGGAGGACCTTAAAATATAACTTTATCAATTGTGAATGGATGAATGACATGGTTGATATTTTTGGTATGTGCTTGTTTGAATTATTGTTAATGAAGATGTATATGTGCATTTAATGAAAATGGAATGGATGCATTTATGGTAGGAATGCTTGTATAACTTATAAATAGGTAATTTAGTCATTAAACTAGTATATAAATACTTCCGCTCTTAATTTTAAATTTAATATTATAACAAGTCGAAGGAAAAAAATTGAAATTAGTATGAAGAATAGATTTTATATGTAGATTTGAATACACTATGATCTCCTTAGTGGAAAGAGGTTATTGAGTACAAATGTTATGTTAACAATGAAATAAGAAGGTGTTCAAAATAACTCGATTAAAAATCCAAACTAATTATTAATGATTAAATATGCTTATCAAGTAAGATAGAATTTACAATTTTAAAATATTTCCCTTTGTTAAAAGGTAGAAAATAATTGTTGCAATCAATATTTTCTAAAACAAGTAAATATTATAATAATATTAATATATTTGAGAATAATGTGATACTTAGATGCACATAAAAAACGCTTTTATAAACAACTTATGGCATTTAATAAAGTATTTTCCCGTGTATGAACTTTTTAGGATCCCAAAGGTAAATTTTTAATGGTAATCATCCATAACTTTTATTGCTTGAATTATTATGATTCGACTTTCTATTGCAATTATTAACAAGTGTTGTGTGGCAACGGATACTTGCCGAAGTTGGTAGGTAGAATTGGATGTAAAGAAAGGCACATAGATGAAAATAAAAGCACATCATCATCCACTACATGGAAACAGAATAATCATGCCATAGCGAACATTTTATGCTCAAACTGTGTTTCAGCATATATATTTTGAATTTTTCAGCTTCTTGTTCAGTTTGTTGTCAAACAACATATTTAGCTGATCAAATATCATATAGCGCTACTGATTTAAAAGCAGATCTCAAGTAGATATTGGAGGAAGACCAGGCATATATAGACTGTGTGTTGAAGGGAGAAAAACTAGCCCTTGAAGGAGCCCGTGTGATTGGCGGAGATTGAGTATATTGAAAGGACATGTATATAATTTTTCTAACTTATTTATGATGGATAGTTTAAGTTGCAAGAACACATGGGGTAGATTGAAGGAGCTTCTCACCATCTTGATTGCCATATTTTAGCATATGTATTTTTCGAATTTATGAAATCCCCAAAAGGAGCAAAATTTCATCTATGAGAATTTCCTGAAAACTCTGTTGGAATTGCTGAAGAAGTGGGAAAATATAGTTAAAGTCTCCCTATCAACTCTCTTACCTACCTCACTATAGCCATTCTTCTAGGTCTTTTACACATCAACAGTAAAAGAGGTACAACTTGGAATGCAGTGACATACAAAATTTTGCGAGCCTTAGAATTTGAGATTTTGCATTATTTAATGTTTATTTACTACTCATATATCCAAGAATTCGATTGTTCGATGCTGAAAACTGTAAGTCGTTTACTTTTGATGAAAAGTTTCAAAGTTTTGTTACAAATCAGAGTAAATCAGAGTAGTCGAAGATCTGAACGTCATTCATTAAAACTTGAATTGTTCAATGAAATTCAGAAAGTCCAATATTAGGTCACTTTACAGGCTGGAAATCCCACCTATCTTATAAATGTACAATTTTTAATGTAAAAATTTGGTATATGAAATCAACTTTTTTCAAAAGAAATCAAGCTACATGCACGGTTGTTCCCAGCGCACAATGTATCCACATTACATGAATATGAATTTAATCACAAAGGTTGAGAATGAGACAAATTTGTCTTGCACATTCAAAATTTTCATCGAAGCACAAAATCCAAGAAGAAAAAAAAGGTGTGAAACCACGAATCCAACATTCGGTACTTTTTTGGATATCCATTAGTCACAACAATGGCTGCATGAAAACGATGTGGGCATACCTTGGAATAAAGTTCATGAAAAAAAATTAGAAGGCCTACAGAAAGGAGAATAAGGGCATCTGAGGCTGTTTGTAACAAATCCATTTTCTCATCCTCTGAATTCAGTCGAGGAGTTGGAAGTCCATATTTCACACCAGCTCCCCTTGGAATGATAAGTCTTATATGACTGCACCCACTAATTCACTAAGGTCTCTGCCAAAGTGACATCCAACGCTTCCACTACTTTGGCTCGAACTGCGCTTCCACCCGCTCATCTAATTCAACAGTCTAAGTTGCCCTGTTGAAATTTGGTTGAATATATGTCACCACAATTGTTTCTTAAGTTATTGGTGAAGTATTTTTTCTTATTCCTTCAGCGGAATGCAAAGCATATTGGTATTTGTAAGATCGATTCTGGTTATCGAATGGCTTGTATCGGGTCTCTAATTGTTGAACAATCTATTAGGGATTTCGATTTGCATTTCCTTCGTCCAATATAAAGATTTGTGCTCTGCTACTTATTTTTTTGTTTGTGTATGATATCTTCTTGCATTTTATTCTAGGAGAAGTTATTGGAGTCCAAAGTTATTATTTTGTTTGCAACAAATCAGGTTATTTTAGTCCAAATTTATGGTTACAGTTTCCAATGAAGATTGGATTTCCTAGGAATTTTTTGGGCACTCCAGTGGGGGGTGGCTCCCAAGCAGAAATTATGATGATAGGTCTTAGTGGCATGGTAAGTTTTCATCTTTTCATTAGCGGAAACTTGTATCGATTAAACTTCCAGTGTATTGAATGTTGAAATCAATACAGGCCTAAGATAATTGCAGTCATTATCGTAAGAATATTCTAGGTTTGTAGGCTTATCCATTAGTAAATTCATCTTCCTAGCGTCATATTGATATCTCATTAAGCTCTATTTTAGTTTATTATAAAGAAAATATGTACATATGAAGATTACCAAATCCTCAAAATGGACAATAATCTTGATTGGCAGAATGATACAATCATTACAATATCATATCTTTATAACAAACATATACATTCACAGTATCAAGCATACAAGAATGTGGACATGCATTTCCTTTTTAGAATGGATTGGCTTATGAACAAAGGAGGCATTGCAGTAATCCTGTAGACAATTCGAACTGGCCCATGATGACAAACAACTACAAATTAGATACAAGGGATTTGACAACTTCATCTCTGCTAATACAATACCTGCATTTGAACAAGAGGTGGGATTTTGTTTCTTGGGAGATATTAAGGTTTTTCCCTTGTTTATACATTTTGAAGATGTCTATCCCTTCTTTAGCTCCTTTGAATACATTAAATAATAACTTCGTCTCTTTCACCCAACTAGTGTTGTATTACCCTAATATCTATATAATTGAATAATTGAAGGACACATCTGGTTCTATGTGATGTTCATCTCGTTCAACAAGCAACATAATTTCAAGTTTGGACCATGAAATAGAAGCAACAACATTAGAAAGAACACCACTGAGAACATATAAGAAAGAATTGCTTTAAAAAATGTCGTATCAATTGCAAGCAAGACTGAAAAGGTAAGCTTTAGATGATTAATGTTATTGTAAATGCAAGTGCAAGACAAAATAATACCTAAATAGAGGCCAAATTTGGTATTTTGAATATGAATGTTGTCTGGCAAATGTGCAAGGATCTTAGTCACTACAAGACAATGGAAGATGTGTTGAATATTTATTGCTCTCAAACAATAAGCATTAGCAAAAAAATAAGACGAGGTTAGTATGGAATATAGTGTAAAACTAAAATGACTGAAGCTCTTTGTATTTTTTTAAATTGAATTTAACATTGAATTCATGCACCAAAAGCAAAGAACTTCCATTGTATGCATTACATACCTAACAATGTTGATTTGATAGAACTTGTTGTTGTATGTTGTCTGCATATGGAGGGTACTGGAGGGCACTGCATTTGCATATAAAGGGCGCTTCATTTACAAAAGGAAGTTGGATGCAATCTCTAATATGCAAGGAAGTTGCATGCAGTCTCTAATATGCATGGCATGGGCGACTGAGGTAGTGGCAACTGAGCCAGTGGAGACTGAGGCGGTGACCGTGATTCAATAACCAACTTGTTGCGCAGGCGGGATGGTTAATTTTTGCAGCGACGGTGACAGTGACAGATGTTGTGCAGCATGATTAGTTTTCACAGTGACAACAACGTGATTAATTTTCACAGTGAAAGTGACAGCGACAGATGTAGTGTTGGATAATACTTGCGGTGGAATTAAATGCATTTAATAAATGCTTCCTCCCACCTCTAGAATACATTAAACTTTGGAAAAATCATAAAAACTTAGGAATACTTCCGTGTGGAACTCAAAGTCCCAGAAATAATGCTTCAAGTTGACAGCCAATAGAATGATAGTTAAAATGAATTTAAAAAAAAAAAAAAAATATTAGCAACAATGTAAAACTATGGATAAAAGTAAAAAATGTATGGTCAAAATAGAAACTAATATATAGTCAATAGATATCGATTACAATTGTACACTACCTTTCGGCGAGTACAATAACTGGGACTAAATGATCGAGTTTTCAATTTTGAGGGAAAATGTGTGTAATTAGCTAAAGAACTTTTCTTTAAATTTAATGTAGGAAGACGAGAGATACAAAATTCCATGTATTTAAGAAAAACTTGTCCAAGAAGCATCACAGAGATGATGGTGTCAGTGGAATTCTCTTATGTCATTTTGAGTCGAGTTGAGTCGAGTGGGATCTTTGTGCTTCCTATTGCTCTATTTATGTGTGCCTAGCAACAATGTATTGGTAGCTATCAACTAACTAGAAGAAGAAGAAGCAATTGTTGATATGACATAATAGGGATACAACATTTGCATCAAAGCTATGCATATTAGTTATTGCTTCCTTATTCAGACCAGTCAAAGGATTTGGCTGCACAGTTTTGGGACAATTTAACAAAGCAATTGAGTGTAGTCTTGACATATGTACGGTATTGTGCATGTCGTGGTTACAAGAGGCAGGGCAGTGAACTCCGTTGTATGAGTAGGGCAATTAGTAAAATTCTAACATTTGATTTTGTGAACTAATGTTAACGTCAAGTTAGCCTTAATCCAGAGATCTCAGCTTTATAACTTTTTAAAAGTTTTTTTTTTGTAAATAAAACATGCATTACTATACAAAAGCCAAATTACAGAGCAAAATACATCTAAAGCTGACCCAAAAACATGGAGGCCTTAGTCCAGTCCAGTGGAACCCAGTCCGGGACAAAAAAATACAGAGTTTTTCCATAGCCTCTTGCTCCCCCTAATACCTCTATTCCTACTAGGATTCCTGATGTTGTTATATTGCTTCCCCACCCACATCAAAATTGACGAATTGAGGGTCCTGTCTCTGTGAGGATCCCTATTCACAGCATGGTGCCTATTAACATAAGAGCTACAACTATCTAAACTAAATAACGCCAGAAAAACACAAATAGAGAAGGAAACCTGGAAAAAGCATAGACTGAGGAGAGATATTATATTCGACCAGCGGGGAGGGAGCTCCAGCGAGGGATTGCAGCTGAGGGAATCCCGGCAGCTGGTTGCTATGAACCAGATGCAAACACCGACATTGTTTTCATAGGGCCAGTCGTGTTCCATGAATCCACCTGTCCTCCTTCGTCCTCCATACCACATCTGATGATCTGCTCCCAAAGTCTAGCTGTCTCCATGGCCGTGCAATCCACAGGGTGAAACGGAAAGCCCAAATGAGCAGCGAGGATGTCAATCTTTTGGTGCATTGTGTGGCATTCAGAATTGTGCTCCTTCCTGAAGGGCACGGGTTCTAAATCGTCGTCTCTCTTGGCTTCCTGCATCGCTGCGGAGTGGCCCACCAATCGGACTATAACCCAATACGTCATTAGCATAAGATCGTATGCTGAAGCATGGCCAGCGGTGTTGCCAAGGTCCAGGACCCATTCTGCAACCTCCGCATGAAGATTCTCCTGGGGCATGGCTTTCACCTCCGCCCAAAGTCCCTAGACCACCCTTTCAACCTCGAGCCTGATACTGAGCGAAACGTGCTCCTTGTAGAGGTCAGCCTCCTCCATTAGAGGAATTTTGGGGTCTAAAATGGGCCTCCTAAGGAAAATAATAAAATAATAGTTAAAATAATAAAATAATATTGATTAATTTTGGAGGAAGAAAGAAAAAAACTACTTTTTGTGTTCGTATTTTTGACATATCTCCCTGTGGTTTTACTCAAATTTCGATCGGGAGAGCTCGTTGGATGCGGAATTTGATTCTGCATCCAACGAGTACCCACACTGCATACTTTTGATGGACCCCGCTACCCCAAAAATAAGAAATACCTGAAAAAACGTGATGATGATGTCATCATCACATTTTTTCAGGTATTTATTATTTTTGGGGTAGCGGGGTCCGTCAAAAGTATGCAGTGTGGGTACTCATTGGATGCAGAATCAAATTCCGCATCCAACGAGCTCTCTCGATCGAAATTTGAGTTGAGATATGTCGAAAATACGAACAAAAAAAAGTAGTTTTTTTTAATGACAAATATGTCAATTCAACCATTATGGTTGACTTATTTTATTGAAATTCTATTGGTTCTTGAATTCCAACTCACAAAAACTTATTTTGGCACGTTTTCTTATAAGGCCCATTTTAGACCCCAAATTTCCTCTAATGCCTGAGCCTAGAGCTGAGCACGGGTGGCTTGTCACATCTGGAGCTTGAAGGATTTCCCCTTAACCGAAGATAAGCCAGATGCCTCTCTGGAGCCAACCTCCCCTCTGAATTGTCGTTTGGGAGCCATTGGGTGAGACTACGAAAACAGGAAAGGCAGCGGGAGGTGAAGTTGAGGCACACTAACAAGACCAAGCTCCAAATCACAGTGCAAGACGAAAGACAGATACGTGATCCTGCCCTTTCTGAATCCGAACTCGTCATAGAAGTTTTTAAAATATCCGGAATAAAATAGTTGGGCACGCGTGGGAGCATTCCCATCCCTGACCTTAGCCTGCGTCATTCCCATCATGAGACCGAGAGCCCTCATCCTATGGAGATAATGGACCTCGTCTGGTCGATGGTCCTTTTTCCTAGTGCTAAGCATGGCAGAGCCAACGACATGAAATGAAATAATGGAGCAATACAAGCACCAAAGCTGGTGGGCATTTAAGCCTACGGTCCCACTCCGCATTAGCTTGGTCGCGTGTAGGCATGCTCATGCCTCCTAACTCCATCTGTCCTCCCTTCCATCTGATCATCCATATGTATTATCCCGGAGAGATCCCTAGTGGCTAGGTGGCTACATTGTTGGGCCCAGTCCTCCTCTTCACCACCTTCTAACCTGTCACATCGAAATCCAACTCCGCACTCCACGCCTACATTCACCAACTAGTCAGCAACCTTGTTGGCCTCCCTTCTGACGTGGTGAAAAGATATTGCGGGGTGCGCAAGGAGAAGGACACACAGCCTCTCCAGCCTATACGCTAGGCACCAACTGGGAGAGATATTTTTCGTCATTTGTCCATTCAATAATCGCTTAGCCAATTGGATGAGAGTATTGGAGTCACCTTTGATTATCGCCGGAAGCCCCCCCCCCCCCCCCCCCC
>LPNX011167659.1:774386-901419 GCA_001517045.1 Pseudotsuga menziesii
ATCCTACCCTCTTGATCGCGACAAAGGCCACCAAAACCAACCGGACCTGGGTTGCCTCTAGACACGCCATCGAAATTCAGTTTGAAAATGTGGGGAGGAGGAACCAACCAAATCGATGGGCTAGAGGGGAGACACAATTTGTCCCAATATCGCAGAGCAGTCAGTGTAGGTCTATTCAACCCCCAGTTCTCAGCGATCTGGACTTCTTCCCACAGGAAAATCTTATCATGTTCGTGCCACTGCATGCACCTAATGGATGATAGTAGGTTGTCTTGCACCATGTTCCAGACTGCCTCCATATATTTGCATTGGTCTCGGAAGATCCTAGCATTCCTCTCCTTCCATTAACACCACATGGCCATGCCCAAGAAAGCATCCCAAATAGTTCTGATAATGGGATTTTTGAAGGCTCTTGGGCACCATTCTCTTAAGGTTTGGGAAGGCTGAGCCCGATTCCTGTCGCTCCGTCGGAACTTCATCGCTCCCTTGTCCCAAATTGCAGCTGTGAAAGGGAAGCTGTCCAGCAAATGGCCCATCGTCTCCTTTGCTTCATAACACAGACAACACTAGGCCTTGGTCCAAGAATCCCCCGCTTTCGCAAATTTTCACAAGTGAGGATCCTTCCTCTAGCTACAAGCCAAATAAAGAGGGCCACCTTAGGACATAAGTTGGCAGTCCAAATTTTTTTCCAGATGTCATCCATTGCCGCATTCCTCAAAATATTGATACTATAAGCCTCCTTGATGCTAAAGGATCCTCTGGACGAGTATCCCCATCTTAAGATATCGGGGCCTTCTTGAGCCTTGATAAAGCATTTGTTTAGTTCTTCATGGAAGGCTTCCTAGTCCTCCTCACTCGTATATTCAAGTTCCTCAAGGAAGTTCCACTTATGGTGATCCATTTGGTCCCCAAGCCTCCAAGATTGGTTCACCATAATCCTGCCCTGCTCGAGCTCCTGTTGTTTGATGAGAGCCCACCGAGGATCCCGACCAAGGATGGGGAATTGGTTCCATGAATCTTCCCAGAAATTCACCCTACTACTATCCCTGATCTCCCAGAAACTATGCTCTTGGATAATTTCTTTACCAGCCATGGCTTTCAACCATATGGATGACCCACTAGGGGACTTATTGAAGCGTATCAGGAGATGTCTGGGTCTATCCCCAGCATATTTTATGCTCCAAATTTTTTCCCATGGTTCCCATGAATGGTTAACCCACTGCCACCAGACCTTGGCCCCAAGGATCTCCAACATTACTTCAGGATCCCTAAGACCTAATCCTCCCTATTCCTTAGGCTTGCAAACATCCTCCCATCTCACCAGACAGAATTTGGCCTTCTCCCCATGCCCCCCCCCGAGAGAAAATTGCGTTGAATACACCAAATTTCCTTAAGAATAGCCTTAGGCGCGGCTAAGATCAAAAAAAGGTAAGTTGGCATCGCTTGTAAGATGGATTTGACCAGGATCATCCTACTGGGGAAGTTAAGGGGGCAAAACACCCAGCTTGATAATATCTGCTTTAATCTATCCAGAAGTTCCTGCCAGGCTTCTTTTTTAGGCCTGCCCATCCCCAAGGGGAACTCCGAGGTACTTAGACAGAAAAACCCCTCTAGAGAAACCCAAGATTCTCATTATATTCCTCTGGGTGGCCGGGGGAGTGTTGACAAAGAAAACCTGAGATTTATTGGGATTGGCCGCCAAGCCTGAGGCCTGAGTAAAAAGGTCCAGGATTTTCTTGAAGCTTCGAGCTTCTTGGACTGAAGAGTGCCCCATGAGCATAGTATCATCCACAAATTGTTGGTGGGTCTGAGAGGATGCCCCCTCATGCACTTTCACTCCACGAATTGCACCACTTTCAACTTGGGCCGTGATGAGGCGGCTTAAGCCCTTAGCCATGAGGATGAATAGAAAGGGGGACAGAGGGTCTCCTTGGCGGATTCCACGAGATGGTTGAAAGGTTGAATTCGGGGATCCATTGAGGATGATATTAAAGAATGGTGAGGAAACCAGGCCCATGACCCACTCCACCCAATCGGGGGAAAAAACGTAGGCTCCCAACATCTTCTCCATGAATTCCCAATTGAGCTTATCATAAGCTTTTGCAATGTCAATCTTAATCATCATCCCAGGGGTTCTCTAGATTTTGAGCGAGTGCAGCACTTCATGCACAAGAATAACCCCATCCAAGATTTGCCTACCTTCCACGAAACCAGACTATTTTGGGCTTATGAGCATCGGGAGGAGGGGTTTGAGCCTGTTAGCAATGACTTTGGAGATGATTTTGTATATGACATTGCATAACGCTATCGGTCTAAATTTGTCGGGGGTATCCACCCCCACCTCTTTTGGGATGAGGGTGAGGAAAGTAGCATTGAAGGCTTTAAGGACCCCTTTCTTGGTTCTGGTTTCCTCCACAATGTTGAGCACATCCTCCTTAACAAGATCCCAGAAGAAATGGAAGAAGTTGGACATGAAACCATCTGGGCCAAGAGCTTTACCAGAGCCATTTGGTTGAACGCTTCCTCAAATTCCTGCATCCAAATGGGCTTATTCAGCATTTCATTGTTTTCTCCAGTGACCATCCTAGGAACTAACCTAGTTATTTGTTCAATGTCCTGACTTCTGTCCCCCCCATCTTCCCTTAGAATCTCCAAGAAGTGTTGAGTGAGTTCAGCTTCTATCTCCCTCCTCGTTTCCACTTTGTCCCTTGCCCTAGTCTTAAGTCTCTGGATTCTAGAGTTGTTCTTATTCTGGATCACCGAGTTATGAAATAATTTAGTGTTTCTTTCACCCTCCTGCAGCCATTTTACCCTCGCCTTCTGTTGCCTAAACAATGCCTCTTGTTTTTCCCTAGATTCTAACTGTCCCATAAGATCCTTTTCTTTGATTTTCATGTCCTCATCCTAGCCACCTTCCATACCCTTTCTGTTGATGAGATCCAGTTTCAGCAATAGTTGTTTTTTGTCCTCAAAGATGTTTCCAAATTCCTCTCTGTTCCACATATGAATCTTAGATTTCAGGGCCTTAAGTTTTTGCTGGAAATGAAACATAATGGTTCCTGGGGGGGGACCAGTTCCTGCCACCATTGACTAACTAGGTCCTTGAAGTCCTTGTGTTCCATCTAGAAATTTTCAAAATGAAAGGGCTTTCCCCTAGGGGAGCAAGACCAATCCTAAGAGAGGCTGATGGGCCAGTGATCTAAGCCAGCCGCCGGGAGAACATCAGCCAGAATCTCCCTTGTACTATGCAAGACATTCTCTGACACCAAGAAACGGTCCAGGCAAGAGGCCACCAAGTGCTCCCCTCCACGCTTGTTGTTCCACATGAACCAGCCACACCTAGTTTCCACGTCAACCAGGGAGCTCTGAGCTAAGAACTCGCTGAAAGCTTCCTGGTATTTGTCAAAGGCTCTTCTTCCACCCTTCTTTTCCCCAAGATTTGCGATCAAGTTGAAGTATCCCCCTAGCACCCATGAACCCTGCATTGCTTGCTCCTTGAGCCAATTGAGGAAATCCATAAAAGATTGCTTCTCAGGGAAACAACTGGGTCCATATATGTTTCCAACCGTTCCCTAGACTCCAGAATCCAATAAGCAAAAACATGCCATTAGAGCAAACTTATTGGCCCGCCAATTGGAGAATTCCACCGTTCAGGGCTGCCAAAGGATTGCAATACCTCCAAATTGTCCCGCTGCATCGATGGCCATGATATGACTTCCCTTCCAGATCTTGTCCTTAATCTTTGCGAGGCCCCTGTAGTTGCATTTGGTTTCTTGAAGAAATAGAATATCCAGGGATTCCTTCCTGATTTTATGGTTTAGAGATTTCCACTTCCTGGGGTTACCACACCCCCTTATATTCCACGAAATGAGCTTCATTGGCAAACCTTTTTAGCTTCAGAGAAGGCCGCTTGGATTGTAGGATACTAACTAGATTCGATCAATCGCACTCCAACCGCTGCTATGTGTTGCTTATTCGTCTTCCTCCCACGACGAAGTTCCTCCTTTGGAGATTTCCTCTTACTGTCCTTTTGGGCGTCTGGGTCGATCCCCAAACTTTCCACCGCACCCGTTCGGATAATGGCTTCCTGGAGAAGTTCAAGTTGGCGTCTTGAGACATACCCTTGTCCCTTCTTCCTATACTCTTCCTCTATGGCATCCAAGTCTAACTCGCCCAGATCCATGTCCTCCCCTTCATCCTCCTCCGTTCCTTCCATCTGTTGGGCTTCCTCATTCACTGAAGGCTTGGATGGGCCTTCCTGTTGATCTTCAGCCATTGGCACAGCTTGGATCTCTTCTCCCTCATTTAGGGACCCTAAAGCCTCAAATGAGTTCCCTTGTATTTTCTCCTTGGGCATCGATTCCATTCGCGCCAAGGATTTACCACCACCCTTGCCACACTGTCTGTTCTTGACCTGGGTGAACCCGTCTGCTTCCACAACTTTAGGCAGCGCAGGGGCAGCCGGATCGAGCCTGGGGCTATCTTTGGGACAATTTCTCCCAAATGACTGTATTCGTGACAGTGCCAACATCTGAAGGGGAGTTGTTCGCAGTCAATAGGCTGAATCCATTCCTCATCTTCCCAGTTTAAACTGATTGCTTCTGGCAGCTCTCTAGATAGATCCATGTAGACACAAATCCGAGGAAAGGCCGTATACCTTTGGATCCTCGTTTGTTCTGCTATTTTTATGAATTCTCCCAGGCTGTTTCCAATGTCCTTCAAGGTCTCCAAGTCCCAGTATTCGCCCGGGAGTGAAAAGAGGCAAATCCAAACTGGGGCGACTGTCATGTCCTCCGTTTCTGGGTTAAAAAACTCCTTCCATGGCCGCAAGAATAACCCAGCCAAAAAGAAGAAGTATGGACCTCCCTCCATGATTATATCCCTGTCTTCCTGGTTAAAGAAGATAATGGTGAAGAAACCCTTGGATCCCAGCTGGAGATTGTAGTGGCCTTTAGGTTTCCACACCCCATTGATCCACTTGACCAGGTCTTTTTCCTTTGGCGAAATCCCCACAAATTTCCCTATTTGGGCCTTTTCCTTCCAAGTCTCAATCTTGCCTCTGACTGCCTCAGATCTGATCTAAATTGTGGGGATGGAAGCCATTCTTGGGAAATAGTCGCCAATACTCGTTTGTTTGCCTTTCCTGGAATCGGGTTGAGACCCGTCTCCCTTACCGTCCTCTGCCTGCTCCTTCCTTCTCACGCAAGGAGTCTCATCATCCCGAGCGGGCGCCCCCTGCCCTAATGCCGCCATGGCACCCTGTAGGAGGCCAAGAAACCAGGATCTACCTACAGCCCAGCGCCGTCAGAATTCAGCGCACCTTCACCTGAATAAATTTCCTATAACTTTTTAAAAGTTGAAACACATAAAATGTGAAGATTAATTCGGCCTCAACATATTTTATGTGAAGATTAATTTAGATTCGCTTTAGGATGAGGCCAAATAAGACCTCCAAGTATATCATTGGTCAATACTAAGTTTTCTCTAAAAAACTTAGTTTAAATGGAACATCAATGCATCAATTTCTATGTTGTGTTCATTAATAGAAATAGTTGCACTTTATTTACTAGAGTCTTTGAGCCAAAGACAAAGACTAATAACTTTTAGGAATATAATTATTCCTTATATTGAGTATGACCTTCATGTCCTTAATGTGTTGTAATTTTGGCTTTATTTGGTGATGCTTGCATAAAATAAAATTGAAATTGGCCAAAGGTGGAGATTAAAGAAATTTTGGAAAAATATGCGATCAAAATTCAGATTAGATATTGCTTGAATTACTATTATGATTCATCCCTTAAATATAGTATTAATAACTTTTGGTTGCATCGAGCGAGGTGCTCTACAACCCAGTATGAGGGAGATGTTGTCACGTAAGGGAACGTAGCGTTACCAATAATAAAAAGTAATACAAAAATTCATATCGGCTCATAAAATAAAATAAAAATAAAACCAATTGAAAATAATGATTTACATTGCAAAAAAATGTTGGCTCATAAAATAAGAAGTTAAAACCAAATGAAAATAATAATAAAAATCCATGTCAACCTATAAAATAAAAGTACATAGTGGGATCTAATTTCTCCATGTGAATGTTTTCTCAATGTGTAAAAAACTTAAGGTAAAAAAATAAATTACACCTCAAGAAATTGGATTCTCCATGTGTAATTTTTTTTTTGATGTGTAAAACACTTAAGGTAAAACAATAAATTACACCTCTTCTCGGTGCTTGATAGATCTATGTTTAAGATGTATCTATGCTAGTAGTAGAATTATTTTCACATGTTGAATGTGACTCAAGTGTGACTTTCATGCGCTCACTCTCTCATCCTTTAGTAATTTCAGCTATATTTGATGTTATTATTGCTTGTTTTTTAGAAAAAGGTCTAGATAAACTCTAGTACCAACAAAAAAATATAATTAATTTAATTAATTATTCAAATAAATAAAATAATTTTCAAATAGAAATTATATATCGAATATAGAATATAAGAGATGTTAATGTTATTATTAATTATTATCATTTGTTATGATTAATATTATTATCATTATGAATGTATTTATGTTGTATTTTAATATTTTATTAAAGGGTTTTGTGACTTTCGTTTCCAGCAAAAAAAAAAAAAACTTTTGTTATTCAAAACTGGATAAAAAAAAGTACAAGCATATCTACCATAGTAAATAAAATTGATTGTTCCACATTCCTTTAAGTTGTTCCACTTTGATATTACAAGAAGAAACTTAACCTTGAATGCCTTCAAAGATACTAGCTAAGTCCCAAAAATTCCATGCAGAAAGATATTGTTCCCCAAAATACAAATACAAAATACTTACTAGGCCTCATACAAGAAACTAAATGTCCCACAAATTCCTAACAGAGAATTAGAGATCATAGATATTTATGAATCTAGAATCAGTTTGAATATTATCTAGCCATTCCTCCCATTGTAGCAATCATTCTCTTACTTCCAAATCAGACTTAGAAGGCTTATCAACAAGCTAGTTTTATTCCTGAGATATGTGCTGGAAAATAATGTGGCATAAGTTATTTAGATCTAAATGAATCCTGCTACACCATGGAAATAACGAGACAACTTCTAGATTAAAGTCACACTGCACCCATTTGATAGTGACATGGGAGTCACCATAGACTTTAAGAATCACTACACCAAATATAGAAGGAATCTTGCATAAACACCAAAGAGCTAAAATCTCTACCTTCATGTTTGAACTTATTCCACATTGAAGTTGAAAATTGAAACTATGGGAATTACTAATCATTAAAATTGCACCAACAACACATAGACCATCCTATGTTGCAGCATCAAAGAAACCAATAGCACCTGTAGTGTGAATTTCTTTCATAACCATGGGTTTTACAAAAATAACTTTTTTCATGCCAAACTCTTTTTCTAGATTTAAGATATGTATGCATATTGAGCTCTGGTTCTGTATGTGATCTTTAAAGATGTTAGTATTTCTAAGATTCCAGATTTTCCAAGAAACAATTGTCGGTAAAGTATGAAATTCTCTGCAATTTTTATACCACAAAAAGCATGAATGATTAAACTTTATCTCCTTCCCAAATTCTCGGGATCTTAAGAGAATTACACAGATTCTTCCAGATGTTGAAAGTAAAGCTACAAGTAATCAACAAGTGGTAAACTAACTGAGCATCATGTTTACATAGAAAGCATAAATTTGGCCCATACCATCCTTTTTAATGTGATTATCGCATGTTTTCAGGAAGTTTTGAAAAGCTAAACACGTAAAGCATTTATTTTTTAGTGGTAAATGCAACTCATAGAGTTTTGTACCACCATTTATGAATAATACTAGAGCTATTCTTAACCATAGCCTGATAAGCAAACTTTGCAATGATACAACCAGTCATAGGATTAGCATACCAAATCAAAGTATCTTTTTCTCGAGAGCGTCTATAACCTACAACATTCAGTTTTTTAATATAAACTTCCCATTCAAAGACCTGATCATGTACCAAGCCCAAATCTTTTTCCAATACCATTAGGATATTTCCTTGTTAATCCAAAGTGGATTTTTTATATGAGCAAGTGCATAATAGCCAATCTCATCCAAATAATTTGTGATATGTGGAGAAAGTTTATAATCATATTCCAAACCTATAATGGGATCAATACCAACAAAAACATTGTTTCCATTTCCCACTTTCCAAGTGAGATGCTCACTAACCCACTGATAATTTTTCATAAAACCTTTCCAAATCAGTGAAAAAATTCTAGAGCACTTTTTTGGTAGTCTTATCCACTCTGTAAGGTTCATCTTTAAATACTTTCCATATAAGATTGAAGACCAGAGAGAGTTTCATGTCAACCATGCCAAATACTCTGTAGATTTAAAGTAGAACTTCACCAATATAATTTTTTTATGCCCTAGCCACCCCAATATTTTGGAATAGAGAGCTTGTCCCAGCTAGCCATTTTAAGATTACCTTTTTGTTCTCCACATGTTCATAATAAATTAAAGATGTACCTTCCCAATTTGATAATAATAGAAGAAGGAACCTGCAGTAGTGAAAACAAATAGACAAGGATACTAATAAGGACAACTTTGATGAGAGTGAGCCTTCCACCAATTGATAGAAGTATGAAAGTCCAAATCTTAACTCTTTTTTCAAAATTTCCAAAAGTCAAACTCAGTCTCGAACTATATAATAATTAGGTTTCAATAAATACCCTAGATCTTTAAAACTAGATTCAAGCTCAAAAGTTTTAAAAGGAAGGATAGAGGTGATACTATCCAAAATTTCTAGAATTAGATTATGGTGATAGAAACTAGATTTCCTTATACTTACAAACATCCTAGAAGCCTTGCAAAAAAGGTTGATTATCTCCTTGTAATACAACCATTCCTCTAATGAATCTATACCAAACATCAAAACGTCATCAACAAAGAGTATGTGGTACTGAACAAATTTTTATTGATTTTCACTCCCCTGATCTTCCCTTTTTTCTTTTTTTCTAAAATAATCCTGCTCATACCCTCAATGAATAGCAAAAAAAGCAGAGGGGAGAGACAACAACCCTTCCTGATTCCTCTTCCACTCCTAAAGAAACCTGTAGGAACACCATTTACCAAAACAAAAAACAGCGTTGATGTAACACAAGCCATGATCCATTTAACTACCAATAAGGGCATACCATTTCGGATAAGAATCAATCTTAAAAAACCCCAGTCAACAATGTCAAAAGATTTTTTTAGATTCATCTTCAAAAGAAAATCCTTCAATTTCTTATGCTTAATAGAATGTATAACTTCTTGAGTTATTCCAATTGCATCTAAAATTTTCCTGTCAAGTAAAAATCCAAACTGTTCTAAGGATAATAACTTTGAAAGAAATGGTTTAATACCGATGGAAATGATTTTTGTAATGGTCTTATAGACTAGATTGCAGATTGCGATTGGTCTAAAGTTCACAAAGGTTTCAGGCTTGTTACACTTTGGAACTAAAGTAATGAAGGTTGAATTTATAACTACTGAAACATATCCTTAAGATCTAGAAAACTACACCATAGCAAGCGTATCTTCTCCCATAGTATCAAAGAAGTGGAGAAAGAGATCACCAATCCACCCGTCAGGACCCATACTTTTCTCCTTCTTAAAAAGTTTCAACGCTTCTTCAATTTCTTTCAGAATCACCTGCTCTCCCAAGTTTTCCTTTTCTTCTAGATCAAAGAAGGATGGAAAGAACTTTACATTTTTAATTGGGCTTCTAGAGAATAAAAACCATCATATTTATAGATCCCACCAAAATACTACATTGCTGACTTTTTGATATGACTTTGACCTTTAACTACAATGCCATTTCCATCCAATAATTCCCATAGAGAATTGGAATTTCTTCTATGTGAAGCAAAGGAATGAAAGAACCTAGTTGTATTATCTCCCAACCTGATCCAAAGTGCTCTACTTTTTACCCTCCAGACCTTTTCTTCTTGATTTAGAATTAGGTCTTTCTTCTTCTTAAGTTCTTTTGTTAATAGAAGACCCCCCTCTGAAACAGAGAAATCCAAATTCTTGAAAAAGATGCTTTTAACATGATCCTCAAGAAGATAGAACTCTTCCTTATCTTTAAGCTTTTGTTTTTTATCCATTTGGTAACTGCCTCTTTAAGCTTTATTAACTTAGCAACAATGTTCTCCATAGGGTTTAAAGCTTCATCATAGATGTGATGCATCCAAACATCATTAATGTGAGATGAAAAATATTCATTTTCTAACCAGGAATTGTTGAACTTGAAAGGGAAATTCTTGTTAGGAGTAATTTCCTCCAATTGTAGAAAAATGGGCCAATTATGGGAAATTGTATTCTTCCCAACCCATGTTATGTACCTTTGAAAACACTGAACCAAAGACGCTTTAACCACAAATCTGTCGATTCGTTTTTTAATACCTTCCTTACCAATCCTACCATTTGTCCGGGTAGGCTCTAAAACATGAGGAATGATGTCAATAAGGTCATGCATTCCCAAAATATTATTGAAGAAGTCTTCCAACAAGTCATTATTTTCCGTTGGACCCAAAATTTATGTAGGTGAGGTAGTAAAATTTAGGTCTCCCACAAAAATAAGATTGTCAATATCTAAAATACCAGAATCTGAAAGAGAAACCAAAAATATTTCTCTATTTTTTTAAGGGGCATACAAATTAAGGAAAGTTACATATTTATCCAAAAACCCCAAATTCCCCTCCAATAAAATTCCCCAATTAGTTTTGTAAGGCTTTAAATGAACAACCTTGGATTCCACAACAGTATTTGAACCTGAATTCCGACATCCTCCGACATTTTGCATGGATGTGTCGGACAACAATCAATCATCAGAATGCTGATAACAGAATATGTATAGAGCTGTCGAATATCCGACACGCGTGAGTCGGATTTTCGACCTTGGTAATATGGGGGAACTGACACTAACAGGGTCAGATCTTCGACGTCTGTGAAAGCAACACTGGCGGTTATCTGACACTGACGCATCATATATCCAATGGGGAACCGACACTACCAAGGTCAGATCGTCGACG
This sequence comes from Pseudotsuga menziesii, assembly GCA_001517045.1. NCBI lineage: Eukaryota > Viridiplantae > Streptophyta > Pinopsida > Pinales > Pinaceae > Pseudotsuga > Pseudotsuga menziesii. Next base: position 785,447 of record LPNX011167659.1, read on the forward strand.
TCTGCGAAAGCAAAACCAGCGGTTATCCGACACTGACGCGTCGAATATCCGACGGGCAGTGTAGATTTTTTTATAAAAAAATAATTAAAAATAAAATACATATAATATAAAATAATAATAAAATAGATATAATATATAATAATATATAATAAGAAATGAAAGGTTTTCGTTTTGGACAGTTAGTTCAATTTGGAGGTTTTTGTGAATTTGGGGGTAGGTCCGGTAGACATGGCAGACAACTCTGTTGACCCGTGGCAACAAGAGCTCAACATCTTATCCTCACCGGAAATTACGGGTATACCATCCCCAGACACAGTGTAGAACACACTGGAACATTTGACAGCTGGAAGCGAGAACAGGGTTCCAGTTTCTCCGCCAGATGAAGAGCTGCTAGGTGTGTTTGTAGCACGACCATTGAACCCGGCCTTAGGAGGAGGCCTGTACTCATTATTCCACTCCAGCCAACCTCCGAGCACAGCTGCAGCAACCCTTTTCATCAAACTTCCCCAGGCGAAACCACAAGGAATCCCAAACAGGGAAATCGATCCTTCAGTGTCACAGGGAGCACGCACAGGAGAAGCCGTCAAACAATTGGACAGAATCTCGAACGGGAACTCCACACCGGAAGACAAGGCACCCAAATCACCTCCAGGAAACGAAAGAATTAGTGTTTAAATCCCTCTAGAAGAGATTTTAACCTAATTTGTGGAGTCGGGTGCAGCATGGAAGAAGCACTAGAGATGGACGGATTAGCCCTAGTTAGGAAAATCAGAGGAAGAAACCCCACCCTGGGGAAAATGAAGGAATGGGCCAAGAGAAATTGGATAGGGCTTCAAGGTGAAGGCCCAGTTATTAATGTGCTTGCAAAGGGATGGTTCGGCTTCCGGTTCAGATGCAGAGAGGATGCAGACCTCATACGTAGTAGGGTCTAGACATATGGGAAAACCCCGTTTCAGCTGAAGCAGTGGAACCCCTTGTTCGATGCGGAAACAGAGCAACTGGATACAATACCAGTTTGGGTTCACCTGCCAGGAATACCATTGGAATTATGGAACCTGACCTCGCTTAGTGAAATCGGGAAAGAGCTAGGTACTTTCATTGAAGCGGACCTCTCGTTTCAGCAGATGAAAATAAAAAAGGTAGCCAGGATCCTAGTCTCTTTGAACATTAGAATGAGTCTTCCGGAAGCCTTTAATTTTGTATGGCAAATCAAGATAAAAAGACAGCTGTTGGACTATGATGGGCTCTCGTTTCGATGCCACAAATGTCATGAAACAAGACATTTGGCAAGAAACTATCCAAACATTGTTCCCTCAACAACTGGAAGAAGAAAGTGGGTTAGGAAAACAGAGGCCCCAAGCTCCAAAGAAACTAATCCAAACATACGTTCAGACGAAAATCCTCTCAGGTCGGAGGGCACAGAACAACCATTGGATCAACCGGAAAGAGTGGGAGTAATAGCAACATAGGGCCTGCTCAACAGATGGAACAACGTCCGATCGCGTCTCCCCCACCGGGTATGAACACTTCTTCCCTTAGCAATCATCTGAATGATTTATCTTTGAATGAGGAAAAATCTTTGCCTACCCCTATCACAAACAGTCCCCCTCCCCCAAAAAATGGCACTTCCTCCCCCGCATTCAAAAGTACCTCCAATTCAAACTAGGCAGCCTTCCCCTTCCACCATAAAAAATGACTTTCCCACTCAGTCCTCCTCTACCTGTTTCCACCTTTGTTCAAGGGACGTTTCAATCCCTCAAAAACCAAAAATCCCTACAAAAGCACTAGGAGTAAATTCCAGGATCACATCCAAGGGGAAAGGGAGAGGAAGACCATCTCACCTCTCTACAGCCCAGAGCATGGCACTCAGAGATCAGGCAAGTGGCAGACAAACAACCATTTTCGGGGCGCTTAGAGCAGTGCAAACCCTAGATGGGGTGTCCAAATGAAATTTGTCTCCCTAAACTGCAGGGGTCTGGCAAGCACTCGGAAAAAGCTTTCCCTAAAAAGGATGATGGAGGTTCAATCACCAGAAGTAATCCTTCTACAAGAAACAATGGGTCCAGAGCTGGAAGATGAAACTAGTTTAACATCACTTCTTCCGCAATACTCTTTCACAGCGCAAAGTGCCATCGGCCACTCTGGAGGTCTAGCAATTGGATGGAGGTGCATTCGGTGCACAAACTCAGGAGGTGCATGCTTATATCTAAATCAAAGTCATTTTTTTCAAATTTCTTTGGGCCTCGGAACTGGAACCAACAACTATGCAGAACTCATGACATTGAAATTACTTCTCTGTTTTTCCAATGAAAGAAATTTCAGACAGTTACAAGTATATGGTGACTCAATGGTGGTTATAAACTGGATGAATAAGATACCGAAATGTAGAACTGCTTCTCTAGATGCATTATTTGAAGAGACAACCCATTCTCTCTCATTCTTTGAATCAATCTCTTTCACTCATGTTTACAGGGAGCAAAATAAGGAGGCGGACAGGCTCTCAAAGAAGGGTCTGACATTGCAATGGGGTGAATGGAAAATTTTGGAAACACAGGACTCCAAGGCCACGGAATATCCGTACAGGCCTTTTATAAATCCATCACTCTAAAACTTTTTGTAAATTTGAAATATATTTTTGAAAGCATAGCACAAAATCAGACTTTTATGAATGGATGCTTTACTGAATTGTTTACTGATTTTTTTTTTCTGCCATTGACTAAATTAATGTTTTAATGAATGATATAATAAATGGTTTTTTTAGTTGTTGAATGATTGAATGGTTTAATGAATGTTTTAAAGAATGATTTAATGAAGGCATTTTCCAACTATTGAGTGAAATAATTTGCATTGTAGATGCATTGTTATTTGCTTTGTGAAATAAATTGTTATTTGCAAGTATAGGCATTGGGTTTGGGGAGTTGAGAGTGATGTGAGGGGGGGGCATAAGAGCTTCCACCTTCACGTGTTTGGTCATGTTTAGTAGAGAATATTAAATTATTCTTGAAACAGAGAGGAACTCAATGAATGGTAAGGAAGAATACATTAAAAAACATCTATTTCTATATTTTTACTGTGTAATTTTCACTATTGCTATTTGACTCCTCCATTGGAACTTGTTACAGATAGTGTTGAGAAACATTTCCATAGTTAAGAGGCAAGAAATGGAGTTTTGATTAGATCGATGGCCTTATATACATAGTATTTTTGGTTATCCATGATTTATCAGGTGATATATTCTTAACAATTAATTTACTTGAATAGTTGAATAGTATTGTATTTATTTAGATTGTTTTTGTTATTTTCATAAACAAACATAAATATATTTGATGGGTCCTAACATGAAACTATTGCAACAGGACAAAAAATGAAGTATGTTGAATGATGTTTTGAAAGGTAAAGCATAAGAAGACAGTGTGAAGATCCAGAAATCAAGGTATAAATATGTTTTCTTTTGTTTGGTTGAGCTGTGTATTGGGTATTTATGCATGTGCACACACATACATTTAGTTGATGATGATGATTACCATACATAGAGGCGAAAAACAATCACTATAGGCAAGAATATGGACTATGTAAACGTTCTACAAGTTAGGTAGGGGTATTTTGACATGCTTGACATTTCTACATTGTTAGGTTCATCATTAAACCAAAAAGTTTGGAGTTGTTCCAAAACAAGAAAATTCTGCTTTGAAAAATCTATCTGTTGAAACAACCTGACAAGTGTTTATGAAGTGCACAGAGGCACTCGAAACACATTCCTAGTGAGAAAGAAGGTCATAGGGATTTAGTATTTCACATTGTGCACCTCTCCATATATTTGGATTTTTTTCTCTAGTTTCTCTTGAAAGATAAATGGTTTCCAAAATGGCTTCAAACCCATAATTCAATTTTCAACCACCCTTACCAAATTGCATCCCTATCTACAAATGTTTTTCTACATCAATGTTGCAATTTTCATCTTGGGATATATCACTGACGGCCCAGATGTACACATATTGGAAATATTAGGGAAAATGTCGGGGAAAATATTAGTAGGCATAAACTTGGACCTGAAAAACTCAGAAAATATCAACAAGCATAATTTTGGAACTGAAAAACACAGAAAATACCAAAAACATCAGGAACATTAGAAAACTTTAAAGATAAATAAAGTTTTGGAAATATTGGGAGAAATTGGAGATATTTGCAACATTGTTCTAGATATTGATCTGATGCATCGGCGTGAAATATTTTTCATTGTAGACCTGTGTACATTCTTGGGTGTTAGGTTCAATCCCAATAATACCCACTCTCACAAACTAACAAAAACTTTCATTTAAACTCTACTTCTTGAACCAACTTAACTTAGAAACTACACTCCATGATTTCTTTGCTCCTATGTTTTGAGGTGGAATGTTGGATTCCCCAAAAATTTACTTTGAATAACCTTAAAAAAATTTCCATTACATTTTAGGTTATGGGATAATGGTGGTATCACATTGGGATAAAACCTCTTGTGGGATGCATGAGAACCTCAAAATCCTCCAACAAATCCGTGCAACTGAAAATTGTAACATATTTCTTCCTCAATATCTTTTCTACCAAGTGACTTGTCTTCATTTTTCTATATTTTCATATGATACATACCGATGGATCTCAAGTGAGTTGACCCCTAAAATTCGAACGTGGGAACCTAAATTCGTTCATACTATTTTTTTGTCATTACAAATTGACATTGAGAACTAGACATGACTTAGAGAAGTGATGGACTAAATACTGGCCTTGGGATGGAAAACTTGAACTCTAGGATTAAGACTCGGAAAATCAAAACAATAAACAATTCTTGTCACAAGAATTTAGTTGCATATGCATCCATTTATTTAAATATGAGCTCAAAAATTAAAAATATTGGCCTGAGTAAAAAATGTCAAAGGAATCTCTTTTTGTCAACTCAATACTAAGTATGTTGCTAGACTTAGGTGTTTTCGGATTCTGCACAGAAGAACTTTAGGTATATGAGAGAAACCTTATATTTAGTATCCATAATCTTCTCCATGACAGTCACAGATCTAAAATCTTTTCATAAATCCCGAGGATTAGATTCCTCTTCAGGAACCTAACCAAGCATTCATCAAATGCTTATTCATTTTGTGTTGTTAAATTGCCATGGTTTGTTGGATTATGGACTCTAATCTAATCCACGGAGTCTTACATTTCCTTATTTTCCTATGTTGAATTTTTTCATGTTTGATCCATTTTGATAAGCAAATTCCTAACATTTTTCCATGAGTCACTTCATGTACAGGTGAGATCCACTCATTAACTTTTAAATCAATCTTTTCCAACAAGACCATACTCATCATCTATTGTTCCCCTAGATCCTTCACACATTTATGAAGAATGGTAAGCTCATGATCAAACTGGAACTTGTAGAAATATTATTTCAACAGTATCTATGCCATCGTCCTTGTAATGCATATGATTCAATAGCATATTGTAGCTAAGATGGAATGAACTATTCAAAGGATCAAAATTTCCTTTAACCACTAGTTTTGTAATGGATGTCTCCATTTATTGGATTGGTGAGGTATTCTTCATAGGACAAACTTTATTACTTTCAGCAAGTGATGATAGCATGGTCAAGTGGTGGGAAGTCATAATCCAGGTATTGGAGTAATTATGTTTTGTTGATTTTCTTTTGAAATAATTTCTAAATTTTCAACACTGTAGAGCATATTGCCCACTAGTATTCACAGGTCAATTGGTTCCTTTTTTGTGTTTATACATGAAGAGTTACTAAATGTAGAAGGGAATAAATACTGTGTTCATTGTGGTGCAGCAAGTCTATAGAGTGTTGATTTATGGTGTGATTGGGATTTATGGTCATATGCATCTAGCTGGAGTCATTATTTGATTTAGTTTACTTTCTTTACAATTTTTCAAATGGATAGGCATACATGTTCATATGACCAAACAGTACAACTATGGGATATGGACTATGATGTTCTCCCCCAACCTTAATATGAATTGTGGTAACCTCTTATAAGTAGGTCAGGGATGATTTGACCTTACCTCTCTGGAAGTGACTTGTTTGCATCCCATCTTAAGCTAAGTTGTGGTTGTGTTAAGCCCTAAATGAAAAGGGTCTTCACACTTGGTGACTGAGAGATATTAAATGCATCTAAAATAATTGAACTAAATCCATTTAGTGTGTCCCTCGATAGTGTCATTTAGGAGCTACCTTTGGCCAATGGGTTGTTGTACCATTAATATTCACCCCTTTAAATACTAGGAATCCATAATGGTTTGTTTACAAGGTGTGGATTTCTATCTTAACAATTCACCTTCAAATAAAACACTGGCTTAGGTCACCTTCAAGGTGTTGTATTTGGTATCATGAACACCTTTGGTATGATGACTTAACTTTATTGTTTTTATTTTGTAATACCATTTGACCATTGGTACAGTATCTCAAGTCAACTTAAATTTATTGTTTTATTTTGTATGACCACTTGACCATTAGTACCCTATCCTAAGTCAACCTAACATTATTTTATGTTATGTTTGGTAAAAAACCTAAAATCTAGGCGTTAATGGATTAACCCTTCTAGAAGGCTTGCTAAGATTATAAATTCAAGTATTGAATTTCATTTGGTATGTGTCTTGACAAGAAGATTGGAGATATGATTAAGGGACTGCTTTAAGGGTTTGTTGTTTCTCCTTGACTAGGTTGTTACTGTCTTGAATATTTTTTGTTGGGTTGTGACTATGTAACCCTTCTCCTGCTGGTATGTGACTGTGTAAATCTTATCCTGTTGGGATGTGACTGTGTAACTCTTCTCTTACTAGGCCATGAGCTGTTTGATGCCCTTAGGGTTGGGCCCCGACTTTGTAACCCTTCTCCTTCTAAGTTGTGAGTGTGCAGCTCTTATCTTTCTAGGTTTTTAACTCTTTGATTCCCTTAGGGTTGGGTCATGACTATCTTGGTGACACTTAGTTGGGTTGTCATTGTCCCGTGACCTCTTGATTTGGGTCAACCTTCATGTTGCTACTTTTGAGCAGGTCATAACCTCCTTTTGGAAACTAAGGGTTGAACAATACCTTCTTACTGCTGGTCATGACCTTGTTGGATTCCCAATTTTGACCCTTGACCTTGCCGCTGCTCATTAGAGCAGTCCGTGACTCTGTTGATGCTCATTGGAGTAGGCTGTCACCTTGTTGTTGTTCACTGAATTTAGTCATGAACCTAATGTCGTTATAAAGGATGGGAGTGACTTTTTTTTGGGTTTCTAAGGATGGCTGTGATCTCCTTATGGAGTGCTAAAATAAATTGTGATCTTGTTGGACTATTTTTCGTGACCTTCTGTGGACTGTATGGAAGGGGATTGCAACCTTATTTAAACTGCTAAGTCTACCTTACCTTTGTCTTGCCTATTGCAACAATTTGATTCCATTAAAGAGTGTCTCTACGTGTATGGATTAAGGATGCCTTTGTTCATTTGAAGGAGAATCTATCTTGCTTGATTTAGGACTATCCTAAAGGCCTTCCATTAATTGCAGCCTAACCTTTAACCTACTACAATCTATCTTTTATCTCTCTCACAAGGTATGCCATCTGATCCTTTGGTGATTTGTCCTTTCAATGACAATATGTTATCCTAAAAGTATCTGAGTATAAGGAAGATCCAAACTAGATCTAAACCAACACTGTTATAGTTCATTATCGCTATTCTTTAGTTGTTAGTTTGTTTTACATGATACTATTTCTATTCTTATTGTATAGTTTATGTACATTGCAATTGAAAAATTGTATCTCAAGGACCAACTTTAACATAATGACCATTGGAGTGTCAAAGTTGAAAGAGACAAAAATTATGTTTTGAATTTATTACAATAGTATTGTTTTGTATCTAGCTCTTTTTTAGTTTTGTGTTATGCATTAAAGTATAAAATTTTAATTTTCTTATATCAAATCCTAACCTAACCCTGAATTTCAACAATTATCTTAATTAGTTAAATATGTCTTTCTAATGTTCATTGGTGTCCAGTGTGAGATTTACCATGTCTAGGATATTGAAAATACATGGGCATGCTCACTAAACCTAGGGTCTCACTTTATTGCCAACAATAGGTTCTATTGCCATGACACAATGAAATTTTTATAGAATAAAATATGGATATATCATGGAAACCTTCAAGGTAGGATATTCAAGATTGGCTAACTGAGACGGAAATCAAGTTTTCCCCGAAATAAACATAGAACCTGCAAGTGAACCTTGAGTGGTGGAAGGAAAGGTATATCTATTTTGATAAACATGAAACTTTATTTGCTAAGTTTTATAACTTGTTGCAATAATGGATTAAAAGACAAGTTATAAAATTCTAAAGTTAACTTTCCTTCCAATTGACTATATTTATGTTGAGCATGGATTAACACAATCTAATATGTTTTAGAAATATATAATAACCTTTATTTGAAAATCAATAAAGCTTCCCCATACTATAATAATTTTGCCTGCAATGGCTATTTTGATCGTTATTTGTACACACAAATATAATGTCTTTCCTTGTTGAATTGCAAGCATTGGAAGCTCATCATGTATGTCTTTTATTTTTCATCATATGAAGACTTGAATCATGAAACCTTGGACAAGGACATCATGAACACCTTCTGCATGAGAGTAAGGTATTGCAAGTTTAAACTTAGTATTGTTTTTACTTTTTTTGGGCTTTATATGAAACAACATTTAAGATAGTTCAGTCAGGGTCAATTCTAACAGCTGTCAAGTTGAGGTCAATTTCCCATAAGTGTCTTTTAATTCTTTAGTTAGGAATCATGAATCATATTTATACTGAAAGGTAAAAGGATTTGTTTATTCACTTAGATTTATATCAGATCCATGATTTCTTTGTTCTCTGAGATGTGTTTTAAAATCACTATATTTGATATTCCCAAGGAATAAATAAAAATATACATTTCACTAGTCCTGCAAGGACTCAAGTGTGCTAGATACTGTTTTGTTGTCCATCATTCAAAAACAAATAAATTTAAGAAAACTATTAAAAGTATTCCTTACGTATTCTTTAGGATACTCAATTTGTCATCTTGAATTGTCTTACATAAGCACAAGAGGTAGTATGCTTGTTAGAAATGTTGCTTCTGACTGAAAGTTCAATCCTGCTCAGTCAAGTAAATGTTCAAGGCAAGTTACCCTTAACATTTTATTTGTTAATGGAAATGTAATCGCGGACCACAATTTATGAGCCTAACTCACTAGGATAGTAGCATGAAATTTCTATGGAAGTAATTATTCAGGAACAGAATGCACTATCAGTTAGATATACCAAAATATATAATGTTCGCATCCCTTAGATAAAGGGTTTCACTGTTTTCATTACATACACTGCAGCCAAAACCCTGGGAGTGACAGACTGCATCAACCCAAAAGAGCACGAGAAGCCCAGTCAAGAGGTATTGCTACTTCAGATTATGGTTGTATATAATAACCATCTCTCTAACACAATTAGCTCAAAGCTCAGATTATGGTTGTATATAATAGTCATCTCTCTAACACCTATTAGCTACAAAGCTCATGGGAAGATAAACACTTTGGCAGGTGATAAGAGACATGGTGGATGGCGGTGTGGATTACAACTTTGAATGCATTGTAAATACAGATATATTGTACCAGGCCTTTTTGGCCACCCATGATGTAAAACACCCTTTATACTCTTTTTTCAACTTTATTGTGAATCATACAAAAAGAATTTAGCTATTTAGGAAACTGATAATAGAGAGATCCTGGATATGCAATAAACAAGCTTACAGTTCACTAAAATTCTGATTCTCTGTGGAAGACAGTTGAAATTTTAGAATTGCAATTTTAGATTTAGGTTTTGCTAATGAATTTTGATGGCTGCTTTGGTTGATTTAGATTCTTGTCAAGAGGACGCACCGTAGGAATATTATGTGTTGATTCCTACAAGAGATAAAATATATGAGCATGAACTCATAGTTAATCTTTGGATTTTTTTTTAAAATCCATCAACAGGCGTCGCTTTTTCGACGTGCTTCCAACACTCCGATAAACACATCCGACGACCATGGCATGGCTCCGATGCTTACACCCGTCAGTCGACCGATGGTTAAAGTGTCGAGCCGCGTCGAAAGGCCGACTCTTCTAGTGTCGGATGGCATTGGTTATTCGACACTTGCTGGATAAAAATACCGATGGCTGCGCCATTCCCCCGACACTTCTGTCTGTCGGACGGCCGACGCTTCAGAGGTCGACGGATGTCGGATTTTCGATGGTTTATGCAATTTTGATTGGCATTTTGGAAGGAAATATGGTCGAATATGTGACACAATGGTCTGTCAAATCTTCGACCCACATTAGTTGCATGTCGAAGATCCGACGTTACGCCACCGACGACCAAAAAAAGTGTATGTGTTGAAAATGCGACAGATAAGTGTCGAATTTCAGACATGCAAGGTGTTGAATTTTGGGTTGAAATTATGTTGTGTTCCAATAGGAAAACAAACCTCTCGAGAGACCCAGAGCACATATAACAAACAGTTCCCAACCTGTAAGAATACTAGCTATGGCTTTAATCGATGTAGTAGCAAGACACAACGTTTCTTGTAGAAAAATGATAACAGGGAAAGTGTCCACGATAAGTTTTGATAAGGCCTTAGCCCTCTCAGCCTTACCCAAACCCCTAACATTCAAAGAGATAACATACATTAAGTAAAAAGAGGAAAGGGTTTACGTGCTCTAAGTACCCCTAGTGAACTAGTATTACATTAGTTTCCATAACGTATGACGCTTCTTCCAATCTAATAAATAAAGGTTTATATCCTAGTATCCCCGACTCCTTGGATTCAACCAGTTTGGAAGCTTTCTTTTTTTCCTTATCATAACATTTGGAAACATTATGGATTGAAGAGGATTGACCTTCAGATTTGAAGAGGGATTCTTAGAAAACACTTCAACGGAGTTATTAAATCATGTAGATTAGATAAACCATAACCACTCTCTTTTAAAAGTATAGTATCCTCTACTAAAGTAATATACTTTGCTTCCTCATCCATTGAAATTGAGCCATTAGAAACCCTAGACAAGAAATTAGGAGGGTTAACAAATGTTTCTCTATAAACCAATATCAAGGAGTCCACAGAGGCCCTAGATGCTTTTGAATCAATCAGTTGGGAGTCCAATGGGTTAAATCACTTTAAACCTTGATCCAAGTATTTATAAACCCTAGACAGAAAATTAGGAGGGTTTGTAGACGTTTCTCTCTTAATCGTCGACAGGGAGTCCACAGAGGGCCTAGACACATTTGAATCTAACAATTGATTGTTTAAAGGGTTAAAACCTTTTGAACCCAGATCCAAAGAGTTGGCTTTGTGAGAGACATAAGCAAATTCCTGATTTAGATTTATTTTATATAAACCCTCCACAGAGTTAGATCCCAAACCAGGTGTTTTTTTCCCATAGGAGAGGCAAAGATCTAGATATTTTTCCACCGAAAGATAGAATTTCAATCCTTCTTTTGAAACATTTTCATAATGCATAGAAGAGTCAGAGTTACTCTTACCCGAAATTAAGGTTCCATTTGTTGTCGTATAAAGCTGGGGAAATTTCTTCTAAAAATATTTGCAGGAATGATCTGAGTTCGGAATGACTTCAAAATATTCTGACAAATAAGGCTTCTACCCCGACAACAAAAAAAGACAACAAGATTTAACATGTCTCGTATTTTTACAATAAAAACAACGGAATGGAACATGAAAGTAATCAAGTTTTTGTTGGAAATTTTTTTCACCCCAAACAACTTCAACCACCGCAGGAATCCCTTTAGCAATGTTTAATTCTACAATAACCCTCACCACCATTTTATTGATACCATGAAGTGAATTTTGTCCACCCTGATAATTTTTCCAACTGAATTTTCTAAACCTTTGAGCACATTTTGTGTCGAGATCTCCAGAGGGAAACCAAGTAACAACATCCATAAGTGTCTTCATGTTTGCTTCTCTCTGGCAGGATTAAAGGAAATATGCCATCCTTTTAGTAAAAGAGAGCCTTCATTATAGAGACGAACCTTTTTGAGGAGATTCTTAATCTTATCTTCATCCAAAAAAATAAAAACTATACAACCATTAATCAACAGATTAACCCCCGGTGCATAACCTACCTTCGGCACCTAGAATTTATTTACCCAAGCCATCAAATCGTTTTTGTTTATCTTAGCGAACTCCACTCTTCCCACTAACACCCTTTTAGTAAGCATTTCAACCCTGACAATGTTAACATCAATCCCCAACTCGAATCTCGCTAGCCCTTATTTGGCCTTGTAAGCTTTTAGTTGTTTGTGCACCCGTGCTTGATCCCCAGTCAAACGATAGTTTATGCCATCCTCCTGACCACCAGAACCTAACTTCTCTGAACACTTTGGAGAACAAGATTTAATTCCAAGAACATGATGCAAAGGAATATGGTTTAAACTTGTTTTTACCAGATCCATCGAGTAAAGAATGAACGACCACGATTCAGATGGAAAACCTCCACGGGCTAGCACATCCACCTACCATGAAATCCTTTCACTATCACATCAACAAACCAGATCCAATGAAATAAGGTTGAACCCTCCACATTTATAAAGGAGAACCTCCACGCTGCTTGTAGATCCAACCTCCATGAATCTGCTAATTCACAACATCCTATAGATCCACCCTCCACAAATTTGTTGCTATCACATTGCTGGAAAAGCAAGTAAACCTAGGACAAAGGGTTAAGAGGCATCAAAATCCCCCTTTTAGCACATTTAGAAATATTGGCCTAATAAACTACTTCTGAAAATAAACCAATAAGCTAAGCCAAGTGAGGAAAAAAAAGACCGAGAAAAGTTCTAAAACCCTACGTATATAAGCATAACACCATGTGCAACAAAACCCAAAAGGATTCCCACTTTTTTCACTTGATTGGTACTAGGCTAACTGATACTGATTAGTTGAACTCCAAGTTGTTGCAAAATCATGTTAGCCATCAACATGTGACATTTTTTAATATAAGGTATTATTACAATAATTATTATATTATTATAATTTTATTTTTGTTTTTATTTTTTTATAACAAAAACAATCTATGCTTGTATTAAAAGGGGTTGTGGTCAAGTTAAATAGTAAGATAACACAAAATTAGAACATGTATAGGTAAAAAAAAAATCTACTCTTTCACTGTCCAACAAAATACAACCTATATGATTATGTAGCATTGCTTATAGGACTTAATAAAGGACTACAAGTATAATAAACTCTATAAAAGGCTCCTAAACCAAAACAAATCGTAATATATTGACAATGACAAATGTTAGAAAAATATATAAAAAATAGGCTCATAAACAACAATAACAATAGAACATGAGATTTATGTGGAAACCTTTCTATACGCAAGTAAAACCACTAGGAAATGATAACTTCAAAAAACTTACAATGATTTCTTCTATATCTCTTATTTTACAATGTCGAGGGGTCATTCCCCTTTTATACAATACTTATAAGAGTTCTATAAGGAATCAAAATAAACTATAAGGGTCTATAAATTGTTCGCCTCAGGGGCTCCGCTTCCAAACTCCCGAAGAGCGAGGGCCCATCCACACGCCCCTAGAGGGGGGACTTGGAATCCCCCCTTTAATCCCTGTATGTGCATGATGCATACAAATAGCATGTGGTCCCAGTAAATATCTCTACAAGTAGGATATTGGAGATCTATATATTGGCTTCATCTCCTAACATTCTCTCACTTGAAGTCAATATATAGGAGCTTCATTGCCAATGTTTTCCTCCCAAGTGCCATTTCCCAATACTTCCTTCATCACATTTTCAACAAGCCCATAGAAGTTTTGCACCATTAAAACTTCTCTATTCTAACTAGATGTGTAAACATATCTACAATATTCTCATAAATATCAAATTTCTCCAACAAGATCCTACCTTCTTCCACCACTTTCCTTATGAAATGGTACTTAATATCAATATGCTTCATCCGATCATGAAATAATGGATTATTCACTAAGTGAATAGAACTTTGAATATCACAATGTAAAGTGATCTTCCCCTTTTTCATCTTGAATTCATCCATCAATTGCTCTATCCATATCGCCCCTTTATTGGCCTCATTTGTTGCCACATACTCTGCTTCGGTTGTTGATAAATCCACCACTTTCTGCAACTTAGATGTCCATCTTACAAGTCCACCAACAAGAGTGAATATATATCCTATAGTAGACTTTTGTCCATCTCTAGCTTCACCAAAATCAAAATATGCAAAACCTTTAATTTGTAAATTTATTGACCTTTAGCAAATAACAATGTTTGAAGTTTCCCTTAAATATTTGAATATCCGCTTCATAGCATTTCAATTCTCCTCACCAATATTTGCCATGAACTAGCTAACAACGCCTAACACTTGAGCAATATTTGGTCCAATGCTCACCATGGCGAACATGAGGATTCCTATTTCTAATGAATACAGTACACGAGAAACACTTGTCTTCTTTGCATCTGTGCTAAGACATTGTTCGAAAGACAACTTATAGCGTGTAGGAATTGGAGTTCTAACCGGTTTTTCATTCTTCATATTGAAGCACTGCAAAATATTTTCTATATATGACTTTTGACTTAACTAGATCTTCTTACTTATCATGTTCTTGTGTATTTTTATCCCTATAATTTGATTTGTTGCTCCTAAGTCCTTCTTTTCAAATGACATAGCCAACTGAGCCTTGAGATCAATGATTTTCTGCATGTTGGGGCCTACAACCAACATATCATCAGCATACAACAACAAGATAATAAAATGTTCATAATCAAACCTCTTATAATATGCACAATGGGCAACTTCACATCTATTGAAACCTTGGTTCTTCATGAAGGTGTCAAATTTTTTGTACCACATCCTTAGTGCATGTTTCAGTCCATATGGAGATTTCTTCATCTACAAACCAAATGCTTTTTGCATTTTTCTTTACAGCCCTTAGTCTTCTCTATATAAATTCCTTCATCAAGATCACCATGCAAGAAATAAGTTTTTACATCCATTTGTTCCAAATCTAAATCTTGTGTTGATACAAGTGCAATTAAAACCCTTACAATAGTAAGCTTCACTATTGGAGAGAACACTTCACTAAAATATATACCTTCTTCTGCACATAGCCTTTTGCTAACAAACGAGCTTTATAATGTTCCAACAACTCATCATTGATCTTCTTTACTTTATACACACGATTATTTCCAACAACTTTCCTGCTGGGAGATCCACAAGTTCCCATGTTTGATTCTTGTTTAATGCATTCATTTCTTCATGCATGGATTTCCTCTATTTATTTGCATTCTCAGGTTCTCTAGCTTCCTAAAGTGAACCAGATTCAACATCATCAATTAAGAAATCAAAAGAAGACCAAAATTCAAAAGAATACCTTTTTGGATGTCTGTTAGGACATGTAAATATTCTAAGTTGAGGTTGTTGAACTTGTTTTTCTTCATGTTGAACAAGAGCTTTATTTTCATCTTCACTCATTTCTACTTCAACTAACTCAATCTCAGGTGTATGTTGTACTTCCTTCCTTTGCAAGAAATTTTCATTAAATACAACATCCTAACTAGCAATTACCTTGTGGTTAGTAGGATCTCACAATCTCTACCCCTTTATTGTATTATCATAACTAAGAAAAACACATTTCCTTGAATTTGGGTTAAGCTTGGACCTCTTTTTTAGCCACATGGACAAATGCATCACATCCAAAAATACGCAGATGAGAATTGTCTACTAGTTTACCACAACAAATCTCCTTTAGAATATTTGTATCCAACATAATTGTAGGTGATTTGTTAATCAAATACATAGCTATATTAATATCCTCTGCCCATAGTCTTCCAATCAAGTGAGAATTTTTTTGTTAGGCGACGATCTAGGGTTTTGAGTTTCTGCAGGCGCATGGGCTAGGGTTTGCAGGCCCGCTCGGCCTTCCCATGGATCCTCCGGATCCAGCTTCTGTTGATGTCTGATTTCAAAGCATTGTTGCTTCTCTTCCTCCTCCCATGGCGTCCATCCCTCCTTCTCGATTTGTTAAACACGTAGATGTGCCGGAAGTCAAGCTCTCCTCTGCCACCTCCAAGCGAAAAGCTGTTACTCTCTCTGAAAAAGGGCTCATTGGATTTTTCACAGGGCTTTGGCCGTCCCCTCGCTCAGTTGACATATGGTTAAATAAAAATTGGTGAACCCTCATTCAGGGGGAAGTGTAGCAAATCTTTTGTGCCAAAGGTTACTTTGCTTTCATATTTGAGAAAAAAGAAGATAGGGACCTCATCTTCATGAACGACCCATACTTCATGGGACCAAGAGGAATGTATTTGAACAAATGGGATCTTTCCTTCAACCCAGAGAAAGACATACCTAAGGAAGTCCCAGTCTGGGTAAAGCTTCCACACCTGCCTCTGCATTGTTGGAATGATGAGGACTTCAAAGCAATAGGAAACATGCTGGGCAAATACGTGGACAAGTCATAGCCAAAACCCCCAATGTTCTCTTGTGCCCGTATCTGTGTGGAGGTAGATTTAGAGAAAGGGCTGTCGGAATCCATCAATCTCTCTATAGATGGATGGAACCATTTGCAAACAGTGGACTATGAACAAATCCCCTTCAAATGCAAGTATTTCCATGAATATGGGCATTTTGCAAAAACTTGCCCAAAAAAACCAGAGAAAATCACTCAAGAAGGGGTTTAGGAGGAAGGTTGGAATGTAGCAAGCGGGAAAAGAACATCAAAAAGTGCAGCAGCAAAACAGCCTCACGCTACAGCAAAAAGCACCTCCGGAAATAGGTTTGAAGCTCTTCAAAATGAAGAAAAAGAGACTGCCCCTCCAGAGGAGAATGTGGAAGAAGACTCGTCCCTAGAACAAGAGGTCAGTGTAGAAGATCTAACCCAGTGAAAAACAAAAGAGTTGAAAGAGGAGGCAGCCCAGACAGATGCAATGAAGGCATCCACAATAATCTCAGAAGGTTCAGTCACTTGATCCAAGACAAAAGCCTGCTCGAAGGAATCCACAGATAACTCAACTAAGGAACAAGAACCCCTTTCCAGAAAAGGAAGAAAGTCCAACAAGATAATAAGGGAACAGGAAGCAGGTAGGGAAAAAGCAACAGGGAAGCAATCCAATCTAGAATTCATGGTTAAAAATTCCGGGCAAGCAAATACCTTCTTAGTGCAGAAGAGGAAAGAAAGGAAAAAGAAAGGGCACTCCGCAACGCTAAGAAATAATGAAGCTGGTCTCCTGGAACTGTAGAGAATTAGGAGGTACCCAAAAAATAGAAGTAATCAAAAGGTTCAAAACAATGGAATCGGCCTCAATTGGCAGAAGACAGTATAGCCACTCTAAAATATTTTTGGCCTAAAGGAGAATGGTATGCCATCAGCTCAACGGGTGTCTCAGGAGGTCTTCTCAGCTGGTGGGACAGCGACAAATTTGCAAAGCATGCGGCTATAGAAAATAAGAACTGGCTGCTCGTCAAGCTGGAAAATAAAGAGACCAAAGAAATGTTCTGGATTGGAAACACATATGGTCCAACCATCCAAGCCCAAAGGACGATTTTTGGAAATCCCTTGAGGATCAAAGTGTTGATAAAAAATTTCTTCCTTGCTATTTAGCAGGCGACTTCAACGTCACCGTCTCCGCTGAAGAATGAAAAGGGGGAACAAAGGTCAGGGATCCCTTCGGGGAAAGGCTTGAAGACTTGATCTCTCTTTGGGGACTATCGAACATCAAACCCAAAAATGGCACCTTCATGTGGAGTAACAAAAGAATTGTCCCCGGTCACATAGCTGCTTGCCTGGACAGGGTGCTTGTAAACACTCATCTCCTATCCTCTCAACCAGAGTCCAAGCTCCTCTGCACATCCACCTTTGATCACAAGATGATATGTCTCTTCTTCCCTCCTCTAGAAAATCTAGGCCCCCTCCCCTTCCACTACAACCATCTCTAGCTTGAGGATGACAGGGTTAAAGACACTATAGAGGATGCCTGGCGCTACTTCATTCCTGGGACTCCAGCCTTCTCCTGGGACCAAAAAATTAAGAGATTCAAGCAAGACCTCAAGTCTTAGGTGAAACTCCATTATTAGGAGCCTTCTAAAAAAGAAAATGGACATTGTTAAAAGCATGGAAGCCCATCAAGCAAATATGGAGGAGACAGAAATCACAAGGGAACACCTTCTTAAAGAAATAGAACTCGAGAAAAGTCTTCAATCAATTCTAAGACAGGAGGAGCAAGAATGGAGAATGAGATCGCGAGTCCTCTGGCTCAAAGGAGGCAACCAAAATACGAAATTCTTCCAAAATCAATGCAAGGACAGACAAAGATGGAACACTACCAGGGAGCTCAGAAGCGAGGACGGCTCTCTCATCACTGGACAAGTTGCTATAAGTACAGAG
Organism: Pseudotsuga menziesii; assembly: GCA_001517045.1. Taxonomy (NCBI): domain Eukaryota; kingdom Viridiplantae; phylum Streptophyta; class Pinopsida; order Pinales; family Pinaceae; genus Pseudotsuga; species Pseudotsuga menziesii. Next base: position 803,918 of record LPNX011167659.1, read on the forward strand.
GTAAGAAGTTTTTTTGAAAACTTGTATAATGAGGAGGAAAATGTTACACAGGAATGCATGGATGAAATGCTTCGGGACATCCCTTCCCTGATCAGCCTAGAATAAACCTTAAAGCTCGAATCCCCCATAACCGAGGAAGAAGTGATGAAGGCAATCTGGTCCCTCCATCTGGACAAAGCCCTGGGGCTCGATGGCTTCCTTATCCACTTTTATAGAACCTTCTGGTCGCTAATAAAGAAGGACCTCATGCATCTAATCTGCTGGATGGAAAAAGGAAAAATGGGGGAGCCACAAACTCCACCTTCCTGGCCTTAATCCCCAAAGAACCAAACCCCTCCTCCATCAAAAGGTTCAGACCCATTTCTCTATGCAATGCCTCATACAAAATCCTTTCTAAAGTCCTATCTCTAAGACTCAAGCCAATTTTTTGGTCTCTGATATCCCCCAATCAAGGAGGCTTCATCTCTGGTCATCAAATCAGTGACAATATCCTTATGGTTCAAGAAGCTATCCATTCCAGCACTAAGAGAGGGGAACCAGGCATGGCCATCAAACTGAACCTGGCAAACTCCTTTGATCGGCTTAGGCACTCCTTCATCCTGACAGTATTAAAAAAATTTGGGTTCCCTCCTATCTTCATAAACCAAGTCCAATACTACATAAGCTCTCCCTGGATAGCCCCCCTAATCAATGGGATACCCACAAATTTCTTTAAAGCCTCCAGAGGAATACAACAAGGGTGACCCCTCTCCCCCTTTCTCTATATCATTGTTGCGGACTCTCTTAGTAGGAGACTCACGAGAGTTCAAGCTGAAGGCTTACTCCCAGGTCTTTCCTTCCGTCCTAGAGTCAATCCAATAAACCACACTCTCTTTGCTGATGACACTATCATGTTAGGCATAGCCTCCCCTCAAATCGCAAGAAACTTCCTAATTCCATTAGAACTCTTCCTTCGTTCCTATGGAAGTTTGGCTAACCTGAACAAGTGTCAGCTATTTGGCTGGAATTGCAACATTACAACTCTTCATAGCATATCCCAAATCTTGCATATCAAAGCCATCCACAACTGGACTCACTTCACCTACTTGGGCATCCCAATTGTTAAAAAAACCTGCGCTTTAGCTATGTGGACCCCGATCATTCAAAAAATCAAGAACAAAATCAATTCTCTGAGCTCTAAATGGCTAAATCTAGTAGGAAAGGTTACTCTCATTCACTCTATCCTCTCCTCCAATCCGATATACTCTAGTTCGATGATCCTTGCTCCTAAAAGTGTCAAAAACAGCATAAGTAAGGAAATCAGAAAATTCCTTTGGCAAGGGAGAAATGTTTTGAGAAAGAAATTTCACTTGGTTAAATGGGATACTGTAAAAAAACCAAAATGCAGAGGAGGATTGGGAATCAGGGATCCGGAGCAAATGAACAAAGCGCTGTGAGCAAAACTGATTTGGAGATTAGTTACTGGCGGTAAGGAATGGTGGAAAGAAGTAATCAGGAAAAAATATATCAAAAGGCCTAGGTCGAAAATGCCAGAAGGAGAATGGACAGGAAAGGGATCCTCTCTTTGGAAATTGTGCAAAGTCTCAATTAATCTAATCCAGTCGCATTCCTACTGGATTTAGGGAAATGGAAAAAAGATCAACATTTGGGAAAGCAGAATTCTTGGGTAGTCCCCCCTCTCATCTCTCCCGGGAGCGAATGACTTGGCTGAATGGACCAACAGTGAAGGCATTCTCTCTCTTCACGATCTCTAACTGTGGAATCCAAAAGGAACTTGGGTGGGTTGGAAAGATTTGAACCCCCCCCTTCATCTAGAAGAAGCCAAGAATCTTTTGATGACTTTCCTACAAGGCATGTCTCCAATCAAAGAAACTAAAAGGATAGTATTGATTGGGGTAAGAATGGGAAATATAGGGTCAAAGAAGGTTATAAAAGACTTACAGTGGAACCAGTAGCAAGCGAGCACATATGGAGAAAATTTTGGCATCCGGATAGCATCCCCAAAGTCAACTCTTTTTGTTGGCTCGTAATCCACAACAAACTCCTTACAGCTGAAAATCTTCGAAAAAGAGGGATAGAGGGTCCTTCTCGGTGTGCCCTATGCAATAATGAGGAAGAAACAACAATCCATCTCTTCATGCACTGCAGTGTTTCTTTGAAAGTCTGGCAATCTGTTCTCCCTCCAGGATCGATATTCAGCCCATCAAGATCAGTTCCTCAACTCCTTGATGAATGGGACAAAAACCTCCTTGGCCCTGTTAAAAAGAAGCCCATTCTCAGGCGACTATGGAACACCATTCCCAAGAACGTCTACTGGCAACTATGGATAGCAAGAAATACAGCTATCTTTAAAGATCAAAAAGTGGTTCCTACACGAATTGTCTCCAAATCTGTAAGGATGATAGCTAAAAAACTCACCTCGAATAGTATCAACTTTCCTCACTCTGAAAATATCATGGAGCCTCATGCCACTTGGTGCAAGATCTATCTAAAAGACAGGAACCCCTCTCAGTCTAACACCGCAATCAACAAGCAGCCTCACAGTAAGCACACATGGGAAATAAGGAAAAAAAGCAATGAACTCATGGCTTGGCTTAGGGAAAATAATATCTATTCACTCTTCTTCGATGGTGCCTCTAAGGGCAATCCAGGGGTGTCAGGTGCAGGAGGGATCCTCATGGATCCTGAAGGAAAAATTGAACAAACCTATGCTTGGGGAATTGGGTGCAGGACTAATAATGAGGCGGAGTGGACAGCCCTTCTGCAAGGATTGAGGATTCTCGTTGACTCAAATCTAGACAAAGTAGCAATTTTTGGTGACTCTAGACATGTCATATATAAAATGATTAATGGATACACCACTGGCTCGATAAAATGTCATCGTTTGTATGAAAAAGTTGTCGCTCTTCTCTCTCCCTGCTATGAATTTTATCATATTCTTTGAACAAACAATGTCATAGCCGATGAAATGAAAAATGAGGGGGCTTCTCTCCCACAAGGGCACTTGAATCTCAATGGGGTTAATTCCCCCCCTTTACCCATACCCTAATGGATTTTCCGCATAGAAGGGCCACTAACCAATGCTCAAAAGAAACACTTTCCAAGGTCTTGATGCTAGGGATTTTATATATAAGGGATCCCAATGCGGATCATGGCACTAGTGACCCATTAAATATGGCAATGATCACAATCAAAGGACGCTACACAAGACCCCAGTGCACTCTTGGCTTGCTCCACTGCCTCTCCTGCCCTCGACGCGTGTGCTCTCGCCCTCCTCAATTCTCAACGTTATTAACTCCAGTCCTGTCTAGAGTAATGGTCTTTGCAGCTTGCATGCTCCAAGTCCTATCTTAGTTTGTGCTATGACTTCTTTCAGACCCCATTCTTACGCTGCAGCTCCTAGAAACAATGGTCTGAACCTCGCTCGCTCTATTTTCTCGCCGGAGAGGACGTTGTTGAATGTGATTTCAGGATTTGATGAGGGTTATCTCACAGAGATACCGTGGGAGTCTCTTCCTTTATACAGGTTGTTTGTGAAAGAAAGGCTTGCCCTTATTGCCCTCTTTTCCTGTCATTTCTCTCCTAGCGACGGCGGTCCTCTGTGGCGTTTGAATTCGGAACTCGGCCCCAGTTTTTCTAAAGGTGAGGTTTTCTCAGTTGAAAGAAATTTGGTTTTAGGATGTAAGTGCTTTGGCTGGAAGGAAGGAACTGTTGGTACCCTTTCCTGTAAGTGCAAAGCTGACTGGGATTCTCTCTTGCGAGAAGTCAATATTCTTCACTCGGCCCTTAGTGAGTTTTTTGGTTCACAAGTCCAAGATTTGGAAGGTGCCGCCAATAGTCTTTCTTGCTTAGTCCTTGCCTCTTTCTCCCCTTGGAAAGGCATCATGAACCCAACAAATGAGAATGCAGGGATTGCATATTTGAAGAAGAATCTCCGTCGCATGTATGATATGATGGCAATAGGCATAATGGACAACAAAGCTCTGGTGCAAGAGGTGAAGGATATGGGTGAGGTGGTAAGTTACACTTCCTATCAAATAAGCAATCATGACTCACGAAGTGATGAAACTGAATCCAACCTTCGATAGATGATGGGAAAAGTGGATAGAATACAAGAAGATCTCCAGCGTTTGGTTAATATGAACCAAGCTAGTCAGGCCCGTGAAACCCCTGTTGCAGCTCATCCAATGGAGGAGGAGCCGGTGGAGCAACCTATTAAGCAGCCAGGCTAATTCCTTAATGGCTTTCTCTGTCTATGTTTTTCTTTTTACTTTTAAATCAGCAGTTTGTTAGGGTATATACTACCACTGTCCATAAAATTTATGAAAAAACTGTAAGTGTAGTTCTTTGGCCCCCCCTCTGGACCATTTTTGGTTTTGTGTCCTTTGAACAGCAAGAACTCTCAGTCTTGGTTCTTTTTTGTGTAATGAATGGTTGTGCACAGCCTGTTTAATATTACCTCTTTTTATTGTTTCTGTTAAATATATATATATATATATATATCCTCTGCCCATAATCCATTATCCAACCTAGATTCCAGAGCATGCTTCTTACACATTCCATGTTTGTGGGATTTATCTGCTTAGCCACACCATTTTTTTGTGGTGTATATGAAGCAATATTTTGGTTCTTAATTACTTCTTGCATACAAAAATGATCAAATTCCTTGAAGCAATATTCTCCTTTGTTATCAAATCTAAGACATAAAATAGACTTGCCCGAATTTTCTCTCCTCATGCATTGAACTCTTTAAATTTATTGAAGGCATATAATTTATTTTTCAGAAAATACACCCAAACCCTTCTAGAATAATCATCTATAAAATCCAAAAAATATCTAGCACCATTTATGGATAAAGTGGGGATTGGTCCAAATAATCAAAATAAATAAGTTGCAAAATATCAAAACTTTTACTAGAGTTGCAGTAAATCAAACTCTCTTCTATTTACAAAAAATGCAATGCTCACATTGTTAGATTTTTATCATTTAATCAATGTGATTTAGGATCTTATCTGAGAGAATAACATGCACAACAATAATGACAAGAGACAAGAGACACAAATAATTTTCCTCAGGGAAACCATAAAGGACAAAACCCTGCAACTTCCTCAGAGATAGAATGAGCACCAATAGAAAAAGTAAAACCCAAAAACACAAAGATGATCTCCGACAACTGTTCTCTCTCTCACTTGTGCGAGATCCTCTTCTCTCACTCATGCTCTACAGTTGAGTGAGTATGTGTGTCAAATAGTGATTCTCACTCTCTATTTATACTTGTTTTCCTCTTGACAATTACTCTACACAGCCGACCTCACTAGGAGAGTCTAATAACCCTAATACACCTCAAATGTGGGGACTATTTCCCTGACTTACAACGGAGGGTTAACCTCAATGAATTTACATGACTTTATTATATTAATGACTCTCTCGATTGGAGGAACAAACATCTCCGTCGGGGTACAATGAAATACCATATAAAATATACAAGTGAATACATTCTGAAGTTACAAATACATCAACACACACAAGTCTAAATCACAAGACTTAAACCCAGAAATCATAACTCAATCATGTATAACTTTCAAATATGTTCACTTTTATGTCTAAATAGTTGATTCCATAACATCATTTCATCCAGAACAATCCATGATTCTACTGCTTCTGCATGATTCGTCATAATATCACCTCATAAACAATATATGGTCCCATAAGATTCTCCTTTTTATACCACGAGGGATCCTTTGGTAATTTTGTATCAATTGTCACCAAAGGTAGTAGAATGCCCTAGCTTATCCATCATCTTGATTGAGAGAAAAACATTTCATAGATCTGGCACATGTCGTACATCACACAAGTTCCTTTCTCTTTCATCATCTAGCTTGATCTTAATATCCCCTCTTCCCACAATTTATAAAGGATGATAATCACCCAAGCATACCATTCCACCACTATAGGGACAGTATTTGACAAATCGGTTTCTATGTGAATACATGTGGAAAGATGCACCTAGATTCAAAACCCAAGCATATAAAAGAGATATATTGTTACTGAGACAGAAAAACCTCACATGTTGATGACTCTTCTAAATTTGATGTACTAGATTCAACTAATGGTTGATATCGATTCTCATCCTTCTTTTCCTTCTACATATACCAACAATCCTTCTTTGAGTGCCCTAGTTTCCCACAGTTCCAACACTTCCCTTTCTTGCATCCTTAGGACTTGGATCTAGATTGTGATCTCCCTTGTTGACCAATTTCACTAGATTTCCCTCTCATAGATAGGGCTTCACTAGTAGAGGGATCTATAGACAATTTTTTCCTCAACTCTTCTCTTAGTAAAGTAGCTTTCACATCATCAAATTTTAGAGTTCTTAATGATGAGTTGGTGATGATCACCACCATATGATCTCAGGTATCTAGGATGAGGATCGCTCTATCCTCATCATCCACCTTTACACCAACCGAGAGAACCTTATTGATTGGGGTATTAAACTCGTTTAGATGATATACCACAGTTGAACCCTCCTTCATCCTCAAAAGAAAATTTTGTTTTTCATGAAAACCTTATTTGTTGTTGATTCAGTCTCATACAACTTCCTAAGTTTCTCCCAAATGGATTTTGTAGTCTCTTCTTTAGAAACATTGAACAAGACATACTACTATGCAAAGATTAATTATAGAAACTGCCTTTCTATCTATATTTATCCAATCCCCATCTGTCATGCCACCCAGTTTTTTTGCAACCCCTTTCAAGGCTAGGGCTTCATCATTATCAATCAACAAATCCCCACCTTCATCTTCCATAAGGAGAAATTCATGTCATCAGGTTTCTTAATCTCGAAATTGGTTAAACCTCATGTCATTGTTGTAGTTCCCTCTTGCAGAAAACCCTATGCTTGTGAGTTTTCAGCCTCCATCTGTCACGCCACTCATTTTTTTTGCAACCCCTTTCAAGGCTAGGGCTTGGCCATTCCGAACTAACAAATCTTCCATCTTCATCTTCCACAAGGAGATATTCTTGTCATCAAATTTCTTATTCTCGAACTCGGTTAAACCTCTTGTCATTGTTGCAACTCCTACTCGTAAAAAACCCTATGCCTACGAGTTTTCGGGATCCGATACAAGATGTTAGAAAACCATATGAAAAACAAAAGCAAACAACAATAACAATAGAACATGAGATTTACATGGAAACCATGCTATACACAGGTAAAACCACGGGGCAATGGCAGGTTCAATATTTTATTATTACTCGACAAAAAACTCACAATGGTTTCTTTTATTTCTCTTATATTACAATGTTAGGGGGTCACTTCCCTTTTATCCAATAAATATATGAGGGTTCTAGAAGGAACCGAAATACTCTAGAAGGGTCTAGAAATATTTTCCTTGGGAGATTCACCCCCACACCCCCTTCTAACCCCCCATTAATCGATGCATACAAGCAACACATGGGCCTAGTCAAGAGCTCTACATGAAGGTTATTGAAGATCTATATAATCTCTTCATCTCCAAACAAAAAATATTAGGAAAGGCGCATTTTCTCATGGAATCATCCAAGGCATGATTAGAGGGATGAGATTGTTGATTGTCTACTTCCACGTCCTCCTATAGATGATGAACTGTTTCTTCTTTATTGAATTCCATAGGGAAAGATCCCACTGAAATATTCAAATTTGAAGTTGAGGAAGTAGAATATTTATCGAGTGTTGTGACCATGGCTTACAGCCTTGCAAATGCCTCCTCTAAGTCCTTAATTTGTCTTTTTTTTATTGAACCAAAATATCCATTATGATTCTGTTATGTGAGACTTATTGGATTTCTAATTCATGGGCTTTGGTTGTGAAAGAGAAAATAGAAGTCTTGTTTCCATTAATAAGATCCTCTTAGCATGGAACAAACCTATGAATTTCTTGTATGTTTCTCTGATAGGGGGAGGTATGATGGTTGTCCTGATTATTCATAGGATTTGGTATCCAATATAAACATTTGTTATCTCTCTGCACAAGAAGTGTAACCATGTTCTCTACAACCAAGGAGATGATAGAGCTTTTCCCTGAAATGTGGAACTTTTTCCCAAAGACATAGGTGACCATGACTAGATATGACAAATATTTGTTGGCCTAAGAAAACCTAGAAGAGGTGACTACCAAGGTGCCAAGAAACAAAATTCTAGTCTAGGGAATGCCCTAAGCGAACTTGCCTAGAGCGAATAATGATTGTGATATTTAGAAACTACATTCCTTAATCATACCGGTAACCTTGGAGCAAGTCCACAAACCTAGAAAGAAATTCTAGTTGCTATTGCAAGAGTTGACCAAAGTGAAATAACCAGAGTGACCATAAAATGAATTACCTTATAACATTGAAGATTTGCACCAAAACCAACCCAATTGTTTTGCTTGTGAGAGGCATCTAATATCCCATAATCGCATGTGAGAAGAAGTTGCATGGTTTCAAAATTTGGATGAGTGGTTAACTATGGCGTGTGTGGATGTAGGGCTCCTCTTAATGCAAGATCCCTTCTCCTTTGAGATGAGTAAAGTCTATGATGTAGCATCTTCATAATATTAATTAACATGTAATTGAATATTGATATAAATTAGGAATGGGTGTATAAAAAATCTCTTGATTTTTCATAAGTGTGCTTTCCCCAACCTTGAAGCTTAGCTAGCATGTTGATGGGCTTATGGGCTTTTTTGCTTAGAGTCATTATGATATCAAGAAATTGAATCTCCTTAAACCCTCTTTATTAAAGAAAATATTGATAATATATATATATATATATATATATATATATATATGCTTCTTCCAAGTTTAATAATGATTTTATGCACATGCCNATCAATAAAAATTGATTTTGTGAAACTCTAAAACATTTATGAATATACATTTATTTTTTCGTTATTATTTTATGAATATGTATTGATTTTAAAACATTTATGAATATGCATTGATTATTTCATTATTATCTTATGAATATAATTTTTTTTTCACAAATATATTTCAATTATTTTTTTTAAGAAGAAAAAAGCTTATAATTTGTTATTCCACGAGAATCAAAATTACAAAGTATCCAAACTGCTTATCCACAACTTCATGCATCCTATAACATACTGCAAAAGTCAAAAATGTCTTGAAACTATCAGAAAACATAAGACTCCCCAACATCCTATCAAACACAACTAATAAAGAGGACATGAATACCACTTTTTAGGCAAAACCACAGAGCCTCTATAAACAAAAAGGCATAATCTACTTGACAACTGACACGTTGGGAGAAAAGTTATATGCGAGCATAACAACCGTCGTCTATCATAGTTACATCTACAAACTTTGCATATCGAAGAAGAACAGTCATATCTCCAATCGAGATAACTAGAGATAATCAGCTTCAGAGTTGAAAACCCTGTAAATGTGCTTGAAGGAAATATCATGAAAACACTCTTTAAGAAACTCAATACTTCTCAACCAACCATACAAATGCAAGGATTGTAAAGAGTTCTGCCTATGAGCCCATTCTATGACAATCTTTGAATCACCAAAAAATTGTAGCTGATAAAAAACTATTTTTTTGGCGAACCATAATAAGCCCCAAAGAACAAGAATCTCAACAAAAGTGTTCGTAGCATCTCCTCCACCCATCTGTATGTTTATGACATGACTATCTTTAAATCAAAGGACCATACCAGCGCCACATTTATCGATTTGTTTGGCACCGTAAAAAAAACCATAGATAACATTATAAGAAAAGGACTATTGTAAATCCTCAAACCCTTGGGAGCAAGTTCCCTCTTCCATTGCTGTAAATCGGCCATAAATTTTGAAACAGTCACACATATAGAAGGAGCCAAATCTTGAAAGATACATCTGTTTCACATTTTCTATGTTTCCCAAAAAACAAAAAAAGGAAATTATTTAAACCTTTCCTTGTTATTAAACCAAGAAAGTAGACAGCCTTTGATATTCCTCAAATCCCATCTAAAACAGACTGAGAGTATCTTACAGGCTTCCAACCAAACAGTTTTGAAAAAGGAGCACTACAAGAATATATGCTCCACTGAGTCAGAATTATTTCTGTAGAGCGGACAAAAACTAGGACCAACAAACCCACAATGTTTGAGGCTCTCCCACACCAAAATTATTTTGTGCATCAATAACCAACTGAAACATTTCACCTTTAAGGGCAATGATCCTTTCCACAACCATTTATACCACCACTTGGGAGGTGGAAGATTTCTTTTAGTTACTAAAACCTCATATGCCAACTTTGCAGTGACAGAACCAAATTTTACATTTGGCTCCCAAATTAATAAATCTTCACCATCTTCAAGGAAGATACCCGCTTAAGAAAGTGAAATCACTAAGAGATTCCATTCTTCCTGATACCTAACCGACAAATTTAACTCCTCTAAGGTAAGCCAATAACTTGTAGAGTTAACTGAAACATTCCTAATCTGCGCAAGCACCAGGATGTTTCTTTTGTGGAGTTCTTCTATAAGATGCTTGGACAACAAACCACTTCCACGAATGCCTGCTAAAGGGTCAATACCAATAAAAATTTGGAAACCTCTCCCGAATTTCTAGCTAGCATGATCTTTTATAACCAGCAAAGCTCTAATGAAACTCTTCCAAAGGAAGGAGGAGTTTGTATACTTCAATATCATCTCTCTGAACCAACTTTCCATCGACCACTATCAAATATATTTACTTTTTATGGCCTTATTCCATAAACGTGGCACAAACAGAGATATCCACATGCTTTTAGCATAAAGAGACAGGTTGAACAATCTCAAATATTTTAGATCCCATCCACCCTTTAATGCATAGCTAAATTTTCCCAAGCTGACAAATGAAATTTGGTGGCTTCCAAATTACCCGCACAAAAGAAATTGAACATCTTTCTCCTTAACTGGATAATGAATAAAGAGAACCAGAAAATGGGAAAGCTCTCCAAAACAACGTTTACCAAGACTAATCGACTTCCAATTGAAAGCCACCTGTAAGCTCAACATCTAATTCTTTTATCAAACTTCTTCAACAACCAATTCCAATATTTGGAAACATAAGAATTGAGCTTTAAGAAATAACCGAGATACCTGAGGCCTTCATTCAGCTCCAACCACAAGCAAGGAAAAAGACATACAGAATTTGATTTCGAACATATTCATCATCTCCAACAGAAATAAATTTAGACTTTTGAGCACTTACCAACATACCCGGCACCTCACATAAAAGATAAAAAAGCTCCTCGGAATCCATAAATTCCAAATTCGAACCACTACCAACTATAACAATTTCTTCCATGAAAAGCAGGTGAGTGATGTAGATCGAGTGAGAGAGTTTTAAACCAAATATATTCTTATTCAATCTACTTTCACCAATTAATATGCTTAAACCCTTAATTACAAGCAGAAAAAAGAAGCACCAATAACGGGAAACCCCAACGAAACCCTCTCGAGCAGTTGAAAAACTCTGAAGGGGAGCCATTAACCAATGTGGCAATGTTTGTCGAATATATGCACCCCATAATCCAACTCATAACCTCATAGGGAAGCCCTATCTGAATAAGAATAAGTATGAGCAAAGACCAATCCACCTTGTTAAAATCCTTCACCAAGTCAACTTTTAGAACAAAATACTTCAGCCTTCTCTGCTTAATAGTGTGCAAACAATCTTGAGCAATCCTGACGGCGTCCGTGATTTGTCAATTTGGTAAAAAACCAAATTGTTCCTCTGAGATGTATCTCCCCATGACATCTCTAATTCTGTCTGCAATTACTTTAGTAAGAAGCTTGTACAGAGAGTTACAAAGCGAAATATGTCTAAAATCACTGAGAGTGACTGACCAGTCCTTCTTCGGGATGAGAACAAGGAAAGTAGAATTCAAAGACACTGGAATTTTCCCCAAGTTGTGAGATTCATTTACTATTAGGGTGAGAGCATCTCATAGCATCTCAAATAAATGTAAATAGAATTTCATTGGCTAACCATCAGGTCCGAGACTCTTGTCTCTGGATAAATTTTACAATGTAAGCTTTATTTCCTCTTCGGAGACCTCGGCACTCAGCTTTATGCCTTCTTCTATAGAGAGAAATTTGGGGAAATTTATCATAATTTTAACTTGGTGTTCCAGATTCAGCCCCTTCTCCTAACTGTAAATCCCTTGAAAATAATTGGCAGCTTCCTTCTGAATAGAAACCTGGTCATTTAGCACCATCCCATCTTGATTTTGTAATTCTCAAATTGAGTTTGAGATTCTCCTTTGGTTCACAAACCTATGGAAGAATTTAGTGTTGTTATCATCAACCTCCAACCAAACATAACGACTCTTTAATCTCCATGTTTGTTCAATTTGTAAAAGGATCCTTGTTCTTTTGGAATGCAATCTAACAAGCCCATCCTTATGAAGGGAGGAGAAATACCCAACAACCACCTTATCTTCCAGAAGATCAATTTTCACTTCAATTGCTTCCAATTTCTCAAGAGACTCCTTCATCATTCTCTTCTCCCAATTTTTTACCTCAATACTAAGCTTGGAAAGATATTTGAGGATATCCATCATAAGAGGGAGGTTTGACAAACCTGAAAAATCCTGTCATTTTTCTCTTACCAAAGAGCAGAAGGAATCATCTTCAATCCAAACTCTTTTGAATTTAAAAGGGTAAGCCACCTGCAACTTCTCTTTGTCCAGCTCCAGAATCACATCCCTATGATCTAAACAACCAGTGGAAACCTGCCAGGATCTGTAATGCCCCAAAGATTCACAAAGGTACTTGGTCATAAAAAATATATCAAGCCTCTTGGAAATCCTAACATTACCCAAACAACCATTATTCCAAGTTGGGCTTAGGGCTGGAGGTTCAATATCAATCAATCCAACCTGCTCAAAATAAGAGTTAAAAAAACCATGTAGAGGATCATTCAATTTTCCAGCACCCCAAATTTATGCATCTGCTAAAGTGAGGTTAATATCCCCCCCTAAGATGAGGCCACGATGATCTAACAAGTTCGCACCTCTAATTTTCTCCCAGAAAACCTACTTGTGATCATGAGGACCATAAATGTTTAAAATTCTAATCGGTAAGTCAAGACTAAGAATCTGACCTTCAACCATTAAACCAACACACGTGGAAAAATACTTTAAAAAGTCGATCGAAGGATCCTAGGAAAGGAGTAAGCTACCAGAAAGACCTATAGAATCTAATGCACAACACTTCCAACTAGGTTTAATTCTTAAGAAAAATCACAAGCCACCGAAGCTTCAACCATTGTTTCCTAAAGCATAATGATCAAAGGGTTAGTTTTATCTAAAAACCTCTTGAAAGCAGTTCTTGTAGGTGAACTGCTAAATCCCCTTATGTTGAAGGTATAATATTAATTGGGGAGCCTTCTTAGTGGGTAGCTCTGCTCTAAGAGCCCTAGTTTCAGAAACAACCCCATTTTCTAAACCTTTGTCAAAAAGTGAAGTAACCTTCAAATTGAAAAAACTCATTTCAATGTCCTCCTCAGATTTACTCTTTCCCCTTTTCTTTATCATTGGTTTTCTCACAATCACATTCCTTAATCTAATGGAGGAGATAGGAAGATTTTCTGGATCATTATCTATTACAACAAATAATTTAAGAGAGGCTTGGGAGAAACCATCTTCTGAAGGGAGGAGAAATCCTCTGGACAGAAAGTAATGGCATCATCTTTTAAAGAGAGGGGGTAAAAATTATCTCCAGAACATCACTCTTTGAGCTAAGAGGAACATCAACTAAACTACTGGAAACTTCAACTTCCACAAAAACCAACTCCCTAGAATTCACCAACTCGGGAAACTTCATAACCCTAGAAGGATTATCCTTCGAAATCCTAACCACCAAAGGCATCAGATTCCCTACATTATCTTCCTTCTCAGAACAGCCAATCCCTTCCTCGACACCAAACACCACCTCTTCCCCCATTGAATTGACATGGATAGAAAAAGGGTTTGGACCTAAAACCCCCACCGCTTCCCCATTCTTAATCTTCGCCCTTCCCTTACTCAAAAAGTTTGAGATGATATCCAAAGATAGAAATTTTGAGATAACAGGAATTTGTAGATAAAACTTACCTAAAAACTCTATTGCCGACGATTTGTCCAGAGGAAGAGGGAAATGTAAACCCGGATCCAAATCAACACCTTCTTCAACGGACTTCGAGCCTTCTTTCTTTGTGACTTCTTCAAATAGCGAACCAAACATAGGGTTTAGACGTCTCCCTTTAAGGTGACCCTGTTCTCGACAATTATGGCATCTAAAAGGCAACCTCCTGTAATCTAGTCTCTGTACAAGCAACCCACCTTCCCACACAATCTCCAATTCAACAGGAAGGCCTTACGAAACGTCAACTTCTACAAGCATGCAGGGTAACTTCCTGTTAGAAGCTAACATGTAATCCTCTTCGATAACAATAAAACAACCAATAGCCTTGGACACCGCTATAAAACCAACTAGATTCCACCAGGGTAGAAGGAACCTGAGAAGGATAACCCATAAATTTATTTTCTTTAGTATTTCATTCCAAGGGTTAAAGCCTATATGCCATCGAATCAAGACCAGGGAACCTGATTCAATGACCCAGAATCCTTCTTCAATGACTTTCCTGTCCTCGACAAATAAGAAGATAAAATAAAACCAACTGTTCATGAGCATCAAGAATCTTGGCACAGTTTTCATGAGAGACTTCCATTTAGCTTGAACCTAATCTAGAACCTCAAGTCGTGAAATATTTACAAACTCCAACTTACCTACTAGGGCATTTTCATATAAGGAGACAATCATATTCGAGGTAACGTATTTACCCATGAAGTACAAACCCCTTCCTTTTCAAAACTTCTCGTTCTTCAACTTACACCTTTGCTTGAAAGCTTCCTTTTGAGTCAAATACTCAGCCTTGCCTCCCTTGTAGTCACTCTCTTCCTAAAAAGAAGCCCCAGCTTGAAAACCTGCTAAAGAGCTTCCTTCCTATGACAAAGGACGCAAGACTTAAGCCATCTGCACTACCAAGAAACAAATCAACACCTGCACTAAATCAATGTCCTTCAGTAAACACCTCCCTCGAAGGGAGATACTCCACAATAACATTAGGGTTTGCTAGAATGTGACCAACAGGCTTGCGAACCAGAAAAGAACCAAAATATTTTTTCGCGAAAAGGGACCCTATAACAAAAGGTCTTCACTCTTGGAATATTGGACAATACTGAGAGGGGGGGGGGTGAATCAGTATTGTTAACTTTTATGATTTAAAACCACTTTTAACATTAATCATTAACACACAGAATCAACAAAAAACATAGAACAAATATTTTATTGTGGAACCTAGTTGGGAAAACCACTAATACGTCCTATTACTGCAAAATTATATTTACAAATAGTTTATGCCTACTACAACAAAAAAGGATGGTACTGCACCCTATTTACCAGCAACTACTGGAAGGAGGCTACAACCCCCTGGTTTTATGAAAGGATGCTACAACACCCTATTTACCAACTACTATTGACAGGAGGCTACAACCCCCTAGTTTTATCAGCTTCTACTAAAAGGATGCTACAACACCCTATTTACCATCTACTACTAGAAGGAGGCTATGACCCCCTGTAGGCATGTTTCCTTCCCTAGCGCCACCCTACCACCCTAGTTTGATTTCTTCAGAATTCCATATCTTCTTCGTTCTTCAATTTTTTCACTGATCTTTCATCACTTCCTTGGTCTCTAACTTCTGCTACTGCTACATTGATCTGGACACCATAGACACTTTCTTCCTCTCAAACTTATGTCTATAAATACCTTTAACACGCATCTCACCACATCTCTTCAATCGTGGAAACTCATGTCTTTTCATTTGAACCATCAGACAACTTCATAGTGACCTTTCACAACAGATGATGTCTTTTCAAACACATTCCTTAACTAAAAATCACTTCTATGTTTATACAGTCACACCCCCTTTTATTCATCATAACTTTGTTTAACAGAATTAACTAATACAGTCATAGCTCTTTTCATCAAATAAACATTCATGATTCATAACCCTGTTATTAACTTCATGTAGCTTATCGAAATCATATGATGTTTATTACATCTCTATTTATAACTTTGTTTTTTATTTTATTCGGCGAAACACTCCGAGTTAACCCGAACGATGTCCAAATCTCTCCAACCGTTTCGGCACTCACTCATGAGTCACCTCCAATGGTTTCGACGAACTTCTTTCAGTTGTGTCGAAACGACAACCTCTCCAATCGTTTTGGCGCTCACTCGTGAGTCACCTCCGACGATGTCGTCCAATCTCTTTGATCGTTTCGGTGCTCACTCGCGAGTCACCTGCGATGATGTCTGCTGATTTCTTTCAGTTGTGCCGAAACGAAAACCTCTCCTATTGTTTCAGTGCTCACTTGCGAGTCACCTTCGACGATGTTGGCGGATTTATTTCAGTTGTGTCGACTGTTTCAAAGAGACTGGATGAGTTACACTGACATGGATTACTGTCACTTGGTCTCTGATTCAGTGCCCACTCGTGAGTCACCTTCAACGGTGTCGACAGATCTCTTTTAGGTGTTATCCGTTTCAGAGAGACTGGATGAGTTACGTTGACATGGTCGTTTCAGGGAGGCTGGATGAGTTACGCCGACATGGATGATTTAGCCGACCGTTTCGGAGAGACTTAGTCAATTTCCAAAATTGTTATAGTGTTCCAGAATGATGTCAGATTGCAACAATGACTTCCTAATAGCACTATAACACCATCATGTGGTTTCCTAGCCTCATCACACATGCCACATCATCACTTCCTTTGACATTAATGAACTTCTTTGACATCAATGACAACTAAACTCAACATTCTCCCCCTTTGGAATTGATGGAAACATCTCCTTAATTTTCTCCCCCTTTGACATTAATGATAAAGGCTTCCTTCTGACAGCTCCCATTGTCAACATATCTCCCCTTGACATGCTGCCTTTTCTTCTTTCTGACAAATTATCCTACCAACATGTCTGTTCCCTTTGTTAACTGGACTTGGTACTAATCATTGCTTGAAGAATGATAGTCTTAGTTAGCATCCTTATTTTCCTTCTTGCGGCAAGTCTTTGAATGATAACCTAAGTGATAAATTCATAGACTCCCCCTATCACTGTGCTTCCTTCTGCTCCATTATTGAGTCTCTCTCAGTCTACTTCCAGCCAATTTTATGCACCTTTTCTCTATGTCAACTATTCACCAGTCTTATCATTTAACCCTGATCATATCTTGTTTTTTAGGAAGATAGCTTTCATCATACCTCAACATTAGATACCAATTGAATTTTCTGATTTTAACTCCCCCCGAGTATATGATCCCTCATAATATTATTTTCAAGGTTCTCTTTAGATCATGAGAGTTCTTAGAAAAGGATTTCACAATCACTATATCCTTCTTCATCTTAATCTTCATCGGTGTATTCTTTTGCATCTCCATCTTGATTTTCCTCAAATGCCATTTTTTTCTATGGCACTATTATGCTCATCATCATCTTTGGAGACCTCACTGATGTTTGAAATTTGTGTTTCTTCCGAGTCTTCGTAATTTGACTTTTTCTTCCACATATTCCCATGAGGTGTCCTACTTATTTGTCCTTTATCATATTGTGTGTATGTGTATTGTTCTTTTCCCTTGGTCTTGCAGTCAGCATCCTTGTGACCAAACTTATGACAACAATAGCAATAACCATAGAACTTTCCTTTGAGGAATGATTGATCCTTTTGCTTCCGAACTTCCATCTTCTTCCACTGTTTCTGAGCCTCTACTGGAACATTCTTTCTTAGTTTACATTCCCTAGCCATATGTCCAAATTTATTACATTTGTAACACTCTATGTCATATCTTTGAAGAGATCCAAAATGGTTATAATTTCTTTCCTTTGGTTTACTAGGTGGATCCTTCTTGTATTCATGAACCTTTCCATAAGCTTTGCATTTCAGGGCTTTATGACCAAAATTATTACAAGAGTAACAATGACCCAAAAAGATCCACTGATATCTATTTGTCATTGGTCTCATAGACACCTCATTAGTTCTGTTTTTGTCATAGAAGGATGGAACAAATTTCTTGCTTTCTTCCTTTTTAACATGACTCTTTAGTGCATCAACATAGTTTCTTTTATTCCCACCTTGGTTTGTGATAGAGGAATATTCTGGCTTCTTTACTTTGTCATATCCTAGGCCAAATTTATCACTTTACAGTTTTTTGCTACTTAAGATATCATCTAAGATCCTTGACCTGTTCACAAACTTTGATTTGATAGGTTTTTCATCAACCCCTTTTCTAAGTTGAATAATCTATTTTTCAAGTTTTTCATAATCTTGGATTTTCTTTTTGAGCAGAACTACTAGGTCTTCTTTAGTCTTCTTAGCCTCTTGTAGTTGGTTCTTCAAGTCCATAATAATTTGATTTGTTGCTTCTTGGTACTTTGATGGTTTCTCTTTCAAAACTTTGTTCCGTCTCCTACATTTTTCAATTTCATCAACAACATCTATGTATTGAGCTTCTAGGTCCACTTCTGATTCCTCATATGATTCACCATTATGAGTTTGAGTATCTATTCCCATGAATAGGATTTTTATATCTTTACTTTCATCGTCATTATCTTCTTTGGAATAGAATTTTTCCTTCTTTTTCTTAAACTTCTTCTTATCCATTTCCTTACACTTATGACAACAAGATTCTTCATGATCACTCTCCTCGTGTTTTGGGTAAGGAAACTTATTGGCAAAATGTCCAATTCTTCCACAATTTATATATTTCAAGGGTATAATTCCCTTTTATTTTCCAGTACCTCTTTCAAGTTTTTTAATAAATAGGGCTTCTTCATCATCTGAAATCTTTGAATGGTTTTTGGATGGAGCTTCGGACTTATTTGAATCTTTTATGGCTTTAAATGTTGCCTCTTTTCTTGAAGGATCATTATGCCCCGTTCTCATCTCATATGCAGTAATAGTCCCATGTAGTTCATCTACTGTCACAATATCAAGGTCATTTCATTCTTCTAAAGTGGACACCTTTGAGTCATACTTCATTTGCAATGTTCTTAGTACCTTATTAACTACTTCTCTTTACTTTAATTTTCCTCCAAGGCCTCTAATAGCATTTACAACTTCATATACTCTTAGAAGGTACTCTCCAATGTTTTCTTCTTCTTTCATTCTTAGGCTCTCAAACTGCCCTCTATATGTCTGAAGCTTGGATGTTTTGACCTTGGATGCCCCTTCATAGATAATCTTTAACTTATCACAAGCTTGTTTAGCAGTTTTACATTGAATGAATTTTACAAATACAGTGTTTTCCAATCCACTCAAGATGGCATTTAAGGCTTTTGCATTATCCTCATATTGGCCTAGCTCCACACTATCTGTAGGTAGGTTGTCGTCTATATTTTTATATTCTCCTTCAAATGTTGCCCAAACCATCCATCCAAGAGACATCAGATGGAACTTCATTCTCACACTCCAGCATGCATACTTTTCTCCTATGAATAGTGGTGGTATATTGGTGTCTAACCCTTCTTGTTGATCCATAGTGGTTTTTATTTAGGATATTTCTTCTAGTGGTTAAATTGTAATGAAGGAACCCACTCTGATACCAATTGTTGGAATATTGGACAATATTGAGAGGGGAGGGTGAATCGGTATTGTTAACTTTTATAATTTAAAACCACTTTTAACATTAATCATTAACACACAGAATCAGCAAGAAACATAGAACACAGATTTTAACGTAGAACCCAATTGGGAAAACCACCAATACATCATATTGTTGCAAAATTATATTTACAAATAGTTTATGCCTGCTACAACAGACAAGGATGGTACCACACCCTATTTACCAACAACTACTAGAAGGAGGCTACAACCCCCTAGTTTTATCAACTGCTACTAAAAGGATGCTACAACACTCTATTTACCCACTACTACTGAAAAGAGGCTACAACCCCCTGGTTTTATCAGCTGCTACTAAAAGGATGCCACAACACCCTATTTACCTGCTACTACTGGAAGGAGGCTACGACCCCCTGCATGCATGTTGCATTCCCTAGCGCCACCCTACCACCCTAGTTTGATTTCTTCAGACTTCCAGATCTTATTGGTTCTTCAATTTTGTCACTAATCTTTCATTACTTCCTTGGTATCTGAATTCTGCTGCTTCTACATTGATTTGGACACCAGAGACACTTTCTTCCTCTCAAACTTTTGTCTATAAATAGTTTTAACACACATCTCATCACATCTCTTCAATCTTGGAAACTCACGTCTTTTCATTTGAACCATCACACAACTTCATAGTGACCTTTCACAATAGATGATGTATTTTCAAACACGTTCCTTAACTAACAATCACTTCTCTGTTTATACATTCATGCCCCTTTTCATTCATCATAACTATGTTTAACAGAATTAACTAATACAGTCATAACTCTTTTCATCAAATAAACATTCATGATTCATAGCCATTTTATTAACTTCCTGTATCTTATCGAAATCTTATTATGTTTATTACATCTATGTTTATAACTTTGTTTTTTATTTTATTCGGAGAAAAACTTCGAATTGAACCGAATGGTGTCCCAATCTCTCTGATTGTTTCGGCGCTCACTCACGAGTGACCTCCGACGGTGTCGGCGGATTTCTTTCAGTTGTGCCAAAACGACAACCTCTTCGATCATTTTAGCGCTCACTCGCAAGTCACCTCGGGTGATGTCGGCCAATATCTCTGATCGTTTCGGTGCTCACTCGTGAGTCACCTCCAACGGTGTTGGCGGATTTATTTCAGTTCTGCCGAAACGACAACCTCTCCGATCGTTTCAGCGCTCGCTCGCGAGTCACCTCTGACAATGTTGACGGATTTCTTTCAGTTGTGTCAATCGTTTCAGAGAGACTGGATGACTATCACTTGGTCTCTGATTCAGTGCCCACTCACGAGTCACCTCCTACGGTGTTGGTGGATTTATTTCAGTTGTACCGATTGTTTCAGAGAGACTAGATGAGTTACGCCGACATGGATGATTCAATCGACCGTTTCAAAGAGACTTAGTCCATTTCCAAAATTGTCATAGTGTTGCAGAATGATGTCATATTGCAACAATGACTTCCTAATAGCACCAGAACACCATCATGTGGTTTCCTAGCCTCATCACACATGCCACATCATCACTTCATTTGACATTAATGAACTTCTTTGACATCAATGAAAACTAAACTCAATAGTCACACACACACTGTGACGTGAGAGGAGTCTGAAATCCCTCCTGCTCTCCTTGCTTGTGAGAGACTCATGGGCCATGCCAAAAGGTGTACAAGAAGCAACAAAAAAACTACAAAACGTCCCACTTTTTTGTAATGGTTGCACGAGGGGTTCACTTAGTGAACTTGTTACATAGCATGATCATTCGCATGATATTAAACGATATCACTAATTTCACTAAATATTGGAAAATTCCTTCTAAAAGTGTATTGTTTAAACCCCTCCCAATATACCTTTCCAATTAAGAAAACCCCTAGTTTCATCAGATATTGTAGGTATCCATTTTTATCAACCCATTTTTAATATCCCCTTTATATCCTATTATCAAGTTGTAGCAAGCATGATCCCTAACGCATCACAGTATAAGAAAACATGATGCTAAATAAATAATAGTATAATGCTAATAATGATTCCATCGAGATTGTAGGGGTGACTAATCAATTTGTAGTGTTAGATAGTGGAAGACCCAAGAAAATAGTAATGGAGATGAAAAATTTGTGTTAAAGGAAACTCGGTCAACAGATCAGTGTAACAAAGAATGCAAAAGACTGCATGTCCAATAGTCAGTGTAATGCTTAGAAAATATGAGGATTACATATGTTTCACACCACATCTTGCTAAACTACCAATTTTATATCATATAAATACAAGTATAGCCATAGAGGGATCATGTTTTCTATAAGCTTAATATATTAAACTCCATAAAAATGCAAAATTAAAACCCTTTCATGGATGGACTTTGCTACCTTCCTATCAAAACAAACATCATTGATTGTTGAACCCAAATGAACATAGAAAAATTCCTCTCATTTTCCAATAACACCATATGATTATGTGCATAGCTTGGATTTGGGTCATTCACAAGATGCAATGAATTGTCTCCACTTCCTCTACATTTATTCTTGCAGTCAAGGGAATTAACAACATTTAGGTACCTTTTATTGGGTTATATCTAGTTTTTTAATCTTTGCAGGAAAGGGAAAAATATAAGTTGATAAGTTTCAAGCATCCAATAGTTATAAAGATGCGCAGATGGTTAACTTATATGATACCATTTCATGGTAATGATAACACATAGGGTATGTAAATAAGGATTTATATTTTCACCTATGTTCATGTCAGTTCCAATACAATATTAAGACTGATGCCTTGCATTTAAGAATTGAAATTACAATTATGAATGTGCCAAATAAAACTCAATATCACAACTATTCCTGACTAGCAATGTGAAAATGTTAAAGAAGAACATAAAAAGTTGATAGAAATAATTAGTCAAGAAAGATTAACATAACTTTTCTTGGTTCTAGTGAGCCAAGAAATATTGATATCACTTTTCTTGGTTGTTGTGGAGAATGGTTTGATTGAATCTCAATACCCACCTAAACCCTAAACTAAAAAAATGAAAAGCTAGATATTTTACGAGAATGCCTAAAAAATATACAATACAATTGTTCAACTCCAAAACTCCCAATTAGCTACATCTCTTAACTTTGAAGTTGACAAGGAACCAAATGTGTATTAAGCATATTGAACAGCGTTATAGGATGAAATGTGACTTTTATATAAAAACGCTTTAGAAATTTGCCTCGTGTAGAACAAAAAAAGGTATAATATTATAAGACTGCCTCAATTTTAACATTAGAAAAATCAACCTAAATTAAATTACAGAGAAAGTGTGAATATTGCATACATATTCATAACAATTTGAAACACTAACCTTTTGGACATTACATCAATAACCTTTTGCATAAAAGAACTAAATACTATTGCTCTAGTTATCTCAATGCCATCAAATTCTAATATTGCAATGCTTGTTATTTCAAGAATCATACCTTGTATCTAAATAACTTTAATGAGCAACAAAAAGAGTAACCCCACAAAAATAAAAGCACAGAGTAGAGTTAACAATACTAGTTGCAATATTACCATAATTTCAAAAATCTGGATACAATTGCAGAAGTTGCTTCGAGATCTTTACAAAAAGATTCAAGTTTCTACTGGAAGAAGAAAGGATGAAAAAAATTAACTTACACATAAATCCATAAAGTTTAAACAACTTATAAGCGTTAACATATATTTTTATAAATAAAAATTAAAGATATGATAAGCCAAAATCATTGTTAAGTCAAGAGTGCTAGTTTATCTTATAGCTATGATGCTATATACTATATAAATTGTACCCAAAAGAGTTAGTTTCTCCATTTCCACCACGAAAAAACTACTAAAAGTTTAAAGGGGGCATTGCCCTACATTTTGAAAACATGCAAAAATAAAGTGTTTGATCAAGTGATCTCGACATTAGATCTAAATGACCACTAGTATAGAGAAAAACAAGGTTTCCATCTTCCATGATGCCAATTTGCTTGATTGCGAACCTTTCAACACCTTTAGCCTTGATTTTTAAATCTTGTTGACATGAGGCTGACATAATGAATGACACGTGAATTTGCATCAACCCATGTACCTATAAAAATTAGATCATCATGTGAAATCCAAATATGTATTGAAATTTGATTTAACATCATAAGATGGATGGTTACACTAGCATAGTATCTATCTTGAAATTTGAAATACAACTACAAAAGATGAATGGCCAAAGAAACTTACATGAAAATCTAGGTGGAAAATTTAGGTTGGTTTATCCCAAAATTCACCATTTGAACCATTCATTGCACCTGAGTCCAAAAAGTATAAAATCAAGATGACAATGCTACATGAAAAAAAAAACCAATAATTATTTATAAATTATCTATTATATGGCAATGAATAAGGAAAATGTAATTACAATATTCTTTAAATTCACCTTGTTGAGATTTCTGACAAAATTAGAAAAAAAATTGTGATCACTTTCTTCTAAATTGTATGTGTCATTCTTATTGTTGTATGATAAGTTCGCCATTTCTATAATAGATTCAAGTTGTACAAAAAGATGATCTGTCAAATCATACTTGTACACGCATCTCCCTTTTATTTTATTTTACTAACAAAATTGAAGCTCAACACCTTCTAGCCTATCCAAAAGATCAATGTCATTATGGTAATCAAACACCCTATTGCCATCCTTCTTTTGTATTCTTTGAACCCTTCCAATGTACCAAGTTCCACAAGAACAACCTTCTTTTGTACTTCGAGAAACACCTTTCCTTGTGGCACGTTCAGCTACAGGTTTTGAGTTGCTCTCAAACAACACCCCACAATCTGATCCAATTCCAAAGTTGATTGAAGCACCCTTTTTTGAAGCCCTTTCATCTCACCTAAAGTAGACCTCGTTTATCACTCTAGTTAACCTATCTTTGGCTAATGTTGGATTTCCATTCATTTGAATAACCAAACAAGATTTAAACATATCCTTACCATCAAGCTCTACCACTAGTTTGGTAGTTTTGTTCACATTCTCATCAATGTTATCTAAAATTTCGTCCAACTCATGCCTCCACTCACTTTCCATTGTTTGAAATTCACTAACATTGAGTATAGGTGAAAATGAAGATTGGAATATTGAGTTGGAGTGACTCGGTGGAGAATCATCAACTACCTCATCCACTACTTGTAATGGTGGATAGTTTTGATCCTCTGTCCATGGTTTAAACCACCAAGAAGATTGTGTGTGTCCTTCTGGTTGCATGCCAAGACTTGATAAAAGGTTTTGTGCATCATTCAATCCTACTTTAAGAGCTTTTATAATTTTATCATCTATAGATATTGAATCATAATCTGATAATACATCACGATTCTCTGTTGTTTCTTGGTGCAATTTATTCCAGATGCTTTCTTGTTTCTTATGAGATTTATTAAAGTGAAGCCATTGGGGATTTGATTCTTCTTTGGAAACTCTATTTAGAGTTCCAACATCATGAAGCAAGTCAGTGAAATCAGAGGCCTTCTCTGATCCAACCATCCCACCAACTTTGCTAAAGAAGTTCTCACACACATCTAACCCAGTCAAGTGCAATACACATGGCAAGTTAGAGTAATGATCTCGAAACAATCTCATCAATAAAACTGCAAAGTGGCACAAAATTTTCACATCTTGATATGCCTCTCTACTAATGAAATTTATGTTGGCATTAATATGAGATTTTTTTCACGCCCAACATAACCATAACATGAAAAAATGTTGAACTCTTGAAGCATTTCGTGCTCTTTCCCAAAGAGTCAAACTATGAGACATAAAAATGTCAATGTAATCAGCAACAATCATTAGATAAATCTCTGTACCTAGTGTTCTCTCTACCCTACCACTTGTTTTACTTCTCATCTCTTTTAAACACCTTTGAACATGCCTTGAAGCAATGCGTTGTGCTGAACCCCAATTTTGACGATCCATCTCTCTATATCTTCAATTTTAAGCTTGTGATCATCCACTTTAAAATTGTTATAAACCATCCTGACATGATTAAAACTTATAAGCTCTTCTCCTAGAAGCAAATCTCGTTGACCACTAAACAAAGGATTGATTAGCTTTTTTCTGTTGTGTATGTAATCTTGGTCATGTATTCATGTTATGTTGCCATGATCATACAAACCAGATAGCCTCCACCCTTCCCAAGGGATTTGATATCAAATACCTATTGTTGAAGAATAAGCCTTCAACATAAGTTGTCTTCTTCTACTATCCCCATTAGATGAATGACCAATAATAGGTCCCAAACAATTTTCCACGTGTTTCCTCCACATAGCTTCTATTTTTTCCCATTGCTTGGCAACAAAATTTGCATCAAACTTGTGGCAAGTTGGATGGACAACCACAACCAAATGGGGAATATTTTCATGTAAAGGGTTTGCAATAATGACACGTGCATAATGGCCAATTACACTGTTCTTAAAAGTGTATGTAATAATGTCATATCCTGCAGCTCCCTCACCCATAGTCACCAAGAAATGTGATTGGCATTGATGATTTTCTTTATTACCACAAAAACCCACCAATGTATCACTTTTTGCTACCCACCTAACATATTTTTTCACAACTGTCTCATCTTCAGCCATGCATACAGGAATTGGACCCTCTATACCATGTTTGTCTTTATAAGAAGCATAGACCTTTCCAACCTCCTCAAAAATGTACTCATGCTCCCCTGGGATATATGAAAGTGATTTTCTCACTTGTCTTAAAGTCATAGATATTGAAGGACCATCTAAATTCAAGCTAATGAAGCTATGCAATATAGGACCACCCCATAGCTTAATCATCTCATAAATTGATTTAGTGGATGCACCGTACCTTCTCCTTGCTTTTGGATGTATCAAGTTGTGAAAGATATCTTGGACAAATTCCCAAACTGCATCTTTACCTTGTAATTTTCCTTGTTTATGTGCCTCACACACATCCTTGCAAAACCTAAATACATCTTTCCTTTCTGCTGATTCGAACAACTTTTCCTTTAAGGATCTTATTCTAATAGAGAGTATAGCAACCTTTGTCCTATCCCACCAAAGAGGTCGCATTGTTGATCTATAGCTAGTATTTGTAACCCTTGCAACATTTCTAAGCTCACTTTGAGTCAAAAAGTCTAATTTTCTCCCTTTCCCTGTATCTCGTCCATGTCTTTTAATGGGGCTCCTTGATTCATGATATAAACGCATTCTAAAGTCATCACAGTTTGGATTCAAATTACAAAACTTGCATGTCAATGATTCAAAAGGGATCCCTGTTTCAGAAGCCCTCTAGCAATGAATATGCCTATATGTACCATCAATTTGACATTCAATACCATGATAACATAGCATCCTCTTGGTATGCTTCTCTATGGCCCATAATTTCCCACCCCTTTGATCATCCATTAGGAGCTTTGTGTTTAATCTCTCCCCATTTCTATCAATATATGGATACCAATACCCCCAACATTGTAGTATCAAGGCATATAAATGATCTACAACAAACAATATAAGAAAACAAATTTTAATATTACAAATAAAATTATTTTTTATGTCATATTCAAATTAAATTTAGTCTTTTGAAATTAACTTACCTAAAGTAGAAGGATTTGCACTTGTAGAACCCCTATGTGATAGTGGTATTGATGATGGGACCAAGAACCTAGTCAAACTCTGTTGTGACTTATCATTGGTAGGATTCTTGGGTCTCCCAACTGTGCCACTCCTTATCCCAACTAGATTATGTGAAGCCTCATTTGTAGTAGAAATGTGTTTCTTTGATTTCATGTGTTCATTTAGAGAACTAACAATATTACCACTTGTTGGTACTAAATAAAACCATTTATTGCACCGTGTACATTCCACTTTTACTTTTCTCTTGTCCTCGTATCCTGCAAGTGTTTCTTCCACAACTTTGAACAAATTTGGGTCTTTTGTCTTATTGAAATCATCTAGTAGTTTTATGGCTTGATCAATCTCAAATTGATCTCCAACCATAGATGTTTTCCTTTCTATGTTACATGAAGGAGTTTCATTGCTTCCCACCCTTGAAATGTTACATTGATGGGCCCATGTTTTCATGTGATTGTTTTTGAAGTT
Source organism: Pseudotsuga menziesii (assembly GCA_001517045.1). Classification (NCBI taxonomy): domain Eukaryota; kingdom Viridiplantae; phylum Streptophyta; class Pinopsida; order Pinales; family Pinaceae; genus Pseudotsuga; species Pseudotsuga menziesii. The sequence goes on from LPNX011167659.1 coordinate 831,697, forward strand.
GCGAAGTGTCTGTGCTGCCAAATATATTTCCCCTATTCCATAATCAATACCACAACTTTCACAACGGATATTTATTTTAGGTGTTCCCTTTTCTGAATATACTTTAAGAGTAATATTCTCCTCAACAAACTCTTCCATTAAACTATTCACTTTTTGTTCCCAAGATGCCAATACAGTAGAATCGACACCTATGTTTTGTTCTACCGAATCACACTCAACTTCAATTCTCGCTTGTTTAGTCATAGGTTCCTCTACGTTCTCTTCAACTCTTTCAATATTTGGTGTTCTTTCCATTACATTTGATTGCAATGCTTCAATATCCAATGCGTCTAGTTTCCTCTTGATGCCTATCGGTGTTTTTGTAGCCTTCCATATTTTCTCTTGTGTTGCATTTATAGTATATACTTGATTGTTGGTAAACTCAAAAGGATATCCAACAATACCATCAAGCATGATTTCTTGACGGATTTCTGCAAATGTAGCATCTTATTGACACCTAACTATGCCAAGGGTAGAATGTTCTTCACCAGTTACAATTTCAAAGTCAAAATCATTTTCTGGATTCATCTGCATTTCCATCCACATTTACCATAGATAAAAATGGATAAAGATATAGAAACATTTTTCAAAAGATTTGATATAGCATACATTTTTTAAAGTGATGTCGAAACATTCAAACTACAATAGAATTTATATACAAGGAAATTCATTGAACTAGAAAAATGAGAAATATTTGGTGTAGCTCGAAAAAAGAAAGATGTGTAGGACTATATTAGAGACACAAAACAATTTGAAAGACACAAAGGCATAGCATGACTAGAAAAATCTATGCAAAAAAACACAATATAGAGAGCATGCAAATTTGTATTGTTTATATGATGTTGATAAAATAAAAAAACAGAGCAATGGGGAGGTTACTCATAAATGAAGGGTGGGGCTTCATAGTGGAGAATGGGGATCCGATGAACCCATATTAGGCATTAAGGGAAGGACCTTTGAGGCGGGGGGTCGAAATTACAGTAGGTCATATTTCTCGTTTTTCCTATAACAGTTTGCAATTATTAATAACAGAAGAAAGTGAAAGGAACTATCTATGCATGTCAAATGATCATATACAACGACCCTTAGAAGCTAAACACGTTGATGAAACCTAAAATCATTCACAGAGAATTATTTTTATAAATTAATTAAGGAATTCTGATCATGTTGGCTTACAAGTGGGAAGGTATCCTTGGCATCTAAAACGGGATTTTCAGAAATTATAATTTATTAATTTCAAATATCTAAACCGTATTTCAATAGACACAAATAGTGGAATACATAACTATCATGCTATAATATCATTATAGATGTGACATACAAAGTAAGCAAGCTTCATATCAATATATATACATTAATCATTATAAGAAAATATTTAAATTATATAAATTAAAATAGAATAAATATATATTATTTATATTTAAAAATAGTTATATAACTTATGTTAAATTGTTGAAACTTAAATAATTTTATATTAACTTAATGATTATTTTGATCATTAATATGTTAAATTGATCCTCCAAAGGAAGAAATCGATTTGATTATGTACTAAAAGAAGTCTTAAATATGCAAGGCCATAGCTTATTATGGACAATATGTAACATTAAATGTTAATGAAAGAAATGGCAATTTTCTGGCTCTATCATTCTCTCGCAAAGAGAAGTTTGTCTCCACATGAGAAGTTTGTTTCTATGTTTTAGGAGGTGGTTAGATCTAGTTGGATATGAGATGTTCTCTCCGCCTAGTTGGCTCCTACTTTTGTATGATGTTGATATATTCTCTGAATAGGTTGTTAGTGTGCTAAGATGTCGTGTCTATCTTAAATCAATGCTTGATATATAAATATGTAACATTGTTTGGTGTTTAATAAATCAACAAGAGATATTTTTTGGTGTGTGAAGAAACCGTGTCTACTCTCCTACTTCTCTGAAATTTGCACATGTTGGAAAGCACTAGAGATGCCTACATAGAACTTTGAAATTGCATTTCTTCTTAGAAATATCTAAATTTATTTTCATAAACTTTTGTGTCGAACTCTAGATGGGTTTCCATTTTTTTAACTGTGAATACTTGTTTCTTTCTATAAGTCATGTCCCAATGGACACTCACATTCCATCACAAAACTTAAGAATTGTAAATATCCTATATAAATAACACCTAAACTTATAAATAACTTTGTAAATGCTCAAATAACAACAAACCTTTCAAATTAAATTAATTACAAATCACAATTTGATTGTATATAGAAAAAAATATTTCACTAAAAGTATAAAAATCAAATGAGTTAAAAGTTTATTATATAAAACTTATTTTTAAAAGTTCCCAATTTAAATCAAACTTTATAAATATTATTTAACTATGTACAATTTTTTAATTAATAGTTATATAACAAAATTTTAAATAATAGTTAAACTATATTTATACTTCAAATTTTATCTACCCCTCCTAAGTTATAATACACATCCCTTCACCTATCTAGTAAACTTAAAAGAAAAATTCAAATAAAATTGTTATAATTGCATTTCACCTTTCAAAGATAAGATTTCACCTTTCAAAGTTAACATTAGACTCTCAGAGGATCAACATTGCAGCAATTATCAGCGCCTGTCTCGAGCCACGCGATGCTACGAAAGACAGCGTGGCTTGAAAAGCGATAAGATAGGCTTTTTTAACTTATAAGGCCATATTGTTCGTGCAGCTAGAAGAAAAGGTTTCAGGCAGAGAATACCAACGTCTGTTTACATAGACAAAGGCTGAGAAGTGGGGCCAGGCATCCACGTCTGCGTGTAGAGGGAATCAACAATCGACTTAAGGGTTATTTTCCCACACAGTATATTGAGGTCTATGTGTATCGAGCAGTATATGAAGCAACCAAAACACCCCATATCCGTCGGAATCTGGCATAGCCAGCATTTCTCAAGATCCCATTTCTGTTGCTTAGATTGTGCTTTTTCCCAGTTGAATAACTTTAAAATATGATATATACCCTAAAATCAACATCAGTAATTGATGAAATTACAAGATTGCAGATTTGCAATTCACGAGCAACATTTTAACCGGATTTATCCTATGCCTCTGTGTATTAGCATCGCTCACATCCACGCATACAACCAAGTTGGCTAAGATAAAGGTAAATACGCAATGTTTATATTATGAGAACACCCTTCATGGTGGATCGAAATATGATGGTTTATGGTTTTTAATAGGCAGTCAAGTAATAAATTAATAAGGTAAGTTCTGAAGGTTCATAGGCAAGAATCAGTTTTACCCGAAAAGAAAGTCTGCCCAAATTAGTTTCTAGGATTAGTTATAGTTACATATAAACAGTCCCAGAAGTACTTGTAGGAGCAACAGAGGAAATACTGGTTTTAGTATACGATTTAACCAGAGCCACACCTTATACTTTATCAAAGACAGCTTTCGGCATCTTTGTTGTTTTGTTGAACAAGACAACTTGTGTTGCTTGTATTATTTATCTCTAGAATCAGTGAATGACCCAGTAGTAGAGGAAAAGGCTACAGGAGTTTCTTCAGCATCCAAGCTAGGATCCTTTCCTAATTGAGTTTATCCATCAATATAGACATCATAGAAATAGAGAAAGGTAGCAAGAGAGGCAGCCTCTGGACAAAGCTCAGAAAGAGAAGTGCCTGCACTATGAAGAATAGGCATAATCTTCCTGTGTCAAGATTTAGGTATCATACATTCATAGTTAATCGGTTATTTGTTTGTAGGGTTACAACGGAGTGAATGTGAAGGAACTCAAACATTTTTTATTCAGTTTTTTGGATTTCCACATCACGCAACATCCTCTCTATATCCTCTTTGCTGAGCATACCACTGTTGTTGGAAATAACAATGTGATTAATTACCTCGCTAGGGTTGGAATTTGACGGGAAAATTGTCCATCACAAGGCATTTTGCCCATCAAATATAAGTAAATTTTTTATGAAACAGTTCACCTAAACGGTCAATTAAGTAATTGAAATGTTTTCTTAGGTTTGACATTTTCTGTAAAACGTCATTATATTTATTTGGATTGAATTGGATTATCTAGTTGGTAGCCACAAGGGACCAAGGACCAGGGTAATGTCTACATGGATTTGGCTTTTATGTGAATTTATTATTGAAGTACTCACGTTATTTATTGGTTTGTGTTTTTCTGTGTCTGGTGGTGGCCTAGTGGAGACTGTGTTCGCTGGTGGAGATTGTGTTCGCTGTATACAGAAAAACAGAACTAAGTATTTTTTAAGCTTTTATGTGAATTTATTATTGAAGTACTCACGCTGTTTTTGGTTTTGTGTTTTTTGGTGCCTGGTGGAAACTGTGTTCGATGTAAATAAAAAAACATAACTAAGTGTTTTTTAAGGGAAAAATGCAAACCCAACTCCTTTGGGTGCTGTTGGAAAAATGCAAACTCAGCTTTGCCCGTGCTTAATTTTTTAATAAATTTTCATTTTTAAAAGTTTATTTTTTTTAATAAAACTTCATTGCTGAAGGGTCATTTTTTCACAAAAACCTCATCTGAATCACTTAGAGTTGTCCCACCGTTATCTACATAACCAAATTACAAAACTTCGAGTTGATTCCTAGATCTAGGGCCAGGAGATGTTTAGCAATGAACTCTAGCTATAGGAGAAAGAAAGGTTTATTTTTTACATCCCATCTCTATATCAATGTTGTAAATATTGACTCCATTAACATCTCTTGATGCCATGCCACGGGGTATTGTTATACATATCCCTCCTAGGAGAGGGCCTATTCTTCCCATCTAATAAACAATAAAATAAATAGTAAATACCAAAGTAGGGGCCTATTCTTCCCATCTAATAAAGCGTGAGTGGCAAAATGATCCCTTCCTTTATAGTCCTTTATAGCAACCACTGCATTGTAAATAATCAAATCACCTGATCTACCCTAGTAATATAAAAAGCGGTAAAGATCCAAACTTCCTTCATAATATAATAAGGCGGTATTCGGGGCTCACTCCCAATCAATGGGTAAGTTACTGGGTTGGATTCCCAGGCTCCGCATTACATTTTATCCCTTTGTTCTTTGTTAGTAGGTAGGGAAACTGACCGAATAACGGACCTCATTATAAGCAGAAAATTATTTAATTAGAATTATGGCATCATCTTAGGTACTCGTAGATTTATTGAGCTCTAAAGCTCCGATCAACCAGACTTTAATTATGTTTCTTAAAGAGGTTAGTCGACTTGGCGCGAGTAAACTGCGGTGATCCATCCGCTTAGATAAAGTGTAGTTAAACTGAATATGAAATCGTATTATAATAAAAGTGGTAAATTGAAGAGTGCTTTGCAAATGGTAATTTCTCCTCTAAAAGCATGGCACACAATAGTTCAAACACGTCCTGTAAGACCTTTCGGACCTATTGCAGTAAAAATTAATGGGTTGAACTAGAGGGCCATATCGCGGGTTAGATTAATAAAAGGTAAGGCGTGTTTTTTTCCTCAACATTTATTCTTATTCTGGGCGAGTTTGCTGGTGTGTTTTCAGCCAAAGGCAGCCTGTCAACAATTTTATCGAGGGCAATATCTCCTTATCTTTTAGCTTTTTTTTACAGAGTATCTTTCAAACGAACAATCAAGCTTTGGAGCACTTGTATTTGATCTCAAAACTATTCTAGTTTTCTACTAGGTAATATTGCAATGTTAGTGCACAATTTATAAACTCTATCACATTCCCTTTCTCCATACGCAAATATTCATTTTCATCTTGTTTTTCAAAGGCTTCGGAGTAGTGATAGGGCTTGAACCTATGGAACCGGGAAAATAGAGGAAACAATAGTGTATCAAGTTATAAAGCCACCTTTCCTTACTGAATTTACCAGTTCAAGGAAGGTATAACCTTTCACTCTTGAATTGACCATATGGATAGGCCACCCTATAACTCTAGTTCATGTTATTTATAAGGCCACCTTCTTAGAGGATAATTTACCACATGCTAAGCTCTCTTATTAAAAAAAAATGATTCACAGAGGATAATTCCCCATCCGGGCTCGGGTTGAAAGGAAGGCTTGCTCTTGCACGTTGTGCTAAGACATAAATGTTTGTGCTAGGCTCAAACAGTATTAGTAATGCAACCATTTACCATCCCAATGCATCCAAAAGGTGTACAAGAGATATTCAGGGCAGCATTGTGACCTCTGCTTATGCGATGGACTGGCTGGATGAGTCAATCTGACTGGTGTCTAAGTTCTGCTTGGTTAATTTGTTGACTTGCTTGGATGGACATCAGGCTGGCTTCCATACAGTATTCACAGGCCTGCAAACAATCAAACCTGCTTAAATATGCTTGATGCATGATGTTCAATAGTGGTAAAAATTGATGATATCCTCGATGTTGTCCTTAGCTCTAACTTATCCTCTTTCTTCTTGGTCATTCTCCCCGGCTGCAAAATTTGCCTCTTTCCCAACCCTTCGGGATACATCAACAAATGTCCATGAGACCAAATTTGTCTATGGGATGGTGCCATTCTTTCTTCCATCAAGAGGGATAATTACCAGAGCAGGACAGTCATCTAAGAGAACCATCGAATGGTAAGTTTCATATCCAATGCTTAGTCCACTAAGTAAGACCGCACAAGTCGAGAATTGTCGCGGTTTAGAACTGTGGGAAATGCCCTCTCTACTCTAGTAAGAGTTTGGGTAATATTTGTGGTTGGTGAACACTTCTTTTGCTGTGGAGCTATGTGACTAGGAAGGTCCAGAAAAGTCCAGTCTTTAAGTGCCTCTGAGTTGGTAAGACCTCTGGGAAAGTATTTAAATAGCTCTTATTTTATGCTGGTACCATGCATTACTTATTGATAACTACAGATAGAATAAATCCAAGGAAATAAAAGAGTAAATTACATAACCCAAAATGGTGTCTATAGGGGCGCCAAGGGACTGACTAGTTTTTTTATATGTATGTATTCTACAGTTTTCTATTGATATATTATTACGTTTATTTATATTTATCCTCTTCCATACATCTTTGAGGTGCGAAGATCCTGATAGTGCCCGAGGGAAATTAAAAAAATTGTCTATCATACACTTTGATCTTGTTCTTTATGGTGACTATAAGTGTCGAACAATGCTCAACTCAAGCGACTGGAGGTGACACTCCTGCTACTGGAGACTCTGCAATTGAATCAGGTTCTGTCCCAGCCGCCTATACTTCCACCCATGCTACTTCTCCCTTTGCTATTGGTGGTTACGGTTCAACTTGCTAAGCAGCTAGCTCTCCAACGGAGGATGTCGGTCTGGGTTCAATGGATGGAACAAAGCTCATTCTGTTCCTTCGTACATATATGTGATTTAATTTATGCTAGGATTATGGGATTCAAGATCTCTGTCATTATTATCTTTTGATCTTTTTTACTTTAAATACAACTATTGAAGGAAAATGTGGCTACAATTATCTTAATGCCATAGAATTACTCTTACTGTTATGGAATTAAGGAAATAAGGATTTACAATAGATAAATAAAGCAAGATAACTAAAAAAAACCATCTATAAAGTAAGACTGGTATAGCCCATTGTCTGAAAATAGAGCTCTGTGTGAAGGCTAAATGAGATCTATATCAAGCTAAGAGCAGGGAGAACGGAGTGGCACGCAGGGTTATGTTCTAGCTCTACATCCCTTTGAAAAAATAGAGCTCTGTGTGAAGACTAAATGAGGTCTATATCAAGCTAAGAGCATGGAAAGTGGCGCGAAATTGTACAAGGTATCCTATTAATTCGTCATATCTTTAACCTCTTTAGTGTGCCATTCATTGCATTGATTGAATAATGATAGTTGGATGAGGGATGGAATTCCCAAGCAATCCATAACCAAATATTGTATCTTCCTCCATTAATGAAGTAGTCGGCAGTTAATGTGAGACAGTTAATTATTTTCCATTCTGCCCTAATCAAAGTCGACCGATTGTCTAATATTTTCAAAATAATGATTATTTATTTTATTTTTAAAAAATAATAATTTTTGAAATTTAATATTTTTAACTTTTTATTGGTTATGGCGTTGATATCTATGCCATGTTAGCCCAATTATGGAGACATCTCGCCTAACTTGATATCGATTTTTCTAAACTTATCTGTCAAATCCTATGCTTATTAAACACTCACATCTCATTTTCCAATAAGGACTTGGGAATTTTCACTGATTTCAGCTTACATCCTTCCATTGCAGAGTCTCTGACATTCTTAACTCTGTTGATATATAAATAGGTTGAGGGCAAACTCGATACCCTCCCAGCATCGTTTGTATTCCTTAAACAGTGTAGGAAATCATTCTTACATTTCGATACGCTTAACAGGGATAATGGATAGTTATCAATAGTGTTGGTTTTTATTGGTTATGGACTTTGTTCATGCTCCCGAGGTGATATTTTTAAAATAAAATTTTATAAAATTGGCACATACTCTACTTTGCAAATGCATTAAATGTAAGTTTATAATTGTGAGAGGGGTCACGATACCCAATTTAGTGATAATTTGATAGCCATTAATGAACATAAGTGGTTGTATGATTCCTTTATAAAATTAGTTGAGCTTTGCATCTTCTTGCAAAGGTGGCTATTTGCATTAAACTTGCAGCTTACATCTCTTTAATATGACTATTTTAATTAATTTTAATTAAAATTTGTTTACAATATATGCAAAAAAATATATGATATCATATCTGTACAATTATGTTTTCTTATTTTTAGAATGTTTATGTAAAAATTATCATGATCACTTGTATCATGTGAAATTGTATCCACCTAACATTATTACAAATTTTTGTTGGAACATGCGACACATTAGGTTAGTATATTTAGGTTAGTATATTTGACATTTTGCAATATTTTCAATATTCGTTCAATATTGAGAGCTCATGACTGATATCATAATTGTTTGTATGGTTTATAATAATGAGATTTAGAATATGGTACAAAGTAGGTTAGTATATTTGACATTTTCCAGTATTTCTAACTTTCGTTCAATATGCACAAGTAGTGAGTGATATGAAATTTAAAAGATCATATTGTTTGTATGGTTTATAATAATGAGATTTAATAAATCTACTTAATTATATTTTGCATGTTTAACAATTTGCACAAGTAGTGAGTGATATGAAATCTAAAAGATCATAATTGTTTATATGGTTTATAATAATGAGATTTAATAAATCAACTTACTTATATTTTACACGTTTAGCAATTTTTATATTTCATCTTTTGCAAAGGAGAATTTTTACAAAATTGGTTTTGTATAGATATTTTTTCCAATTAGAAAGTGTTTAATAATTAATAAAATCAAATGAAGTTGGAAAAATGTAAGTTGTTGGCTAAGATTTGATATTTAAGTAAAGCTATAAAGTTAGTTCATTAAATTATTTTTAAAATAATATAAAGAACATAAAATATGGAGAAACAATCTAAAAATTAGTTTTGCATAGATATTTTCCAATCTTAGCCAACAAAGCTATAAAGTTAGTTTATTAAATTATATTTTAAAATAATATAAAGAACATAAAACATGGAGCAACAATCTAAAAGTTATGTTTTTGACAAAGAAAAATTCCAAAAATAAATAGAAAACAAGTGCTACATAGTAGCTAGTCCATGCCGCTTTGTATTGAGATAGTTAAATTACGTTTGAAGAGAGTTGAAACACAATAATATAGGTAACTACAGTAAATACAATGTAGCATTAACCATCCATCCAACTTGGTTATTGGCAAATAAATATAATGTCAAATTAATGTTGTGTTTTCATTATTGGTAGCTTTCAATAGTCTACTCCAAGGACATTGAGGGTATGTAGTGAATATGAAGAAATCTTGCATTACTTACAAAGTTGGAAAATAAGTGCACTAGAATAACAATCTCTAGGTTTTTTGTTTCGAGTGCTTCAAGACTTGCAATAGGAAGTCATTTCTTAAACAATACTCTTCATACGTAATAAGAGACCCTAAAATGCCTTTATAAGTAATCACTAACATGAAATAAACAAAATAGGTTCATGGGCTTACTCAATAGCTTGAAAGATACAAAATGTACCATGAACAATCAAAATGAAAAGATGTTGTATAAACCACATTAATTTGCAATTATCATTTCAATTTTAGTAATCGTATTTGAACAATAATCATATTTGAGGAAATAATAACCAAAATAATATTTAGTAATGAATTTGTTTGTGGTATTTGATGTTAAATTAATTATATTTATATTTGTCATCTCACAATTATCTTCATGTGACTATTTAATAATCATATATGGCCATTTAAATATTTGTAAATATTTATATAAAATTTTCATAAATATATTTAAATTTAATTTTCATAAATAAATTAAAATTTTAAAAAGGAAGGACAGGTGACTCCCTGGGTTAGCTGGAAGAGAATTGCGGTCCCAAAAGGACTTGGGGGTTGGGGCCTTAAAAACATTTTTCTGTTTGCACATGCATTGGCAGCAAAAGGAGGATGGAGACTGATCAAAACGACAAGCTTATGGACTCGTGTTCTCAAACAGAAATATTTTCCTCATGAGAGTATTGAGGAGTGGATTCGAAGGCCCGGAAAGACACACACAGGAGGATCGGTTATTTGGAAGGCTGTGGTGAAATCCTTCTCACTAATCGAATCAAATATGTCCTGGGATGTTGGAAATGGAGAAAAGGTACTAGTGGGAAAGGACCCTTGGCTGGGGAGTAAACAAATGCATGTATTGCCTGAGGAAGTTATCAATACTCTTGCTTTAAGGGGAATCACTACCCTAAATCAACTAGCTGATGAGAGGCCTGAGGATCCTTGGATCCAGCATTGGAAAAGTGCAGATCTACTGGGTCTGGGGGAACATGATACGCCCTTCTTTGAAAACTATATTAGAGGTCTTCAATTGGCTCATATTCAGCTCACGGAGCAGGAGGATAACTTAATTTGGGATTTGGATCCGGGTGGGGCTTACTCCCCAAAGGCGGGATACCTGATCCTTAGTGCTGAGGTTGGGGGTAGAGAGGAGGCTTGGTGGTGGAGAACACTATGGAAGCTAAAGTGCCCTGCAAAAGCAAGACTTTTCATGTGGTGTGTGCTAGAAGATAGGGTTCCGACATGGGACATCTTGCAGAAGAGAAGTTTTCAGGGTCCGGGATGGTGTGTCTTGTGCAAGAAGGAGTTGGAAACGATTCCACATCTATTCATCTCCTGTCCGTACACGACTGCTGTTTGGAAAGAATGTATGAGCCAAGTTGGGCTAAACCATGGATGGGAAGGAATCACGGTGAATAGAGCGTGGGAAAACTGGTGGAGATCCTACTCAAACTCTAAGCTTAAACCATTACCGTTGATAATAATATGGGGGATCTGGCTGGCGAGGAATGGTTCCATTTTCCAGGATAAAGTTTGTATACCTGCTATAACCAGCGCACAATCTGTGGGTTTATATAAAGCACTTCCTATGCATATTAGAGCGGTTGAACAAAGAAGGAATCTGGACTTTGAATTGGATAAAACCCATCCTTGGGGTTTTTTCGATGGAGCAGCCCAAAATGAGTTATGTGGCGGGGGGCCACTACTTTTTTTGACAGATTCTCATTTCTTCACCATTACCATGGGTTTGGGAGTGGGTTCGAACAACTTTGCAGAACTTATGAGTTTAAAGCTACTTCTCATCTTTGCCTCCGAGAAGGCTGTTGACAGGCTGAATGTTCTTGGTGACTCCATGAATGTTATCAATTGGACCATGAAAATACAAGAATGCAGAAATATTAGACTTGCTAATATACTATCTTCTATACAGGCTATCATTCAAACTTTTGATGTTTTCTCCTGTCGGCATGTATATAGGGAAAATAACAAAACAGCGGACCAGGCATCCAAAGAAGGGTTGCGCATGGACTTCGGCACTTGGAAAATTCGTGAAGAAAGGGAGGGGCAGAGTCATGAGTTCTACCACATGCCATATATAGATTGAGATATGACAGTTTTAAAAATATTTTGTTTGCTCACAGAACACTTGAGATGGAATGATATATATATTAATATTCTGCAATTTTGTATAAGACTCTAACAGCATGTTTAGTCCGGTGGGACAGAATGTTTAAACTTGTGAAAGACAGAGATTCTCAAAATTTTTGCTTTTTGAAAGTAGACGTAAAAGTCTCATCACTTGAACCTATGCTTATAAGACTTGGAAAATTCGCTATGATAGTGAACCTACAGAATGTAATTTTGATCTCAACAGATGAATGAAATTACGCTTTTTTCTCTTGAAAAAAAAAAAGAAATTTAAAATTTTGGATGAATATTTTTTACACAAATATCTAAACTAAACTCAATCTAATTAATAAAATTTAAACAATTTGTATTAACCAACAATAAAAAAAAATTAAACAAAAAATAAATAAAGAAATTCACATAAATTCAAATCATTTATATTAACTAGCACAAAAAAATTAAAAGTAAAAAGGAAATTCACATGAATTTTTATATTATTAAAATTATAAATACAAATTAGTTAGAACTTTTATTTAGAATAATTACAGAATGTACGTTAATGATGTTTCATAAAATCCATAGTTCGATATTTACCAAGTTACTACTCATATTTTATGGATTTGGATAAATTTAAGACGGTCATTAAATTGCAAGGGGATAATAAGATGTATTATTATGAAAATAATCTAATTAATAAAGCTATAAGTTTAATCATCAATTTTATAATTTTAATCATTTTAAATTTTTTTATTTTTTTTAAATGTTCTTTAGTAAAAAGGATAAGTTTTGTTTTTTGGATAGAGATTTGGAGTTACCGCGCACGAGTAACTCACTACAGTTTGGAAGGCGTGACAAGTATGAACCAAATTCAAAGGTTTCTCGTCGAGCAGATTTGCAATAAATTTGGAAATGTACTTCTTTTACTCTCAGAACGTACTTCTTGATTGAATTTGATTGTCCTTTATGCAATTTGTGGATGATGCGGCTGACACTTGGCGGTTTGACTTTAGGCTTCTAATTGAATTCCGTGTTTTTGGAGGGTAATGTCTGTACTACCTGGTGATCTGTCATTATTTTGAATTGTTTTGGTAATTCGGCTTTTGGACACTTGGCCAGGATGATCCTCTTGTTGATTCTGCTTTTATGATTGATCTCGCCGGAGCGTACTACATCAGGCGTGTTTCGGTGATTTTTCTGGCGCCTCTTTATTTTCATCCTTTCGGGGCGACACATTTGGCTCGTATTTTGGGATGTCGTTACGAGTGACGAAGAGGCAAGCACGTACTCCGCTGGGATCATTGAATCCCTTTTATTCTGGCGTGGATGACTTGTCGAGGGTTTTTGCTCTCCGGTCTAATGAATGTGAGTTGATCTTGGATTCATCTATGGTGCGGGTCGAAGCTGATGAGTTAACCCCTGGTTTTTCACGTGTGAATGGAGCTGCTGGGGATGAGCGGAGTAGTTTTTATCGTCCTCCGGTGAATTCCGTTTTATCTGGTGTTGTTGCAGCTGTGGAAGGTATGGGGTGCCCTCTGTCTATTTTGGATTCTGCTGCTTCCCCTAGGGGTCATGGTTCACCTAGGTTGGATTTTTCGAATTTCTCTGGTAATGATGGGTTATTTAGGGTGCTGACGACTCACTCTGGTTGTGAGCTGGGGGTTTTGGATGACTCTTTGGTTATCGTCGAGTCGGCCGAAATTAATCCGGTCTTGATTGGAACAGCCGCGGGTGGCAGGCATTTCAGTAGGTGCCCTTTGGGGTCCTCGACCTTTTCTGGAGCAATGGCTCAAGAAGGAGGTATTGTAGTTTCTCGGCAGTATGTGGATTCTGGGGATTTTTCCAAGGTTTATGATATTCCTAGCTCGGTATCGGACCATTATGTAGGCGCTTATGTTGCATTGGGTTTATCATCGAAGGTTGGTTTTGAATCTTCTTTGTTTGAAGCTGCAAATGGTTTGGGGAACCCTGTTATAGTGGATTCTTTTGGGGCTGGTATTCCGTCTGGGGGCATTGATGCTTGTCGTGATGTCTCCTATGATCATGGTCCAGCTCCTATTGGGAAAACCTCTCAGGATTTTGGTTTGAGTGAACAGTCTGTTGACATTCCGGCATTGTTAGATTCTGCAGTGAAGCCAAAACGTGCTCATAAGCCTATCAAGAAATTTATAAACCCTGTATTGATGACTGTGGGAGTAGACGTGGCCTTAAATGATATTGTTCTCACAAATGAGATGACTCTGGTTGGACGGTTTGGTGGGCGTAAGTTCAACTCTGATAGTTTAAAAGGCTGGGCAGCTGAGGTGTGGAAAGGCGTTATTTTCGTTCTTCCGGCGATTTTTCTCCTTCCGAGAGGCTAGATAGCGTTTAAATTTCTAGCTGTGGAAGATGCAGATCGAATTTTGGCTAGGACTTGGCGCTAGGATAAAGCTGGACTCCTGATTAAGAGGTGGACGCCACTCTTCGACCCGCGTATTGAACGGTATGATCAAATTCCAATATGGGTAAAACTACCCAACTTGCCCTTTGAGTATTGGTCTATTGATTTTTTCAAATTAGTGGGAAACACATTGGGTACCCATTTGGAAATAGATTTTTCTTATCTGCATACCGAGGTCTGCTGTATTGGGCAGGTTTTAGTTTTGATTGATTATCGTAATGGATTGCCTGCTGAATTGGTCATCCATAATGGAAATTCTATTTTTAGTCAGCCATTGGATTACTTGGGTATCCCCTTTAGGTGCTATAGGTGTCACGCATATGGTCATCTTATGAATGAATGTATGCTTCCTTTTAATAAGAAAGGATCTTCTGGGTCTATCCACAAGGTATGGAGGGCTAAGAATTGTGAGCCTAGCTCAAATGCTAAGGATGATTTGGTTTGTTTAGATTCAGGGGAATTGAATATTATTCATGAAGAAATGGTTTCTGACTCTTTATCTCCTCTACTTGTCCTTAAACCCTTGAGTATTAATACTCTATCTGTGGGGCTTGGGGGGAATTCGTTTGAGAAGAAATCGGTTCCAGATTCATTGTTTGACCCTGTTTTTAATGGGGCTTTAAGGGATTTTGGGTTTATATCTCCCCTTAAGATCTCTCCGGTTGTTAGTAAGGGATACTTTCTTCGCTCTTGTTCGAAATATTCGATTGGAGGGTTTGGACCTGAATGAGATCCTTTTGGGAATTTTCCTGTTAAGGGGGGGCTTGGAATTATGGTAAAAAATAATCTTTCTGGGATGATTGGTTCTGGGGCACTTAGAGCATTGTTTGCCTCCTCGAAGTTACCCTAATGATTCTTATGACCTTAAATTGCAGGGGTTTGGCTAGTTATCCTAAAAAACTAGCTATAAAAAAGCCGATTGAGGAACATTCTTTAGATGTGTTTTATTTCCAAGAAACTATGTGTGATGGATGTGTTTTGGTCAAAGAATTGGAATCTATGTTTAAAGAATGGCAGTTTATCTCTGTGGAATCCAAGGGTAGATCTGGGGGACTTCTTGTGGGTTGGAGGACTCGTAATTTTCTTTTAGTAAATGCTTGGGCATTTCCTTCAGGTCTTTGTGTTGTTCTGCATTCTATCGAATTTCAATTGGAGTTGTCTTTCATCAATCTTTATGGTCCTTACTCGGACAAGGAATTATTCTAGACTAATCTCTCGGGTATGGAGTGTTTTAAGTCTCCTTTTTTGGTATTCGGGGGAGATCTTAATTTCTCTTTGGGTCTTTTTGAGATCTGGGGGGACCGAGCTCATGTGGATGTCTTAACCAACTTCTTTTTTAATCTTCTGGAAGGGCTAGGGCTTGTTGACATAACCCCTTTGGTTTCCATTCCTACCCGGTCTAATCATAGGGTGGGTGCTGAGAGTATATCTAAAAGATTGGATAGACTATTATTATCAGCTGATTTTCTAGATAGGGAAATATGCTTTAAACAATGGATTGGTTGTGGAGGTGATTCTGATCATCAACCTGTATATTTACAAATATCTTCTAATATATCTAAGGCTCATAGTCCATTCAAGTTTAATGCATGTTGGTTAGAATATAATGAGCTGGTTGAACTATTAAAAGGTTGCTGGGTGAATTATGATGTTCTGTCTGAGCTTTCCCCTGCTTCCAGTTTGTTGCAAATCTTAAGAGAATTAAACACTTATCCATTCAGTGGTCTTTGAAGAAAAAAGCACGGGACATAAAGGATATTGTTGATATTGAAAAAGAGATGAAGAGTTTTTATGAGAGGTCTATTATTGGTTTTGTCTTGGAGGAGGATAGAAGGTATTTGATTGAGCTAGAATCCCACAAGAGGAACATTTTAGTATTCAGGGAAAAGGAGGCTCGTAAAAAAAGTAGGGTTTTGTGGTTGAACTGTGGTGATGACAATACTTCATTTTTCCATAAATTTGCTGCCCATAGGAAAAATATTAATTCTATTTGGAAAATTCATGATGATTCTGGTGTACTTGTTGAAGGTAACGAGAATATTGTTGAGGCTGGGATCAATCATTTTGAGCAGTTGTTTAAGGAAGAAGATGATTTGCATCTTCCTGAGATTGTGCAAAGTGCAGGATTTTTTCCTTCATCTATTATTGTGGAGGATAACATTGAACTTATGAAACCTGTTACACTTCAAGATATTAAGCATTAACTTTCTATCAGTAAAAATGATAAGAGCCCGGGACCTGATGGTATTCTAGTTGAGGTGTACAGGTGTCTTATTGACGTTTTGGGAGAGGACCTTTTAAGAGTCATTGAAATCTCTCGGATAAGTGGTAAGATACCAGCAGTCTTCAATTCCACTTTTATTTCTCTTATACCCAGGATTGACCATCCCTTATCCTTTGAAGGCTTTCGACCGATCTCTATGTGTAATTTTGTTTACAAAATTATAGGTAAGATCATTTCTACTCATATCAGAAATGTTTTGGGAAGGTGTATATCTGGTGAATAGTTTGGGTTTCTTCCGGGAAGGCAGATTCATGATGCAGTTGGAGTCATATAGGAAGGTATGCATACTATGCATTGTAAATCCTTGAAGGCGGTCATGATCAAGTTAGATTTATCTAAAGCATATGACCGTGTGAGCTGGACCTACGTTCGGGTCATACTCTCCAAATTGGGGTTTGTTGGTAGTTTTATTTCCTGGGTCATGAGTAGCCTTTCATCTGTGTCCTTCTCTCTGCTTATTAATGGAGTTGCATCTACTTTTTTTAAGGCTGGAAGGGGCCTTAGACAAGGATGTCCTTTGGCACCTTTATTATTTCTTGTTGTGGTTGAAGGATTAGGAAGGGCGATTTTGTTTGCCAAAGATTATGGGACTTATCATGGTTTGTCTTTTGGTAATGATATAGTTTTAACTCATGTTCTATTTGTGGATGATATAGTTATGGTTAATGATGGATCTGAACAATCACTTTCCACTTTATATGAGATTTTATTGATATTTTGTAAAGCTTCAGGGATGAAGATAAATGATTATAAATCATCTTTATATTATTCCTGTCTGGAAGAATCTGAAGTTATATCTTTACAGAATATATTTACTTTTCATGTTGATAGCATTGGACAGGGTATGAAGTACCTTGGGTTCCATTTAAAACCCTGTAGATATCTTTCAAAAGACTGGGATTGGTTGATTATCAAGGTTGAAAAAAGGATTAATAACTGGAGCTTTCAGTGGCTTTCTAAAGGGGGTAAACTGATATTGATCAAAGTTGTTTTAGAGGCTTTACTGGTTTATTGGATGCACTTTTGGATACCGAAGGGGATCATTGAAAAAAGTCGTAAACTCTGTTTTAAGTTCCTTTGGTCTGGTAAAATGAATTCTTATGGAATTCCTTGGACATCTTGGAAGATTTTGGCTAATCCAAAGTCTTCAGGGGGTTGGGGGCTTAAAGTTCCTATTGTATTCGCCAACGCCCTAGCAGCAAAGAATGTTTGGAATATTATTCAGGGTTCAGGTTTATGGGTTAAGATTGCTTTTTAGAAGTATATTCATCCTTTGAATATTCTTGAGTGGATAAGATCTCCTATTAAAAAAAAGAAAATATATCAATTTGTTGGAAGGCTATTCTATGGGCCTTTGATCTTATGGGGATTTTTTGGCATGGAAAATTGGTAAAGGGTCTGCTGTTCGTATAGGTATTGATCCTTGGTTAGGATGCAAGTGGAGACATACTTTGCCATCCTCCATGATAGAAAAACTTCATTTGGCTGGGCTGCATTTCTTATCTGATATTGGATATCATGGTTTGAATGAAGTGATGACTCAACTTTGGTTCTCTGCTGAAACTATTGGTTTTACTAATCCTCAAGAGATTGATGATTGGAATGGTTATGTTGCCATACTTAAATCTAGTCATGTTGGGATTTCAGAAGTTGATGATGTTATTTCAAAAGTTGATGATGTTTTTGTTTGGATTTTATCAAAATCTGGCAGGTACACTCCTAGAGAAGGATATGCTCAGCTTATGAACAGGGATCTGAATCAACTTTGGTGGTGGAAAGTCTTATGGAAGTTGAATTGTCCTCTTAAGACAAAAATATTTTGTTGGTTCCTCCTTTCAGGTAAAGCACTGACCTGGGATGTACCTATCTTGAAAGGAAGAGAGGGACCTGGCATATGCTATCTGTGCAAACAGGCAGAAGAATCCAATTTCCATATTGGAGTGGAATGTCCTTTTACATAGTCTGTTTGGCTTATCATTGAGGATAATCTGAAATTCAATAATCTTTGGCATGGAGAATCTGTGACTGCATGCTTCAAAAATTGGGTTTTGAATGTGGAAGTGGCTAATATTAAAGCATTAGCTATTATTGTTTTATGGTTCATCTAGAGAGCCAGGAATATGTCTTGTTTCGAAGATATTACCTTATCTTCTGCTCAGGTATCTAGCTTTAGTTTGGGTATGTTGAGAAATATTCCGCAGAAACATTCTGTGGCTGCTACTAGAAATATCTTTGTGGAAGTTATTGACAAAACCTATGCATGGGGTTTTTTTGATGGATCAGCTGTCGGAGATCCTCATATCTGTGGAGCTGGAGGTATGCTTTATCTATCAGTTGATCATTTTTTTACCTTTAAAGCTGGACTTGGTATGGGTACTAACGATTTTGCAAAATTGTATGCCCTCAAGCTTCTTCTTACCTTGGCTCGAAGGCATTCTGTGGATAAAATTCAAATTTTCGGTGATTCCCAGTTAGTCATTAATTGGGCATCTGGTAAGTACCGATTACTGAATATAGAATTAGGCATGATTCTTAAGGATATCAATAGGTTCTTTGACTGTTTCGAACTTGTTTCCTTCAAACATATCTATCGGGAAAGGAATTCTTCTGCAGATGCATTGGCAACAGTTGGAGGTAGAATGCTGGAAGGTTTTTGGACTATTAAGGATCATCGGGTGGACTCTGTGGTGGAAACCTATCAGGTCTTCTAAAATCTCTCATAGATTTTGGGACATGGGTTATAACAGTTTATTTTTGTCCCTGTTTTTCTTGTCATACTTCTAGAATGATGATTTCACTGTTCCTATTTTGTCCATATGATATGGCTATATGTTGATGGAAAGTGTATGGATTTTCATTTGACCAGTTTTTGAATTGTTTATAATATCAGTTTTTATGCTTTGACATAAGCTATATGCTCAGTACCAGATATGGGAGATGGCAATTTTTTGGTTGCCGCTGTGGCAATTTTTTTGTTGCCAGTGTTGTTTTGGATCTCTTGGAGATAAATGTTTGGCTATACATTTGATTAGTTATGGATAAACCAGTCTGGGATGGTTTATGGCCTTTTTGGACTTTATTGATGAACATGTAATCTTTGGATCTCTTTTGAGATGATAGTTGGTCTTTCGGGACCTGTTTTTATTGTTTATATGGCTTTATGCTATTGAACTTTATTGCTGGAACTTATGAGTTCTATGGTGTCTTTAATGTAATATCATCTTTTTGGTTGAGAATATTGTTTGTAATGGTCTTAAGGACTATCTGTAGTATGTAAATAAATATATTTACGCTTTTTTTCTTTGGAAAAAAAAAATTCACTACAGTTTGCGGAGGGCATTTACTCGCACTACAGACGGCATTGAATGTGGCCCATCATCACTTAATATAAAGTTGTAAATTTGCAGAGCCCGTTGAATGTAAGGCCATCATTACTTAATAGAAATTTGTAAATTTTTATAGCTATTTTTAATGGTTATTGGGGGGATTCGTAATTTTGAAGGATTTTATTAATTCAATTATGAGAAAATTCAAATTATTTATATCTAATTGATTGGTTTGCAATAATTACTTAATAAGACACTTACTATATAACTAATTATATATGTAATAACTATAGTATAAATATGTATTAAAAATATTATTTTATATATTATAAAGTTTAACATTATAAAAAATATACAAATTTTTAGTCAAGGTTAACTAATGTAAAGTCAAGCATCTATCGATTACAGTATTAAAATGTTTTATAAGTATATAACCATATTAAAAAAACAATTGTTGTTTAATTCTTTATATTAATTTGCCTAATTGAAATCCTTAATAAATAAATAAAATTTATAACCTATGTAAAACCCATAACTTATATGGGATTATAACTTTAAGCATATATTGAATAATCATAGTAATTTTGGAATAAAAGTTAAAATTACTCATTTAAGTTTAGAAGGGAATGGGTGTAGTCTAACCAATCATCCTTACATGATTTTCCCTCTACCTCCTCCCATTGCTTTAGCAAGAAATGTAATAAAATATACCCTAAATATTTGTATTGTCATATAACATAATTAAGTCCCCTTTGCTCCTTAATAGAAGGCAATATATTTTCTCATTTTTGTATAATAGTTTATTCTCCAATATGAATGGATGTGATATGATATTGCCTCGCTAGTGAACCCCCGTGAATGGTTGGTACTATGCCAACTTAGGAGTTGGCTTTACTCCATTTTTAGTTAGATCCCCTCAAGAAATCTGAACAAACACCAAATAAACTTGAGAAATGTAGAAAACACTAGCCCCCTTCCATATTGAGCATCCCCCTTCTAGATTCTCAATGGCTTCATTTTAGTGTTCAATCAATTATCATTATACAAATTTATTATTTTTCAACTTCAAAATAAAAACAAATTTATTTTCCCTGAAAAACAATAAAAAATTATAGTTTTAATTTTTAAAGGGGTTAATTAAAGAGGTGGTTCTGCCAATCCATTCCGCCCAACTACCCAAGCTACAACCAATAATCAAATTGACACAACCAAAATATTTCATATAAGGCATGCCTCATCCAGGTTGAAAGAATCATATGAGATATCCAATGGCTCCCACTCGTAACTTGGTACTGAAACACGAGCACGTGTGCTTACATCAATGGCCATTGCATTCATGCTGCATTTATTCCCAAGCCGTCTAAATTCAAAGCTCGTTTTGGTTGACTTCAAGCATTTATTCCTAAGCCATCTAAATTCAAGCTCGTTCTGGTTGAATTCCAGAAAGGTCGTGACTCGTCAATTGTTTGTTTAAGTGCCTTGTATTTTCGGCCAGATTTGATGTTTGAAATTATTATGTTATTCTTTATCTATTGGCTTGTGAAGTCCTCGCTCTACTTCGATTCTTGATTCTTGAAGGTCTGAATTCATTCCCACATTTGACCAGACGTTCCCAGAATTTGAGACGTCTACAGGCAAATATGTTTCTAAATGTGCTTCAATTTGGTCCAGAAGACGTTCCCAGAATTTGAGACGTATACAGGCAAATATGTTTCTAAATGTGCTTCAATTTGATCCAGAAGACGTTCCCAGAATTTGAGACGTCTACAGGCAAATATGTTTCTATAAATGTGCTTCAATTTGATCCAGAATTATATATAGCTTCTTGTCATTTGTAATTGCCATTCAGAAGAAGCTGTTTCTCTCTGTTATGTGTGAAATCAATATTTGTGAATGAATGAAACAGATTTGAACGCTGCATTTTCTCATTGGATGAGAACTGCAAGCTTCCCTGTGTGAAGAATTTCATTTTCTGACTACCGGAAATTCGAGTTGAATGGCATACAAGTGAAAGGAGAATGATTCTTTCAGTCAAATACACATGACTAACCGGAAGGTTACAGGCGCCCGACCGTCATCTACCAACCAGAAATGAAAAGTCGGTGCATCTGTTTTTATCATTTCAACCAATAAAATGTACCTTTTATGACTTTCCACCCATTTTTGTTGGGCATTTCAGAAACGTGGAAAACCAAATGCCTACTCTTCTCCTTCCGTGGAATGGAATTTCGAAAGCGGTTGTAGAAAAGGAAAAATCATATATATTTTAGAAAACATATTTTTTAATGGTATAGTATAAATATATTTGATGAACAAAATACCCGACAAGAATATTCGAGCAACAGTACTCTTCGATTTTTCCCGGTGCTAGGTTTTAGAGGGGGAGTTTGATTTTCATTTAATAATTGTTGATCCATTTCTTTCGAATCGTGGCCGGATTGTTATGTGATTTCAGTAACGTTACTATATTGTTATCTTCTAATAATATTTGAGTGGCGTCTACTTTTAAATTACTATATATATCGCCGATGAGAAACACGAGGCTACCGTCAACGTAGGTACCTAGAGATTAATTATCGATTTAATCATACCTGACAGCGAAGAATTTATTGTTTTATAGGCGCGCATAACAATTTCCTCTGCTCTCGTTCTTGCCCTGCCCTGCCCTTTCTCATAACAATTATTCATAGCCATCCAGATCTGATAGTCATTGTTACATACAATCCAGAAGAACCAGAACCAGAACCAGAACCAGAACCAGAACCGGAGAAAAATGTCTTCCCTGCAAGAGCAAGAGCAAGAGCAAGAAACAGAGAAAAAGGGAGCAGAAGAAGAAGAGCCCAAGTACATCATCCAAGTTGTTGTGGACAAACAGTTCTGCTCTGTGACGCCCACAGTGTTGACGGTGTGGAAGAAGTCCCTCCTCTTCAGTTGCGACGGCGGTTTCACGGTGTTTGATTCAAATGGGGACCTCGTTTTCAGGATGGACATTGTGAACGACACCCATAATCTTCTCCTCATGGACGCCCAGGGGAAACCCCTCCTCACACTGCGCCGCAAGGTAGGTACACCTCCTCCCCTCTACTCATTTCTTTATGATCATTTCATACAATCACGATCACCTCGCTGCTGCAGCTTCCCAGCCTTCACAATAGATGGGAAGGATTTCTGGGCGATAAGTTTGAAGGCCAGAAACCCCTTTTCACTGTGAGAAGATCCTCCATACTGCCAACCAGTAGTAGTCCAGTGGAAGTATTCATGATGACTTCCACTACTTATTTCTCACTCATCACATCAACTGTATGTGCGGATTATCAAGTGGAGGGCTCTTTTTCTCAGCGCTGCTGCACCATTTACAGCGCTGCATCTCGCAAGATTGCTGCAGAGGTAGGTGGGCAGCCCCCAGTTCTCAGTTCTCATCTCTGAATGGTGGCTGGACAGTACAGTTCCCTCGATCGATCGCTAGTAAAACGAAAAATGAATGGCCGCTGATAAGCGTGTGCGTGGGTGTGCAGGTAAAACGAAAATGCGGAGCGCAAGGGACGATGTTGGGAAAAGATGTGTTCAGTCTGTGCGTAGAGCCTGGCTTCGACCGAGCTTTCATGATGGGTCTCATCGTTATTCTCGACCACATTACCCCTCAAGATCATACTCTTCTCAATCTGCTTGCGGATGATAATGCAAACCCCTCTCGGCAGGGAAAGGGCTTCGATCTGTGTTTGGAAGATGCCAATTAAAATTTCCATATTTGTATTTCTCGGCAATTTGTGAGCGCTTTTTCACGCTCAGCGCTATCAATAATGGAAAAAAAATATGCAAGACCGTCTTCGGGCTGGATGTATATTATTTCTATTATTATATTATATATTGTTATGCTTTCATCTGTTTCCTGTTAGAGGGAGCTGACACAGTACGATGCCCTTTATCTTGAATTTTGAAATGGAAAATTCCTATTCCTGTATCTGTATCTGTGAGAATGACATTCCCCATTATAGCAGCAGCAGAATGGCAGTTATGGTGTCACCAACCAACAGACACAGACACACACACAACTAGATCTAGATTGGTAGATTCCACACATCATTTCCATGAAGTTTGCATTGCCAATTTGATATGAGATGCCCAGCGCTTTTCTGCAATAAATTGTTTGAGGCATGAGAATGGAACACGGAGCGTTTGGCTGAAGGAAGCAAACTTGTTAACCCAGGTTAGGTTAGAATCCCTTGAAAGGGATGTAGAAATATCTGCCATGTGGCAGGTGTGGAGGCAATATTATAGGTGTGGAGGCAACATTATATGGTGACAGTTGGCAAGCAAGCACAGTGACAAGATTTTTTTGTATTTGATGTCATCTGGTAATGGGATTGGGAAGGTGGGGCTGGTGAATAAACACCTACCAGGCTACCACTATGATGTCTACTTTTAACATCACATCAGGTACCTTTCCTTTTTTCAAATTGATGGAACTCCAGTATCTTTTCCCTGCAGTGTTGATGATGATGCGGTAAGCAAAGTTTGTTGACTAAATAAAAAATGACTTATTGATCTCATTTTAATCTTAATTAAAATCAAACTCTGTTCATTCCACATCTTTACCATTACAAAACACCGATATGATATGAAGCGAATCTTCCTTTTGTTTAAAGTTCTTGGATTCCTTAAATCTATATGCAGTGCATCAATTCGACCTTTGGACAAGTGGGCACATCAAATCAAAAGCTATGTTTTTTTTTATCACACAATTAGACTCAAAAGCTACGTCTTTTTTATCACACAACTAGAGATGAGAATAAAATACAAATTTATGAGCCTGGCACCTCTCCACCCAAATGTTATTCTAAATGTGATTGAGAACGAATTGCGATGCTTTTCAAAATAAATAATGAACACATTCTTCCTCACCTTCGCCATTTGCACCCAAATCCTAGGGTCCTAGGGTAGGTTAGGTTTGGTATGTTAGTGTGCAAATTAAAATATCATCATGCCAAGTAAACTATTTGTAGTGCTACACATTCTTAAATTTGCACCTAAATCCTAGAATCTTATAGTAGGTTTGGTATGTTAGGGTGGAAATTAAAATATCATCAAGCTAACTAAACTATTTGTAGTGCTATACATTTTTAAATGAGCCTTTATTTTCATAAACAAGTTGTTCCTTATTTTCTAAATATGATGATCCTTATTTTCTAAATATGATGGATATAAACCTTAAACATTTGGGATGTTACAATGAACTCAACATTTCATGGAGTTTAAAGCATCCAATTTTTGCAGACTGGAGAGGGTAGATGTTGCAAACTCTAAAGGTTAAGATGTTAAATAATTTTATTTCCTCTTTATAAAAGATGTTTACATTAAATAACATCCAAGTATTTCACTTGTAGCATAAGGTTTAAGTTCTTGAGCATAAAAAACAATCTGAAATTGAGCTTTTTAGGCTCTCATGAGATTTATGGATATCCTTTAGCTTATTCAACCAATTATTTTGTTTAGACTTGAGTTTTTATATTTTATTTAGCTTTGCATTAAAAACAAGTGTGGTGGCTAGCCATTAGTAGCCATCATAATCCTATACTTCTTCAAAGCTTGGCTCCATCTCCAATATCACTACTGCCCTTGGGACCCTTGAAGCCCAAGTTTAATACAGAGATTATTTAAACTAACCTCTAATATCACCACCGCCCTTTGGACCCTTGAAGGCCAAGTTGAACAGAGAGATTATTTAAAATAATGTTTTGAATCTTTCCAATGACTACACTATCTAGGTTGCAAGTAAAGGCTAAACTCAACCTTAATAGTTGACTAGTCCTTCCATTCTTTGGGTAGAGAGTCGTACAACTCTCTAGCAATTTTTATCCATGTCTAAACAACCATTTCACTAAGTACCCAAGTGGTCATGTTAGGAGTTTTCATTAAAAATGAACAACTAGTGAGCATTAGAAACAATGGTAATGGAAGGTAAGACAAAAAGACAAGAGTCACACTTCCTACCTAGCTTAGGCTTAGCATACTCCTAGGCCCTCCAAATTTTCTTATCACAAAGGTCCTTTTAATTACTAATGAAGCGTAAGTAACAAGTAAAAATTGAGGGTTTAAATTGCTCCAAACTTGTCTGCCCAATCAACCTACTCCCCCCAAGGTAATGTAATTTCTACATAGGATCTTCCATGTTTCTTTCCCTTTAACGACTCAAATGACCTAATTGGCAAATAAGGTTTGCATTGTGTATGGGGAGCAATGTTACACACAACAAAGGCTCCCATTGACACTATGAAATCATTTTTGTTGTTTGTATTATCCTAATGAAATCCTTTGGGCAATTTTTCAAGCCACGAATAAGCTCTCACCAAGGATACTGAACATGATGGATAATGGGAGTAAAGAAACTGTAAAGTTTGCAATTCTAATAAGGTAGAAGGTTAAAATCATTTTCTACATGAGTGCAAAGCCTACATAGAGACTCTAAGTCCTTTTGAAAACATTTGTGATACCACTAATATTTATAATGTGTTAATATATGAAAACCTAAATGAGCTCAAAAATCTTATTTGCAATCTATTTGATCTTAGAAACACCATAAAAAAACAATGTGAATTTCTTTATTAAGGTTCAATACACCAATTTTGGTCTCAATTGATGATCATGTCATCATTAGTGTCATGAGTGGCACCTAGGACTTTGGTGCAAATTTTTAATTTCGTTGACAAAGACAGAAGATTTTATCCATTTATTAATCCTTTTAGCTACATTTTGAATCATGACCACCCAAAGCTCCTTGGCTGAGGCATGGAAAGCAACTGGGATACCCAAAAATTCAAATTCTTGTCCTAGTTAAATCCAGGCACAACCTTGCCTTGCAAGCCAATCAAGGGTATCAATTTGGCTCAACCTAAAACCTTGTGTTTTATCCATTTGTAATTTAGACCTAGTGGCATCACAACAATTATGAATTTAGACTATAGTTCACTATGTTATCCAAAGCTTTATTTTCTTTACCTAGGGTAAGGAAAGAATCAACAACAAAGTGATCATTGAAAATTTGTAGATCCTTATGGCCCAAAAAAGAAATATCTTTGATAAGAGCCTGGGCCATTATATTTTAGAGAAGGTATCCCAAATACTCTATAACCGTTACATAAAAGATAGGTGCATACTGTTGGAGTTGAGAACCCCCAAGGGTGAAATTCTTGCTTGCATTTGCATAAACCTCATGAACACACCTTTTTTCCTTTGAAAGTAGTTGCATGGGCATCCATGTTTCTTTGATGATGCCTTCTTATGTCATTTGAGCACGATGAGACCTAATGATGTGCACTTTCATACCTTGTTGAAGAGATTCAATTTGATTTGGCCTTACATTATGGAGTTACATTATTTTGGGAGAGTTGCATAGAAATTTTGTTTTGTAGTGGAAGTGATAAACTTCCACCAGTGTATTTTGATTTTTCCATCCTTCATGATGATGCACTCTTCTTGTTGATCATGATGTTTGGAAGGATGCATACAAGGATGTGGGATCCAGGCATTCTCTTTCCTGATGGTATGGGTTGGAGAAAACTCATGTTTGTTGGAGTGCAATACAATCAATGGGATCCTGTCATTGCTTGATTTCAGCTCACTTGGAGAAAAAATTCAATTGTTGGGTTGAGAGATAAAGCCAACCTTTAGTTGTTTGACTTCAAATTTGCAAAGCAATGTTATAGTTTCTTATGTGGGAGACCTTTTGAGAGATGGATTCAGTCTTCACATGCTTGGCATTCATGGCATTTCATAGTATACATTTAACACCATGCATGCATCATGATCAATTGGGACCTTGGGATGTTCTTTGGTCTCATTGGTTTCAATTTTGGGCGCAACAAGTAGTATGGGAGATTGAGGCACTACTTGATGTTGATTGCTGGAAATGCCCCTTTTTCTTATCTTTTTGATATCATTCTCCATATTATTCTCTTTTATTAATACAATCATAATCACTATTTTTCTTCCAAAGAGTCTATCCTATGCAAGTATAGCCAATTACTTATCATGTTATATTAAATGCTTGGTTTACTTGTAAAATTGGGTATGCTTCGTAATATGGTTGATTCTTGATGGATTAATGAAGATATACACATGTATAGGGATCGGTGTGTCAGCTTGTTGATGCACACGTAGGACATGAGCTCGTGGTGTGCTTTTACTATTCCAAGGGTCCAACTCATCTCATTAGTTCCAACAGCATATACCTCATCTTCATCTACATGACCTGCTATATTTGGAGGATGGAGTGGTGCATGTTTTGGGAGGCTATTGTAATTTGTCGTTGTTGTTAAACCAGAACACTATTTGGTCTCTTTCAGATGAGGCAGGTAATAATTTTGAGGAGGAGACCTCACTAAAAGACCTTGGTGAATCACATTTCGCCAATATCTTCAAAGATGATGGGGGGACGTGCTTATATCAACAGCTTAAGGTAATCCTCCTTTATCCCAGAATGATACCTGCTAAGAAAGCCACAGATCTTACCTGTCAGGTTACTCTTGGGGAAGTTGAACTTGCACTAAAATCTTTCAAAAAAGATAAAAGCCCAGGCCCGGACGAATGGCCTGTTGAGTTCTACTTGCACTTCTTCAATCTTTTGGGGACGGATCTATTATCTGCTGTTGATTTGAATAGAGTATCGGGTAACATCCCCAGTTCTCTAAAATCCACCTTTATTGCTCTCATTCCCAAAAAAGACAAGCCGCAGACCTTTGCTGACTTTAGACCCATCTCCTTATGCAATCTTCTGTACAAACTTATCTCTAAAGTTATTGCAGTCAGAGTTAAGCCTTTCCTGGACTCCGGCATTTCTCAGGAACAATATGGGTTTCTAAAAAATCGCCAGATCGTTGATCCCATTGGTATTGTTCAGGAATCTCTTCACTCTATAAAATCCAAAAACCTCTGTGCTTTCATCCTTAAGCTCGATCTCATAAAAGCCTTTGATAGGGTTAATTGGACCTTTATCCGCCTCATACCGATTCAGATTGGTGCCCCCCTTCAAACTGTCAACTAGATTATGGGCTGTATCTCCTCTGCAACCTTTGTTGTGCTTATCAATGGTACCCCCACCAATTTTTTTCCTACCTCTCGTGGCATTCGTCAAGGATGTCCCCTTTCTCCCCTGCTCTTCATCCTTGTCATTGAAGGCCTTAGTCTTTTAATTGCTGATGCCCGGAACCATGGTCTAATCCAAGGGATCAAAATCTCTTCCTCTCTTGCCCTGACTCACCTTCTCTTTGTAGATGATGTTATCCTTATGGGCTCTGGTACTCTTCAAGAATGAGCTGCTTTTGATGTCTTACTAGAAACCTTCTGTAAAGCATCATGAATGTCTATCAGTCTGGATAAATCTGTTCTTCTTCATAACAATATTCCTGCTCCGGAACTCATTAATATTACCAGAGTTATCCCATACAAACTGCTCCCCATTACTACGGGCTTCAAATATCTTGGGTTCTTTATCAAACCCCTGGGATACAGATCCAAGGATTGGCTTTGGATGGTACAAAAATTTGAAAAGAAAATCAGTCTGTGGACACACAAGTTGCTTTCTATGGGAGGCAGATTGGTCCTTGTACATTCAGTTCTCACAAGCATCCATGTTTATTGGATGGGACTCGCACCATTACCAGTCTCTATTATGCACAAGCTCAGGAGCATTACCTTTGCTTTCTTATGGGGATCATCAGGAAATACTCGTAAATATCACCTTGCTTGCTGGTCTGATTTATCTTGGCCAAAGAAATTTGAAGGATGGGGAATCAAAAATCTCCCATGGTTCAGCATTGCTCTCCGTCTTAAGAATTTTTGGAAATTCCTCTTTAGTGACAATGTTTGGCATCGAGTCCTTATCACAAAATATCTGAAACAAACCACTGTAATTACTTGGCTCCGTGAGAAAAAGTTTAGTTCACGGGGAGTATCAGCTTTCTGGAGGGGTTTTATAAAGACTCTACCCTGGATGGGGTCTCATCTTACATGGCAAGTGGGGAATGGTACTGATATTTTGATAGGTATTGATCCTGTGATTGGCAATCCTACCTCCCACCACTTTCCTGAAGGACTTAGAACATATCTGGAAGACTTGGGAATAAAAACTCTTGCTCAGGCCCACAATTCTTTACCAGATGCACATCGTAACTAGTACATTGCTGAAGAATTATATCTGGAAGGTGATTGGAAAAATATATGGAACTCGTTCACCAGGAACCTGGATCTTAATGGTATTCGCTTATCTACTGAATGTGATTCGCTGATATGGGAGTACAATAAAGTAAATGGTATGATTTCTGCTGATAAAGTCTATGACTGCATTGTTAATTCATATAAACCAGATCTGGGCAGCCGACTGTACATCTCTCTTTGGTTGAGTCTCCTTCCAAGAAAAATTGGATGTTTCGCTTGGTTGGTTTTGAGAAATAAAATTTTCACGTGGGATAATTTACAGAAAAGAGTGAAAATTGGGCCAGGTATCTGCTCCTTATGTTTTGCAAATGAAGAAACGGTCTGCCACATTTTCTCTCGTTGTCCGATATGGAGATGTATATTGGGGCTTCTGTGTGATCAGCTGCAGCTGCGCACTCCACCTGTAGCTGATTCTATATCTGATTTTTTTGAAGCTTGGGTATCAGCATATCATCGCAGCTCGGCTCTATTTTTTATCCCTCATCATGCGATATGGGCCATTTGGAAAGCTCGTAATAGAGTTGTTTTTTATGGTAATAAGGTGAATATTTTGAGTGTTTTTCACCAGATTTTAAATGTTGCACATATCACTCCCTCTCAGCCTGTCACTAAGGGAAGGAAAACAAGATCAGCCAGACAGATCGGGCCTAGACCACACATGATCTTCCCATGTGGTTACTTCGATGGCACATCTACTTCTACAGCAACTGGTATTGGTTTTTACTTGTATTTTAATGAGAATCACCGTCTGGATTTTGCACTGGGGGTTGGACATGGATCCAATACTAAGGCAGAACTTTTGGGCCTATGGGCCCTCCTGCACTCATCCCAAATGATGGGAATTCCTTTAGCCTGTATTTACGGTGACTCACAGGTCATTATTAATTGGGCTAAAGGTATTACTGCTCTCTCCCCACCAGAGCTTCTTCACTGGTGCAGGGAATCTCAAAAGCTTTTTAAAAGCTTCCAAGATCTTACCATCAGTCACATCTATCGGGAATACAATGGGATTGCAGACAGTCTTTCAAAACAAGCACTCACTTTCTCTCCGGGTTTTGGATGTTTTTATGAAATTTTTTATGACCATTTGGTCAATAATGACTCCTTTCAGCTCCATTGAGCATTGTTATGGGGATTTCCCCCCTTATTTGGACATTTACTTGTACTTTGATTGAGTGTCTCTTTTGGACTGCAGTTCTGTTCCTTTGTATCCCGATAGATAGGACTGATGAAGATAGATCTTTTGCATGATGAGTCAGATTTCTGATGGGAACACTTGATATTGCACGCCATTCCCCCCGGCTACGACTGGATGTGATTCGCTATCGTCTAGCTATATTCATTGCTGATGTTTTCCCTCTTTGGGCGACTGTTGTCAAGGCCCTTTGATTCTTAATAAGAATAACAAGGATTGGCTTTTTCTTCCTGAAAAAAATTACTTTAAAGACTATTTTGATGAACTCACGGTTGTTGTAACTATTTTCTATTTTGTATGTAATTGATATCCTAAATATTGAAACTGTCCTAATTAATAGGATCTAGACCGGTTTTTGGGAATAACGAAGATTTTAAAATGAGAATAGAGCATTCGTGCTCCGCTAGTTGTTGTTAGAATCAATTGTACAATCAAAGGTGGAAGTGACATTGTATCTGGAAGCTATTTTATAATAGAATCGACAATGCTTCAATAATTTTTTGAGTGTTTATTTCTTTTAGTGTGTTGAGGCATCTCTATTAGGAGGAAAGGGCCCACCTTATCTTAGAGCTTGCCCAATTAATTAGCGTGAATATATTTCATTTTAACAGTTTGGGAATTTGTTGAATCAATTTGTTTAATAGATAATGCAAGGGGAGTGTTGAGCAGATTGAATCATTTACTTATGATCTTTTATCTTCATGCTGAAATAGGCTACTATCTGATGTGTGATTTTTCTCTAAGTGTGTCATTAATTCCTTGATGATTAGAATTGATGTTACTAATCTTTTGTTGAAAGCTATCATAGATTAACTCATTTTATGAATTGTTGAACAAATTGAGTAATGTGTGATCTTTCTTTAAGCAATTAGATTAAATTCAATTTTGGAGTTATTAATAAACAATAGAATAGATCTTTTCATTCTTTGCAATAGTAAATAGGATTTAACTTCTTGCAAAAGTAAAATAGATGTCTCAATTTTAAAATATTTTCTAAGCTTGATTCTTGTCATAGTGATTTCCTTTACTTGCAAGGTGTGATTTATTTTCTTCTTGAAGATTGAATTAACAATTGAATTTGGATTGATCAACGAACAAGAGTACAGAACAATCCCAACAATTAGGTTGCTTAATGAACATGGTTGAATTGGGTGATTGTGTATGATTATAAAAATCAGTTGGCTAGGTGTTTATGCATAGACTTTGCTTAGTAGCCTTTGAAATAGCCATACTTCCTCTAGTTGACAATTTATATTGAGAACTTTGATTGTTGAATTAATTAGACAATTAAAGCATCCAACATTTTGGTGTCGTTTTCAAGAAAGGCAATTGATAAACATAGAGCATAACTGGTAATGTTTTCTTTCCTTTTAAATTGTCCTATTTTGAGGTTGCAGGGTGATAAGGGTTGCGCATCCATCAACAAGCCAAATTGGGCTTTGGATCTCAGAACAAGGTAGGCTATGTGAGTATGTATGAATTGGAGTGGAAAAGAACGTGGAAACCCCAAAAATACTAACTTTGCAGGTGGTAGAAGATGAGTAGGATTAGGTCTAGGAAGGGCTACATTTATTGATGAATTGATCGCCATAGAAGATTCCTCTACTAGAACTACCTTTCAATGATTGTCACTAGGGAGAGGCCATTTACCCCTTCCCAGACTTGAATCACCAGCTTCCACAATGGAGGGTGTATGCAAAGTTCCACCTTATAAATTTGATTAAGGACCCCCTAGATACAGAGGAAGTGTTGTAGGAAGGAAGAAACCAAAAGAGATTTATCGAATCAACAGGAAACAAGTGACTAGGGAAGAGGGTAAATTTTCGACTGGAGTGTGAGATAGAAGAGCATGAAAACATGGAAAATATGAATAACGAGGAGAATCGAGAACATCAAGAGAATAGTGAGGAAAATGAGGAAGAAATGGGAGACAATTGTAATAATCGAAATGAAGAAACAATTACTACACTTGAGTTTCCCATTAGAGAGGCTCCTGGAGTGACCCATATGAAAAATATTTTAGCTTTGATGTTACCATATTTCTATGGTAAGTCTACTGAAGATACAAATGAATTTCTCTTTGAATTTGATACCCTTTGTCGCAACTATGATTACACCTCTAGTGCACAGAAATTAAAATTGTTCCCTGCCATCCTAAAGGGTAATGCATTACGTTGGTTCATGAGCTTGGGTGGTGAAACTGTTACTACAAGGGATCAAATGAAGAATATGTTTCTTGCTAAGTATCATTACTATTGCAGAACCGGGGATATAAGAGAACAAATTTTTAAGATGGTTCAAAGAGAGGATGATACTCTTGAGGAATTTGTGGAATGACTTTTATATGATTTACAACGATCTGGTCATGCTGATATCGATAGGGATGTTCTGAAGATTATTCAACTTCGAGGGATTAGAGAGGATTTCTTAAACATGCTTAATCTACTCGGAAAGGGAGACATCTCAAAGGAATCTTTCGATCACATTGTAGAATTATGCCGAAGATGATCCAGAGGATCATCTAAAACCAACATCTAGAATCAAGATTTTTTTTCTAGAGCTCAGAAGTCTGCTAGTGGTGGAGGTACATGGGCTGAAATAGGTAATTTGCTCGAAATTTTAAGACTAACATGATGAGTTCCATTGCCTCACAATTAGATGTCCTGAGGGCGAACAAAATAAGGTTGAAGAGATAACGTTGGATATATTCTTCCCTAAGTGTAGAGAAAGACATTCCTTGAGGGAATTCCCAGGTGACAATGTTGAGGTATGCAGCCTTTGTGAATTAAATCGTGATACTAATATTTGTCCTTCACTGCCACAAATGAAAGTAGCGCTCAAGGAATCAAGCGAGGAGGTGGAACCGCCCTACTTTATTGCCCAAAACAATCCATGGCCACCATGAGGCCTAGTTATGAATTCAAATCCTTCTATACCTCTCAATACTTGGAACAATATGTATAATCAGTCTTAGTTTTCACAACAAAATTAGTACCCTAATGCTAAATGGAATCCTCCTGCCCAACCTCCTATACAATATCCTACCCCATGGGTATCGTGGCCACCCCAGCCAAATAAATCTGCCCCTTGGTATCAGGGTTGGAGAGGCTCTTTTCAAGGGAATCGATTTCCTTGCCAACCACAGTATCAACATCCATCGCTGCAACTCCATCCAAATGCCCCATCAATTAACCCTCCACTACGACCTCATCTACCTATGCAACCTAACCCCAATCCAAATAATAAGGAAGTGCAACAAGTCAAAGTATTTAATATGCCAGCTTATTATATCACTCCTATCCAGGAAGAGTGGTAGAACCTATAGTCATGGAGGATATTCCATCCCCTATGGAAAACAGTCTGAGGAACAAGATAACCAACCATCTGGTAGTCCAAATGATACAACAATTCCTCATATTATGAATGCCGAGACTCTTATTGAAACTGCTCCTGTGAATATTACAATAAATACACCTATCCTAAACGATTGGATTTAAGGAAAACAATAGAGCAACCTCATTTTGATCCTCTAGGAGAACTGAAAAGTATTTATGTCAAACTTCCATTGCTATAGGATCTCCATGATGTCTCAATTTATGCCAAGGAAGTAAGATATTTATGTGTAAATAAACTTGGCAGGAAACCTAAGGACCCTCTCATAGTTCATGTGATGGGGAAACTATCCGAATTGATGTTGGGAACAAATCCATTGACTAAATATGACGATCCAAAAAATCCTACTGTTATAGTACAAATTATCCCTGCATTAATTCCAAATGTTTTAGTGGATTTGGGTGCAACAATAAACGTAATGACTCTTGAAACTGTTAAAAAGCAGGGACTTACCGATCTTAGACCAACCTCCATTGTACTAGAATTGGCCAATAGGTCCATGATTCAACAAGAAGGAAATTTGGATGATCTTGTAATATTGGTTGATTTATGGGAATATCCTGTAGATTTCCTTGTGTTACAGCCTAAATCATTGTTGGGGTGAAACCTGTTGATCCTAGGTAGACCATGGTTGGCTACAACTAATGCTTACATCAGTTTTAGATCCGAGTCCATGACAATTTCTGATGGGACTGAGACAAAGAAATCAACCTTATATCCAACATCCAATCCCATCATAGATGTTGAAAATCCATTATGGGTTGAGATGGAAGAAGAAAGTACTCAACCTCTCCTCACTACAGCGAAGGCCCTTACCTTTCAAAACGAGACTAAGCTTGACATTATTAGCAATTTCATTAGTGATCCTTTGATGGTGACCCAACCAGCATATCATATCTTGGATAACATGATGAATGCATCCAATCATTTATAATTAACTAAAGAATTCTTAGATGAAACAGTCTGTGCTGAAACAGTTCCCCTGGTTGAAAATTCGAAGAGTATTCCAACTGAAATTGAATCAGGAAGAACTTTAAATGTCAATCCTAATCTAGTACCTCGCGAGCTTGAGCGCCTTACTGCATTTCTAAAACATCATAAGGAGTATTTTGCATGGGAATATACATACATGAAGGACATTCCTTCCGAGCTATGTTCCCACCATATTTATATCAAAAGCGAATGTCATCCTGTATGCCAACCCCAACATAGAATGAATCCAAATTTAATAGACATAGTGAAGGAGGAAGTTCAAAAACTTTTAAATGGGGGATTTATTTATCCTATTTCAGATAGTGAGTGGGTTTCCCTACTGGTAATTGCACCCAATAAAATTGGTAAGTGGCGTATATGTGTGGATTATTGAGAAATTAACAAAGCCACACAAAAATATAATTTCCCTTTGTCATTTATAGATCAGGTTTTGGATACCCTATTTGGAAATAAGTTATTTTCTTTTTTGGATGGCTTTAGTGGGTACAATTAGATACATATTGCCCCTAAATATCAAGATAAGACTACCTTCACCTGCCCCTGGGGTACCTTTGCATATAGGGTGCTTCCATTTGGATTGTGTAACGATCCAACCACATTTCAACGAGATGTGATTGGAATTTTTTCTGATATGGTTAATGATTGCGTGGAAATTTTTATGGACGATTTCACACTGTATGGAAGTAGTTTTGATGAAGCTATGAATAATTTGGAAAGAGTACTAGAACGTTGTAAGTAGACCCCTCTTTCTCTAATCATTGATAAATTTCATATGATGATGAGTGAAGGTGTGGTTTTAGGACACTTCATATATGTGGCAGGAATCCAAGTTGACCCTGCTAAAATAAAGGTAATCTTGAATATCCCCATTCCAAAAACACAAAGAGAGGTCGGTAGATTTTTGGGACACGCTGGTTATTATCGTCATTTCATTGAGATTTTTTCCAAATTAGTGTCTTGTCTATTTGCATTATTGACGAAGGATATAGAGTTTACTTGGATTGATGGCTTTCAAAATGCTTTTGCAGAATTAAAGAAAAGACTGTCCACAACCCCTATTCTGCGTGGGCCTAATTGGGCCTTACCCTTCCATAGTTTCTTAGATTCTTCACATACCACAATTTGAGTTGTGTTGGGACGACGGGAAGATCACAATCCATACGCTATCTACTACATAATTAAAAACATGGCTTCTGCTAGGCTCAATTATCTGGTGACGAAAAAACGAGTTTTTTGTTGTTGTATACGCCATCAACAAATTTTGAAACTATATTATAGGTTACCCTACTTTTGTGCATACCTATCACTCATCTATTAGGGATTTAATTAATAAACCTATCGTTAATTCTAGTTTGAATAGATGGTTACTATAACTGCAAGAATTCGATATTACCATAATCAACAGACTATGTAAGGAGAATGTTGTTTTAGATTTTTTATCTCAACTAACTAATAATGATGATAATTTACCAGTTGAGGATTCTTTTCCCGACGAGAACCGTTTTGCAGTCTTAGTTCATTCATCGTAGTGTGTAGACATTGTCAATTACCGAGTTGTGGGGAACTTACCACCTCATCTATCAAAAAGGGAAAGAATAAAGATCATTCAACATAGTGCTTGATATTGTTGGATAGGGGGGTATATTTTTTATACATGACCATATCTTGAAATCAGGTGATGTGTAAGGGAAGATGAGATCCATAGCATCTTGAAGGATTTCCATGACGAACCCTGTGGAATACATTTTGTTGATAAAATAACTAGACATAAGGTGTTGAGAATGGGATATTATTGGCCTACTATGTTTCATGATGCAAGGAAATATGTGCAAGCATGTGAGAATTTCCAAATGATGGGCCATCCTAATAGATTGGATGAGATGCCCTGCAACCATAGTTGGTGATTGAACCTTTTGAAAAACATGTCCTTGACTTTGTAGGGCCTATCAATCCTCCTTCCAAAACAAAAATTGTATATCTTGGCCTGTACGGATTATATGACCAAGTAGGTTGACGCCAAGCATGTGATGAAGGCCAATGATCAAGCAAGTTCATATTTCCTGTATGAGGTAATATTCACTCGCTTTGGAGTACCTAAGGAAATAGTCATGGATGGCGGATCGTAGTTTACATATCGTAAGATTGAGGCCATCACACAGAAGCACCACATTCAGCACTAGATAACTTCAACATAACACCTGCATGAAAATGGCCAAGTGGAGAGAACTAATAAAGTTATTTAGTCCATCTCAATAACACTATAAAAATCTATCACAGGGATTGGGATAACAAGTTACCTGAAGCACTTTGGGCATATCATACTACATGGCGCAACACCACAAGTTTTTCTCCTTACGAGCTAGTGTATGGTAAGAATGTTATATTTCCTGTGGAATTTGAAATTAAAACCCTTAGAAAATTTGGATTTGACAGAGGCTTAGGAAGACTTTTTGAATAAGTTAAACGAATTAGATGAGAAATGTTCAGCTGATGTACACCAAACTTCAATAATTCAACAATAACGTTCTAAATGGCATGACTGGTTTATTAAGAAGAAGATATTCCAAGAAGGGGATTGAGCTCTATGTATTATTCATGCTTCAAGTCTTTAAAGGGAAAACTATGCACAAAGTGGCTTGGGAATTACAGAGTGGATACAGTCTTTGATCATGGGACTGTTCGACTGACCACCGTTGATAATGAATATATACCACTATTTTCTAACGGTCATTGATTACGGTTGTATCATAAGCCACCCTCTAAGGAGGAATTTGTTTCTCGCATTATCTCAGATTCATACTATCAATTAGTTGGAGGAGAGGAGCCCGCTCCCGTGTCATCCAATTTTTAAGTTTTCCGCACCAATAAATTTGTACATAAATAAAGTGGTTTGTGTGTTTTTGAGTGATTTTATTTTTGTTTGTTAAGAAAATGATGGATAGATTCTGCAAATGAAACATGTTTGCAGGTGCTACGGGAAAAATTATGATTGTTGTGGAGTTCGACCAAGAAAGTGTGATCGAATATGGGCTAATCGATTGTTGATTTATAAAGTTTACTCCCAAATTGTATTTGAAAATAAATCCTTCCATTAGGCTGCATGATATTTTCTGTCTAAAGGACATCCATGACCTACCTGCTAGTCCATAAAATCCATTCCTTTTCTTGCTAAAGTTTTCCCCTCTCTTTCATTCAAAACCCTATTAAATTATTTACCATTGGCTGAAACTCTGTCAATTTCTTAGCCAATTTCTCCTTGATTTGCTGAAACTCCGCTAATTTCTTCGCTGATTACTGAAACTCCACCAATTTCTTTTCCATTTTCTTAAACTCCACTAATTTCTTTGCCATTTGCTAAAACTCCACCATTTGTTGAAACTATGCCTTTGCACGCTAAACTCTATGCTTGATGGGTGGTTGGGAGTTTTAATATTGTCAATTCTGTAGCCAGTGCCAACTCTGCCAATTTTTTCAATAATTACTAAAACAATACCAATTTCTCCATGTGCCTATATAGACAATTCCTCATTATTTTTAGGACACTTTGAATTTTTCCTATTGGTTGAGGGTATGTGGTTCCTTGTGGATCACGTGACACAACCCAACTATCAAAAATAGAAGTGCCGCCACTTTGACTCTTTTCGGCGTAAGGGTCGTTAGTTATTAATAGAAAGACAACCCCAACTGACACCGATTTGACAAATGTAAATGCCGCATTAAATCGCTGACAATTTGTGAAAGTAAGGGCCATAGGTACATACTCTTGTTTACAAGTAAAACTAATTTTTTGAGGTTTATTGATATATCTGGCTTGCGGGCTGTTGGATATACTCTTGAGAGGTTGTTGTTTCCATGGTATATAAAAAACTATTTTTTTTGATACGACAGATAAATAAAATAGTGTTTGCGTTTGCGTTTCCCTTGTCCACGTCAGCATCTAATGGCAAATCCTTTCAGTTGAGAACCTGGGGCGCGGGGTATGCTACCGCAACCCATTGTACGGTGTACCCATTAACCTTCATCACATTTTCCAATAACTATCATTACTTTCCCACGATCCAAATTCATAATTCCATCACCTTTCTAACAATAACCAACGAACTTTCCCACTGTACATTTGTGTTCCTGCATGTTGCGACTTCGGAGTCTGAAACTGCAATTCAAAGCTCATTGGCATTTTTGCGTCTGCAACTGCTGAGGCATTCAACATGGGAGGTCCAGCAGTCCGTCATGAACCCGAATCCATTGATTCTTTGCCCTGAAACTGTGAGGTTTACAACATCTTTGAGGAAGCCGGCTGCACAATATATTTTGAACGCTTGGACGAGTTCGACGAAGGGATGGCATTACAATCTGCACAAAACCTGATGGGGAATCATTTAGAGGTCATAGGTTTGAGGATTGATGTTTCATAACAAATTATGGCATCGGTAACGGGTCTGCCGAGAGCGAGAAAAATATGTTTGATCGGAATATACCCATTCTGACTACAAAAGATGAGTTTCTCGCAGCAGGGGGTGATGTTCAATATAGGGGACGGGGAACAACGCTGGAATCTATCCCTTGCCCATGGGACCAAGTCTTTTTATTCTTGAAGAAGTACAACACTTGTGAAGGTAGGTATAAAGTGGTTTACAATTATGATTTCATTCTACTATCTCATTTACGTCATGTTATTTTGGTCAATATGTCTTATGTGAGAAGGTCCTGATACCCTCATGCCTATGTCACCATCCATGGCATTTTAAAATTGATAATTCTAAGGGAACTGCAGCAACAAAATCTAACCTTGAGGCAATTCATCATTGCTGTAGTGGTAAACCCTTTGGCCATAGAAGAAGAAAGTAGTGAAGCAAAGGAGGAAGGGGAGAGTGATGAGAGGAGTCTATCTGATAGAAAAAAAAAAGAAGAGAGGGAAGAAGAAGCATAAATTAGGCAGAATAATGGAGATACGGAAATGGGTAACATTTAAGTTGAATTTGAAGGAGATGGCCAGCCAGGGGGAGAAGGAGAAAATGTTGAAAAATAACAGAGTCCTGAAAAGCCCTCAGGTTATATGGATCAGGTACCTAGTATAGAAGGACCAATGGGAGAAACTGAAGCTCGATCAAAACAGAGCCAGGAGATATAATTTGTAGGGGCACATAAAGAAGTCAACGAATTAACGGGAGAATCATCTACTTTGCGTGATGATTCTTCCCATTTCCTTCCTAGTGACAAAGTTGATATTCTAACCAAAGATCCTATTCCTTATGTGCCTTGTAAAAGCAGGAAAAGGCCATTTTCGGGCATTTATTTATCCCCTCCAAGTACAAGGAGAAGAACGAGAGCGTTTGTTGTAGCAGGGGAAGTTAAGTCACAAAGGGAAAAAATTGAAATTCCAGTATTAAATCCTCTCAAACCCACTGTTATAGAAGAACCACGGGGCATAAAATTATGACAAGATTCTTTTACTGCTCCACAAGAACCAATTAACAGCTTACGCCCAATTCAAAGACTTGTCAAACCACAAGAACTTGCTACTGGGAGTGATTAATTGCAATTGGATACCCTCATTATGGAAAATGAATTTTTGAAGGAGGAGGTGCATATACTTAGAAGGGAGTTGGAATTATTGAAAGAAGAGGAGAGAGGTTAGAAACCCCACATTTTGGATCCATTAGCTAAAGTAGTTGAATTGGTTGGATATTTGTCCTCCTCATTAGGTGAAACTGAAACACGAAAAATTTAAAGAATATGTGTGCCCAAGATGTGGAGATATTTATAAGGCTGCCAGTTATAAGGTTACTCTTTTTGAACCATCATCGTCGTGGCTAAGAAAAAGAAAGGAATGGCTTGTTGAAACAGTTCATGAAGAAAATACCACTGACACACAAGAATCGGTGGAATCTAGCATGGAAAAGAAACCTGCTCAATTTGAAATTGCTACCGTCCCACAAGAACCAATGGCATCTAATCCACAAGAGAAGGCTACTGAAACAAATTGGCCCGGGAACATTGTTGTGTTGAGGCCTAAAAAATCGCAGGCAACAACAGCAAGGGATTCTCCCCAGTCAACGTTCCCAACTAGCCTGTGACTGTTTGGTATGGGGAATCCCTCCAATTTGCAGTCCGACTACCGTAGGTCAAGTAACAAAAATAAAGAGTTTTACCGGTTGCGGCCCGGTCCACCGTGTATATTTTTGTATTTTTCAACTTTAAGTATGATATGCAAGTGCCTATCTAACATGTAGATTGATAAAGAATACGAGGAGCGGTTACAATGTGATACGCAGGTTCTTACCTCTCGTCTTAAACTCTCTTGCATCTAAATCACACACAACAGAAAAACAAACTAACTAAGCTGTCCCTAGGGAGCGAGATTATCATTTAATGAATAATGTATTACTATTCATGTATTAAGATAAATCACAGGTAGTTGTTCTTTGAATCAAAACACATAAACATAAATAAAGATATGCACAACAAGATAACTCATTGTTTGTTAAGACATTCATTACTCACAGTGGAAATCATCATAAAATAAACCAGAGAACATTCATACAAGAACATAGGTTCAGAAAGTTAGAATGATCTCACAGTTAATGGAACACAGCTGAAAACGAAATAGTTCCCCTTCAACATTGTTCATTTCACCACATTTGAACATTCCACACAACACTTTCTCCAACAGGTAAAATTGTAATTATATTATTGCAAAACGAAATAGTTCATCTTACAACAAGTTTTTCACAAGTCTCACTAGGAAAAATCCCCTTCTCTATCTAACTCTCCTCTACTTATACAAAGGCAAAAACCTTTTGGGCTGCCCACAAATGACCCCTGGGCTTCCCCAACGTTTCATATCCCAAAATTGTCTCATATTTAGTGCTTATACACTTTACAATATATTACATTTAAACAAACTAGTAAAGCACTTAAGTGGAGGGCCCCACTTGATTGTTCAGGAACTTCTTCCATGCTAAGGCTTCTGATGCAATATTCTCGAACTCAAAAGGCTCGAGAAAACGAATATTGATTTCAAACTTTGCAGCCTGATTTTTTATCACTTCAATCCTGGCTGAACTCAAGCGTAGTTGATCTTCCACTAACTGTACACCGACCGCTGAATGAGCCACTTCATCTTTCAAGATCTGTTCATCCAGAACCTTGACTTGTTGAATTCTTTGTTCATCCTCTCGATATCTGTTCAGTAACATCTCTATGAACAGGTCGTGCTCTGGAAATGCATCTATTCTCTGCTCAACAGCCACCTGGCATTGGTTGTAAGTGATCAACAGTCTCCTACAAAACTTAGTGCGAGCTCCCTTCGTTTTCTT
Source organism: Pseudotsuga menziesii (assembly GCA_001517045.1). Classification (NCBI taxonomy): domain Eukaryota; kingdom Viridiplantae; phylum Streptophyta; class Pinopsida; order Pinales; family Pinaceae; genus Pseudotsuga; species Pseudotsuga menziesii. The sequence goes on from LPNX011167659.1 coordinate 874,878, forward strand.
TACAGCCTTCTTAAATTCTTCAGCTGTGTTTATGGCAAACTCTATCAAGTCATAATCTTGTTTTAAGCCTTGTTGATCCTTTGCTGGTAAGTCTGCAGGGATTTCCTCATTGGCCTCCAATCTCGCTATTCTTCCCGTCAGGACTTCTAAAATGTCCTGAGATCTGTCTACGAAATATGAATAAGTCTCCAAATTTTCTTCTAATCTATTATCTACCTATAGAACATTGCACCTCTCTTCTTCTATGGACACCTGTAGCCTATGCATTTTGCTTCTTTGTGTTAAAACATGTTCTTTGAAAGGTTGAATGCTCGTTTGTTGTTCCCTGGCTTCTTCCAAAGATGATGCTAATGAAGCAATTTGTTCTTTAAACTTTGCTGCTTGCACCTAAGATTGTTTTTTTGTCTCCTCCAAAGTAGTCTTTTGTAATTCCAGCTCCCCAATCTTACTTTGCAGCTAGCCTCTTTCTGCATGAAGACTTTCATATGCTATTTTCAGCCCATCCTTTTCTGTCATTAGCTCCTGATATTCCTGCTGCAATTTTGCTAAGCTTTCCTGGGCAACTTCCAAAGACATCTTGTCTACTTAGAGGGACTGAAGTTCTGTCTTTGAAGACTTTACTTCATTTTGCATGTCTTCAAACTTCCTTTTCAATTTGTTGCTTTCCTCTCTTTCCCTTCGCAATGTATCTTTCAGTTGGGCAGCATTTTTCCTTGATTGCTCAAGGTCTGTCATTATTCGATCCACATTATCTTCAGAGGCATGGATCAATGCTGCTCCAGCTCGAATAGTGATTCTCGGGTCTTTGTCCATTCCATGTACCAAGATTTTATCATTTATCATCTTCCTTGGCTGCCCCCCAGTTTCAACTTTCTTCTCAGTTCTCTTCACAATTATTTTCTTTTCCTTGTCATAAAAAATGGTATTGAAGTCTGGAATTTCTTCCCCTTTCTTTTGTTTGAAAGGGATCAGTCTTAGGTTAGAAACAACAACATGTCTTGAGGTGCTTCTAGCAATTGCATCAGGGTCTTGAGAATCAGGATTACCCAGATCTTGCACTTGAGTGTCTGCAAAGTCAGAAGTTTGTTGCTCTGTCGTGGATCCTGTCAGTTTCAGCCTTTCCACTTTCTACTTCTTAAGCTCTTCATCCTCTTTCTTTTTTCTTTCTTCTTCTTCCCTCTTGGCAGCTTCCTCTGCACTCTTTGCTGCTTCTTGTTTAGCTTTCTTCTTTTCTTCTTCCTCACTTCTAAGCCAACTTTCGGCCTCCTCTGCTAGTCTCCTAGCATCTTCTTCTCTTTTCCTAGCCTCCTCTTCATCTGCTTTCTTCTGTTCAGCTTGGCCTTTCCCACCTTTAATAGTGATTTTCTTTTTGAATCTTATTTTTAATGCAGTAATGTTTTCTGCATTTCAGAAAATTGATTCATCCTTATCCCAATGGCTTCCTTGCAGTGTTCTACAACTTTATTCGGAGAATCATTCCTATGGAAGTTTATTTCTCCAAAGTGAAATTTTTCCAATTCCTCTACAAACTCATCAGCCTTTTTAACTCTTGAAAACTTATAACTTCCCAATTTGAACGGTATGGGAGGATAAGTTGCCCTCTTGTGCTCAAACAAAAAACTCCCTATGCCATCCAAGAAAACCTGCCTAACTGCCTCCTTGTGTACCACATAATCAATGGCATATTTGGGAAGCAGTGAAGGTGCCCTGGAGTAGCCATACATTCTAATATACATCCCGTCCTCAGTTAAGTAGTAATTAGCATACTCCTCAATGACTTCCAATGCCTCTTCATACATGCAATTGCATTCTTTCAAGAAAACCATTGTATACAAAGGCATAATAAAGTGTTCACACACTTCTCTGTAATGACTATAGTACTTATGTGCCCATAATGGCTTGTAGGCTGTGTATACCAGTGTTCTGTCTCTATCCCAAATACACCTTAGGTTTGGGAATGACTGGGTGCACAGTATGCAATCAATCAATATGGAGCTCATGTAGAACTTAGATTTTTTCTGGGACACCCCTCCCAGGGCTGAAGCAATGCAAGATGAGAGACTATTTGACACAATGTTTTCCCAGTTGAACACAGTCCCTTGGGTGGCTACATAGAAGATGATAGGAACCCAACCCAACCTAAAAATTTTGTCATGGGCTCTCCCAAAGATTCTGTTCAGCATTAAAGCAATGAACTTATAAGGGGTTCTTAAGGTAGCTGTGTCGTACTCCCCTAATGGTCTGGTTCAGAAATTCTTACCAGGTACCAGCATTCTTTTCAATGTTTCAACCAAGTCAAGATTAATCTCCTTTATCCAATCCTCAGTTAGGTAAACCTGAGCTTCTGGTAAGTGATAAACTAATGATACATAACCAGGGCTATAAGCAGCATAGCCCTGGTTATCAGTATTCGCCAAAATTACTGTAGTTACGTCTGCCCTAGGCAAGATCCATCCAATTACTTCTGAGCATGGGAAAAGCTCAGGCCTGGTATCAATATTCATCAAAGCATATATTTCAATATTAGCATATATCGTTTCTTCTTCAAAACCAGTGTCAGGCACTTCATGGTGTGATATCAGTCTGTAAATTTCGCCCCACTTGTATTCAGGTTCCACTCCTGTGGTGCATATAGTGTCTTCGTAAATATACTCAGTCTTTGTGATAACTTCTACCTCAGGTTCCTCTTCCACTATAGGGGCTTTCCTTTTCTGCCTTTTTTGACATCTCGTACTCGAAAAAATTGCCCTGTCATACAACAAAATTCTTTTAGGCCCCTTTTTCTATTCGACCAATATTCAAGAAAAATGAAGAAAACTATATAATCGTTTACCTCGGCCATGGTAGCCATAGCTAAATTTATGTACAATATAGAACCAGTGCTAACTATCAACTACTTCTGCAAAAGATAAGTCTGCAAAAAACATAAATCCTACTCATGACCAAAATTCAGCATGATTAATAAAAACACCATAACTTCCTTAACGCTGTAAATTTTCTCCCAGCAAAGAAACCAGTTTATCCTCGACGTTATCGACGTCAAAAATAAAATGTCATATCGCCAATCCCATCAAAATGAGGCGCAACCTCAAAAAATTGCAACCCTAGTCCCAAACACGCGAGCGACCAAATCACCGGAAAGACCAAAACCTTCGGCATTTCGAACCAAACCAGGGAAAAATGCCTACCTACTGCAAAAGAAAGGAAACCTCCCCTCGGACGGCCATATGCAAACCGGAGAAAACCAGTGCAGACAGCGTAACACTTGTCTGCACCAATTTCCCAAACAGTCGGGTAAGGTTTGAAAATTCATAACAGCACCGCAATAATCATCAGGAAAACAAACCCCCCCCTTCAAACGGCCATACTATTGGAATGAACTACCTATACGTTGATAAAACCATAAACCTAGGTGTCCATTAACCACAGAGGGAAAACTTAACCAAGGACGACAACCCTAGTTCCAAACTCAAATGAAGGGGTAGAATCGAATGATTGGCCTACCTGGCAAGTAGCTGTGCAGTTGACAAGAAGAATCTGAAAGCTTCCATGGTGACGCCACCTACGAATGAGCTACCGACAGCAAGTACAATGCCCAGTTCAAAACGACAAAGACAGCGCAGGAACGGGTTTGTAGGTAAAATAATAGAAAAATGCCCCAAATCCCCCATATATATATATATCTCCCGGTAAAAACATTCGGCGGGAAAAACCCAACAATCGGGTGGTGGAGTAACTAAGGGATCGGTGATCAAGTCTGCTAATGCGCCGCAACGACGGAAGATGAAACAACTACAAGTTCCGCAGTGCAAAGCGAAACATCGACGAGAAAAATTAACTCCGCATCAGAGCTCAACTAGACTATAGCCTCGGACCATAAGTTGGTTGGAGCACCGCAACGGCGAAAGCTGTAAAGACAAAGAGTTTCGTAGACCAGTCAAATTCGAAGAGAAAATAGAATCGAAACTTAAGCGAAAAATCGACAAAGAATCAAACATTGCCCAAAGGGAAAACTAAAGCGGAATATTAGTCCATTCTAGAGCCGCAACGGCGGAGAAAAATAGACTAAGCCCTTGTGAAACAAAACTGACGGGGATCGGAAAAAAATCGAAACATCCATCATGGTGCTCGCAATCTGTCATCCGAAACGGCGGTACTGCAAAGCACTAGAGTTCTGACGGTTTTCAAACAAGCACACCGATAATAAAATAAAAAGAAAGCGCATCGATGGAAAGTAACACTTTGGATCAGATCTTCATTCTACTGCACCTCTGCAACGACGGATGCGTAGTTAACTGTGGTTCCGATTCACAGCTTCAACAAATTCTGACAGCGAGGTAAGAAATCACTGTAAGTCATAAAATGCAGCATCAACATAAAGATATTCATTTAACAATCGTCCTCAAAAATCCGAAATTGCAATAGAATCAAGCAATCCCAACCAAGCTAAGCAAGACAAATTTAAAAGGAGGGTCCCAAATTTTTAGAAATTTGGGAAATTGTTGCAGCTGCAACACGTTGTTACACAAGAACTAGTGGTGTCTAATCTACATGATCAAGCTGTTGAAATAGCTCAACTCACCATTGTTTCACAAGAACCAGTGGGTGAGGGAGACAAAGTACAACCTCAATTTGAGTTGGCCACTAATATACACGAATTAATGAGTGAAGAAAGAGGGACCTTGCATCATCCTGAAGTCACTATTGCTACACAAGAACCAATCTTTCCTGATTTAAATCAAGTTGCTGAAATAACTCAACTTGTGATTCCCACTGTTCCAAATGAAGGGAAATAACTAATTCAACAGAAAAAATTTGTTGTAACACAAGAACCAGTAACACAAAATCAATTTCTTCTAGAAAACAATGGTAGCAGATATCCATAAGAACCTTTGGAAATTATTGATGTGGATGGTGAGCATGACAGAAATCAAGATTTGGGTAAGGATATTCCTCTTCTATAGGATGAATGGAATAAATGGAAGTATTAGGCTACCATGTGTGGAGAGGGAATTATTCCATTACCATCCCACAGGAAAGCAATTAAGTATATTAAGGAAAAGTGGGTCGAGGAGCTAATATTTCAAAGGTTTAGATGAGAGGAGATGGAAAAGGAGCTAAACGAACTAAGGAAATTTAAAACTATGCATAAGGATAAGTACTAGATGTATGTATTAGCTCAAGAGTTGCTCAGTTGTAGAAGCCCTTCTCCTTCTTATTCAGTTTTTTGTATGAGCAGTTAACTCATTTTAAGATCAAGGATCTTAAGGAAGGAAGGCCTCATCAGGTAGTCACAACCTCTCAGTTCTTGTAAACTTTCTCCCAAAGTGACTTTGTAGATCAACATTTGTTGTGTGAATTCTATTTACATGAGTGGGCTTGTCTTATGGATATGAGATTCAACCTTGTTCCTTATGTGGGAGACATACAATTCAAAGAATTCACTTCTTTTGTTATTAATCATATGAAATGGTGGAATGCCTCTCAAACAATTCAAAAAAATGAGGAAAATTCTACCCTATCGATTAGAAGTGAACCACAATCCTCTTCTAGTATTATTGATGAGCAATAAAAACTCCTTTCTTCTTCAGAAAAGGTTAATCACATGGCAGCACTTCACAAGGATGGCATAGATGCATGTATGGAAACCATCACTCACCAACAACTGTATGCCTTGGAAGGTAGTAATTCTAGATGGGAAACATCTTCTAAGCACTTGAGGACAAGGGACCTTTACTCTCATGAAAAATTCACTTATGCTCTAGCTAGGGTTCCGGGGTATATTAAATGTATTTAGACTTGTGGACTAAGTTGGTTGGGATTGAGGTTTCATTTCCAACTTATCCGACTTCCTAAAAAGGACTATAGGTACATCTACAGGATAACCAAGAAGGGGTTATAAAAATAGGGAAGAGAAGGCATCATCATCTTTTAGCCTTACCAATTTGCATCAAAGGAGCTCCAATCCTGGTTCATGTTCTGAGAGTGATGTTGCATGAGGACATGCAATTGTATAGTTGGGGGGAGATGTTGGTTGCTGGAAATGCCCATTTTCTTATCTTTTCCATATCATTCTACATATTATTCCTATGTTCCCCCAAGGTTCCGGGATGTCAGGACACAGATTCAGGGAGATGCACATTCCAAACGTGTGGAGACCACCCCCAAATTTTAGAGAAATTCAGCAGAGATGGCGAGACTCAATAGTCATAAAAATTTTAAAAATTTTAAAAATATGAAAAACATAAATCCCAACAATAATAAACATTCATCATTCTGGAATCTGCAATCATGCAATGTAAATGCAAAATTCAAAGTTCAAACACATTACAGGATTCATCAAGATTATCATTATATTAATAATAATTTATAAATATATTATACATCAATATGAATCTATGATTAACATGCACATCATATTTGATAATCTTGAGATTTAACTTTTAAGTGATTGAAAAAATGAATCAATGATACTAGATAATATGACACTGTATTTGTTTCACGACCATTGATAATTTAGAAATATATAATATACTTTAGGTTAGACAATGTAAATTAGATTTGGTTTTTTTTATTTAATTTTTAATATTTTTGTTTATGTTTTAAATTAATTTTTTTTATTATTTAGTTTTTAATATATTTTTTTATGTTTTAAATTTAAAATTTTAATAGATAAGTTTATAACTTTATAAATAATAAAATTTGAAGTTTTATTAAATGGTTTTAATTTTTTCATTTTTTTTAAATTAAGAAAAAAACATTCCAGAGCTTCGGGGAAGTTTCAGAGTTTTGGGGCGGGACATCCACAAGTCTCAGCGAAGTTTCGGTTGGAACGCCAAGAAGTCCCCCAAGTTTCGCTTCCCACCGAAACGTTTCAGTTCGTGTCTCACCAAGTTTTGCCAAAAGGGGACGTCCAGAAACGTTTCGGATAGAGTTTCGGAGTCCCCGGGACGCGAGAAACGCCGAAATGCGTCCCCGACCCTCCGGGACGCGTCCCCGTGTAACACTTTATTATTCTCTTTTATTAATACAATCATAATCACTATTTTTCTTCCAAAGAGTATTATCCTAAGAAGTTATATTAATTACTTGTAAATTTGGGTATGCTTCCTAATATGGTTGATTCTTGATGGATTAATGAAGATATAAGAAGACATGGGGGATCGACGTGTCAACTTGATGATACACATGTAGGACATGAGCTAGTGATGTGCTTTGACTATTCCAAGGGTCCATTAGTTCCGACAGCATATACCACGCATTCATCTACAAGCCCTGCTATATTTGGAGGATGGAGTGGCCCATGTTTTGGGAGGCTATTGTTATTTGTATTTGTTGTTAAAACAATACTTTAAAGACTATTTTGATGAACTCGATGTTATTGTAATTATTTTCTATTTTGTATGTAATCGATACCCTGAATCTCAGAACTGTCCTAATTAACAGGATCTAGACCGGTTTATGGGAATATGGAAGACTTTAAAATGAGAACAAAGCATTTGTGCTCAGCTAGTTGTTGTTAGAATCAAATGTACAATAAGGGGTGGAAGTGGCATTGTATATGGAAACTCTTTTCTAATAAAATTGGCAATGTTTCAATAATTTCCTGAGTGTTTATTTCTTTTAGTGTATTGAGGAAGCTCTGTTAGGAGGAAAGAGCCCACCTTCTCTCAAATCTTTCCCAGTTAGTTAGTTGTGAATTTATTTCATTTTAACAGTTTGGGAATTTTCTGAAACAATTTGTTTAATAGATAATGCAAGGGGAGTGTCGAGTAGATTGAATCATTTACTTATGATATTTTATCTTTATGCTAAAACATGAGACTGTCTGATGTGTGATTTTTCTCTAAGCATGTCATTAATTCCTTGATGATTAGAATTGTTGTTACTCATGTACTCTTTTGCTAAAATCTATCATAGATTAACTCCTTTGATGAATTGTTGAACATATTGAGCAATGTGTTATCTTTCTTTAAGCAATTAGATTAAATTCAAGTTTGGAGTTCTTACTGAATAGTAAAATATATCTTTTAATTCTTTGCAATAGTAAATAGGATTTAACTTCTTGCTAAAGTAAAATAAATGTCTCAATTATAAAATATTTTATGAACTTGATTCTTGCCAAAGTGATTTCCTTTACTTGCAAGGTGTGATTTATTTTCTTCTTGAAGATTGAATTAGCAATTGAATTTGAATTGATCAACCAATGAGAGTACATAACAGTCCCATCAATTAGGTTGACTAATGAACATGGTTGAATTGGGTGATTGTGTATGATTATAAAAATCAGTTGGCTTGATGTTTATGCATAGACTTGCTTAATTGCCTTTAAAATAGCCATACTTCCTCGAGGTGACAATTTATATTGAGAACTTTGATTGTTGAATTTATCAGACAATTAAAGCATCCAACACTTGAGAAGATGATTATAATCAGAGTAGTGCATTAGAAAGCATGCTGGTTCCCCTATGAATTTTTCTTGAAATCTTAAAATCTCATATTTTGGCAACTCAATGGCAACTTCAAAGAATTATACAGTGAGAAAAAAGGGTTGAAAGTTCATAAAAGGCTTAAAAAATATGAAGGAGGTAAAGATTATTTGTGCAAATTTTATTTTGATGGATTTAATGTTGAAATACTAAGAGGGGGTGAATCAGTATTTGTACAATACAAATTTAATCAAAAGCAAGTTGTTGATCACCAATCTCAACACATCATCAATATGTATAAAAATAACAAGATGCACATTACACAATAATTTTTGACGTGGAAACCCAAGTTCTGTGGGTAAAACCATGAAGCCTTTTTAAAAATAGTTTTCCAAAAATAACTGGAAAGAGGAACAACCCCCTTATCATATAGACTTCAATTGTCCAACTTCAACTGGAAGGAGGCTACGACCCCCTGATTTACAGGCTATGACATGAAGGAAGCTGCCACTCCCTAGTTTTTCGGCTTCAACTGGAAGGAGGCTACGACCTCATTTCCTTGCCCCGTCTTGCCACTCTGTTAAGAGATAGAAACTGTTGAGCCACAACCGCACTGATCCTATGGACCTGTTAATCAACACTTGTGCTACACTGCACAACCTGTACCACACTGCACAACCTGTACGACACTGCTCAACCTGTACCAAACTGCATAACCTATAGACCTATCACATATCAATCTCTGAATCTGTTGTTAATAACTTCTACACTTCGATCACTGCAAAATCATCCATGTATACCAAAAAGTCATTTTACTTCCACACACTGCTCATTTGCATCCTTGTACACCTCATCATACACAGCCATTGAACAAATAATCCTTCTCTGCTTCCACTCAACATAAGGCATGCATCTTCATGCATCATCATCATAGATATGCATCATCATCATAGGGTATGCATTCTCATCATCAAATATACATTATCATCATCTAAGTGTGCATCGTTTGTGCATCATCAACATCAAGTATACATCATAATGCATAGGAGAGCATCATCACACTATGGTATGCATGTACATGATATTGTATAGGAGTGCAACAACTTCATAGAGTGTACATCATTATCACATGCATTATCATCATAAAGTGTATCATGTCATAACATAAAGGTATGCAAAATCATCATCATAGCCTCCATAATGAATTCAAATATATATACCAATATATAGGCTCACATACTAAGATCAAGTATGAACTCTATCCATGAGAGACATGTGTCATCACAAGAGAAACCCATCAGAATGAACCATGCCTTTTTGAAGATCACAAGATCAAGAAACAATAGAAAAAACAAAAGAAACTCCATATCCTGTCACCACATAGCCCTCGTAACAAGATTTTCAACAAGCCAAGAATTTTGTAATTCCGATTCCGGATGAGAAAGATATGCCAATTTTAGTGAAGATGCCAAGAATTTTTTCTGTCAGAAAATTTCATACTATTCTCCAAATGTGAGAAATTCCTAAGAGTATTGATGATGAAAAAAATGAAATGTTTGATATTCTATTTATATGAGTTGTGGATAAAAAATATTACCTTGAGCCGACATGCAATTCAAAATTACAAATAATTAAATTCTCTTTTGTTTAGTCGGCTCACCCAAAAAGGTGGGGTACCCCAACTTCAAAAATTCAAATCTCTTCAACCGTAAGGAGCTAGAAGATGCTCCACATATCAACATAAATAGATTGAATATGAATATCTCCCTATGATGGGTTTATTTGCAAATTCTTGGTCTAATACCCTTAAATTCTTCAATTTGTACAGGACATCAAGACTCCACACAAAAAGGTGCCAAAGACCATGTTAGCTTATGCATAGTTTCCAAGGTCAAAGGCTTTAATGGACATCGTCAAAGGTATGGGAGATTCAATGGTATTCACATACACATAATTAACATCAACAAGGAGGAGGCCTCCACCATATACTTATCATATCAAGGGTACCAAGGTGTGGGGGTGCCTAGACTTCTCCTAGGGTACCATGACCTCATTAAAAACACAAATGACCGCATAATGGGTCATTTGGACTCTTTGAAAATATACATTTCTTCAACCCACCAAGGACTCTTTCTAGGGTACTAGGGAATAGTTTGTGGTATTGGGGAACCATAAGACATCTTGAGGGGTACTTAAACAATCTACGTGGTGTACAGGGCTTTTGGCAATGTCCCAAGGGCTCCAAGGGCTTGAGACTTGGGCTTGGACAAGGTCAAAATGTATCCTTTGAAAAATACACTTACTCAACCCTCAAGGGAACCTCAAGGGGCACTAAGACACACCGCCACACATATGTTGGCATTAATGACAATTTATTCAACAATTAATTAATCTTTTGGTGTTTAGTGGTGATGTTGAATGAGATATAAATATGAAAAATACACATCTCTTTACTTTTGGAAACATAATTTCATTACATGAGTGTCACTACTCAAATTGCAGCTAAGGAAAACTGGTTATTCTGTAAATTTAAACTCTATGTTGCAATGAAGTGTTCCAAGAAAGTTCAATCATGGATTGATAGAAGGAGTTAAGTAGGAAACTCTATGTTCACTTGAATGGAGGTTCAAGTGATTTTTATTCAGGTTTGAAGCAATATTTTTAAAGGTGCACATGTTCTTAAACATCCATGTTTGGAATTGCTTGAGGAAAAGCAATCTTGGGTGGGGAGGATTGTAATGACCCGAACAAAATAAATTTTAGTTTCATTATTATTTAAGCTATCAGCTTCTAAAGGTCACATGGAAAAGTTACAAATTTAATATGAAACCCCCAAGGCCTATTGTTTCACATGTAAATTCGAATTCATATTTGTGAAGGTGGAAAATGGGTCAATAAATGATGGAATAAAGATTAAATGCTCCAAAATGAAGTGGCAATGGGTCCTATTTGGCCATGGGGGTGCATAAGTGGATATGTGGGGTCCACATGAGGGAACATTCCTCCTTTACACATGGTATCATCCTGAAATTTGAATTTGGAGGAAGGATTTACTTCCAAGGTGGGTGGATGAAGAGTCACGTGACTAAAATTAGGCAATGAAAAGATTCTATGACAACTATGACAACCACTATGACACTGTGACATATATGATAATGTAAGAGCTTAAAATAGACCAAGAGAGAGAGAATGAGGGGATTTACGTCCACGAAGTCAACAAGAATATTCCCCAATTCGAATTTCATGGAGGAGGTTAAGGAAAAATGGGCCAAGTGTCACATGAGGTAGAAAAATAGTCATAACTCCCTCTAATTTGAGTTCATGAGCATCTTGAGAGGAATTCAAGATATTTGGAGGGAAATAGGAACCTATAGGATATTAAAAGTAAGTAAGGTTTAATGAGAGCATCTTTTGGTCATTTTTCATTTGCATCTTTGTAATTTGGGAGAGCTTTAACTTGTCCATGCATGGTGGGTGTTTACCCTCCCTTCCATTGAACCAATTTCTAGGGTGAAAGATTCCTAACCAAGTTGGTTGGAGGAGAGTCCATTCAGACCTCTTATCAAATATTAATGTAGGTTTTTCTTGCAGGTCCAATTCCCTCTACAGTTTGAGGTAATCTCATATCTATTTTTCTTCTATCTCTTCTTTCATTCTCTTCTCTATGCTTATGTTATAGTGTTGATGGCGCACTAGTGGATGTATAAAAATTGATGAGGGAGTATTTGTGGAACAATTGATGTAGGATATGATATTTGGAATTGTTTTGAGTTGCATATCTATGCCATATCTTGAAGTATCATGTGAATCATGTATAAAATCCAAACAATCACCTCATTCGAGCTAGTTTTCCTCTATATTTCATTGTGAACTTTTGGAGTACTTACAAATATTTGCAACATAATTTATCTGTGTTCTTGCAGATACTTGATCATCCTTTGATGTATTGTATATGAACAATTTATTTTATTTAGGACCATTTGGTAATTTGATCAAAGTTCATGTAAAAGTTTCTATGTTTATTGTTCATACTTTCTACACAATATCTATGTGTTACAACTTTCTGCTTTATGGGTGCAATAACAGACTATAGATCATGATAAATGATGAATTTTCGTTTTCATTTAAGTATTTTATCCAATCCAATCCTATTTTCATATATTAGGAAGGGTTATGCAACAGTTGGGAAACCAAAAGAGTCAGTGACCATTGGGGCGTTTAAACATTAAAATTACTTGTATTTTTCCTTTTCATTCCTCCTTGGTTAATGCAAGTCATAAATGTTTTTAGAAAGTGTATGAGTGTCTAGTAGATGCATTAGGATTACCTAATCCCATTCAATCCATTCCAGATAAAAATTGAAATCATTTGGGGGCATTTGGAAACAACTTGGGTTTCACTAGTCCAAAGTTCAAAATAAACTAAAATCTCCCTGTTTTAGGAAAGATTGAATAAAATGTCAAATGGAGTTTTATGATTTGGAAATTAAGTGTATTAGGTATGTTATTATGTTTAAATTCCCATAAGGTAATTCCAGAATAAATTTGAAAAGGGGCTGGTGGTTTTTGGAATAAGATAAAGCAAGACTAATTTCCTAGTATTCCTAATTTTGAAACTGTTGGTATTAAGTTATTACTGAGAGGGGAGGGTTAATCAGTAATAGCGTAGATATGTGAAATTTATTTAGATTTCATAGATAAAAAATTTCCAACAATCACAATAATAATAAGAATAGTTACATCTATAAATATTTGAGAGATTAATCTGTATGTATATCCATAAATCTATATGTATATGAATAGTTACATCAATGGGAAATTATAGCATCCAAAAACATTCTCCCAATCAATTTAGATGTTAAATTGATCCCAGGCACACTTTACAGTTTGCAAGCACCAACCTGCAACAACTTCAATCTGCGTAAGCTTCAATTGACGATCTTCAAGAACCAACCTTAACAGATATCAGCCTGGTCGTGCAAACTGTGACTTGCAGCTTCAAGCTCCAGTCCGTGGAAGAAGTGTACTCTTCAGTTGTGGAAGTTTCAAATTCCTTTTGTTCTACAACACCAACTGGAAGGAGGATACTGCCCCCTGAAGTTTATTTGCATCGACATAAAGGATGCAGCTGCACCCTAATTGTATTTTCTAGCCTTGACTAGAAGGATGCTACGAACTCATTCTCCTTCCCCTTCCTTCCTCCATGATATAAAATATGATTGTATATAAAATAGGAATATGCCTTTTCTTCATATTCTGAAATTGTTGCAATCTTTTTATTTGTGTTTGTGTATCCATGTCAGATAGTTTCCCAAAACATAAACATAATTGTAATCTGCATATTTGTGTTTGCATCAGTATATTTCAGTTTTGGATAGTTCTTCAACGAACACAACTATGATTTGCGTCTATGAATATGTGCCAGTATATTTGCGTCAAATAGTTTTCTGGAATACGATGTGTGAAAAAAAGTGTGTTTTTTCGTTTGCGTCTAAATAGAATTTCCAGCTCAGTTACACTTTCTTTTCTGGTATTTGTGTCTTTACTTAGAAAGAAATTTGCACATCCAAACTACGCGTATCCTTAATTTTAGTGCATTTACTTACTATTCATTTCAAACTATACTATGCACTATATATCCTCTTCAAAATAATCTTTGCACGAACCATTTATACCCCTGAAAAAACTTTGAAGCTTGTCAAATAGTAGGTCTTCATTTCTCGCAAGCTTACTTCACCACGATCATTTCTTTCTTATTTATAATATTATCTGATCAAGAGATGTGTCCACTTGTTGAAGTCCCTTTACTTCAAATTTCATCCCACTGAATTGATCCTTTTACAAGTTAGTATTTGTGTCGGTGTGCCACTTTTGTAATTCTTCTTTGTAGTTTAACACGCACATATGCTGACACTCTTGTGGAACTTTTTCACACATTGGTTGCTATACAGATATTTTTACCCACTTCTTTGTGGGACTATTACACATAATTTTCTTTATTCATAAGTCTCACAATTAGTATTTGTGCATCTATATTATTTTCAATTATTCTTCTATATGCATGAATATGTGCGCAATTGCGACCAATGTCATAGAAATATCATTGATTCCATTTGGTTCATATGATATTTGGTCTTTTGAGCCTTTGATTTCTATTCCATATGATTTGTGATCCTTTAACATCTTTGATTTCTTATCCTTTTTGTGATCCTTTGAGAAATACTTTGGCATATTTGATTTATGATCCACCTTTGTGATCCTTTGACATCAATGACAATGTATATTCAACAATATCCCCCTTTGCCATTAATTTCAACACAAATAGGCTCCCCCTATCATTGGGATCTTCTTCATTTTCAACTTCTCTCCCTCTTTCATATTCTCTTATGTTCTCCTTATTTCAGCCTATCTTCCCCTTTGACATGAATGGAAAAGGGACCTTCCACTTTTCTATATCCCCCTGGATTTGTGCTTACTTCAAGCATTCTAGGTCGCAGACAACTCCATTTTTGTGTCAAATGTGGTGAGCCTTATTCATTTTTTTCTACGTTTAATTTAATGTATCCTACAAGTTACCTTGTCTTGAACCATGGATAAGAGGTGTTTTACTTCATGCAAGAAATTCACACGTGCTTGAAAAATTTTGATGTGACCCATATACTTCCCTTGTTGTGTGTTTGTACAGTAGATTTTATTCCAACATCAATCTTCTGAATCACCTTTTGGTCCACGTGTTAAATATTGAACTTACGTAATCTTCCTTGGGTTGTACAATGCATGAATTTTTCAGCTTCGACGTCCCTTCAATTTATGTTCAAATGAATGATAAGATTCTTTCCCGTTCTATAAGTTGGTGATATTTAAATTTGTTCACCACCCTGGCTTTTGTTGAGCTTATCCTTCTATTTATGTCTTAATTTTTCATTCTTCAGCACCATGTCTCATTTACATTGTTTGAATAATTCTATTGATACCCTTCGCACAGTGGTTCAATCTCAGCAGGAATTCCTTGGAAGGTTGCGGATGGACATCGGTATTTGGCAGAACCAGGTAACGAAGTCCAATTTATCGACGTGGTTCCAACAACCATGTTTTAACCAGACTACTTCAAAAATGTTGTCTAATTTGAGTAGGCGAGTGGAAGTTTTAGAACAGCAGTAGGAACACACATTCGATGTTCTGAGTCATATTGGGGTTGAACCCTATCCATCAACATCGACATTGAATCTTCTTCCCCTGTTTCAGTCTCCTAAACCTATCGAGTCAATTCCAATGGACTTGGACTTACGTCTTTAACCTCTATCTATTTGTCGTGTTGAATATATTGACATCGAACTGCATCTGTGATCCACCTTCTGTCATCTTCAGTTTTTATTCAATTTTGTCTATCCTTAGAGCCTAATTGTGGCATGATATATTGCTATCTTCGAAGCTCCATATTTTTGTAATCATATTTCTGAATATAATACAAAGACTTCTCCTTTTGTGCAATCATGGTGTAATACATGTACATTTTTTTCTACGGTTGTATACATGGCTAATAATAGAAACACATTTCAATCTATAAAGTAACAATCCTTCAAAGGAAAATTAATGAAAATCCACTTACTTAATCAATCCTTGAGTGTCTGATTGCATTTGTTTTTTACTTAAGGATTCTGCATAACCCTTTTGGACTAGTGTGAGCAGCAATCACTTGCCTCCAATATTGTGCAATCATTGTTTCCATTTTCAGAATGCTCCTGAGATATCCTTCTTATCCATATCTTATTGGTATTTTCATTGTGCGCACTTTTTTCATGCTTCTAAGATTCATTTTCTTTCAAAACGCTCTGGCTTACATCTGTCCTTTGCTCTTGAGTTAGACAATTGTCAACAGTCTTGTGCCAACTTGATTTCCTTTGCCACAATTTTTTTAGAAATCACTGCAAGGACTTATGGCCATACTTATCACACACATATCATTTTATAGTGTGACAATATTCTCCTATATGTCCTAGAAAATTACATCTCCAAAGTCTGATTGGATTTTTTGCATCTAGGAAAATACCTGGGTTTCTCACTTCTTGCAAGTAGTTCAAGTTTTCTGCGAAAAATTATCCTGATGGTTGATTCCAGGTCGTTCCTTGTCGCATATGCCACTACCATATTCCACAAATCCAATACTTGTCTTATCTTCTTGAGATCGTTGAAAGCTTATAATTTCATATAAGATAATTGAGTTGTTGTTGAACTTGTTTTGAGTTTATGTGTCAACACTTAATTCAAACTTTCCCTAAATTGAACAAGTTGCTTTCGATTGTGAGACATATTATTCTTTTGGTGCAATCTGTTTTTGTATTAGTTCATTTACCAATTTTGACTCCCTCTAGGACTTTTCAAGTGCACACTAGTTTTCTTCTAATTGCTTGATTTTTCCTTCTGCACAGTGTAATTATTCTTCTTTTATTTTTAATTGCTTCTTCAAGTCTTCATGCATATCCACATTCTGCTTGATCAGTTCTTCTGCTGCTTCAATTTGCTCCTTCAAAGCTCTATTTTCTTTCCTTGACATATTCAAGTCATCTAAAGCTCTAATTAATTCACCTTCCCAATCGACACCAAGACTGTCCTCATCTTCAGACTTTGGGATTTCGTCGGAGAAACTGAGCTTTTCAAACTTTGACATTGTTCATATGACTACATCAACATAAAGGTTGTTGTCAACAACCTTCTCAATTTTGAAAATTTCCTTTGATATTCTTGATTTCTTCTTTTCAACAAATTTTGGAGAGGGAAAAAAATTCCATTATACGTCTATTCCTTCTCAAATTTAGATGCACTTGCAAGGGATCCTTTGATTGAAGATTTTATTTCCTATGTATTCTCATCCTAAATTAGAGGAATGAATAATACATCTTTTGGACTGGCATTCTCCTCTTCGTTTGAAGAACCATTCTCTTCAATGTACAAGCTCTTCTTCTGCTTCTGGAATTTCTTCTTATTTATGTCTTTGTTTTGCTGATACTTTTGTTCTCAATGTTCTGACTCCTCTTCTCTTTCATTTTCCTGATTTTTTTTATATGTTCATTTGGAAGTACAATTATGCTTACTAGATTATCCCATGTCACTAGTGTTCTACACTTTCTGCCATACAAAGCCTCAAATGGACTCATGCCTAATGAAGCTTGTTGCCCACTGTTATATGAAAACTCCACCAAGTGTAGATAATCTTCCCACTTTTGTTGGTTTTTCCATCACATACATGAGAACCATGTCTTCAAGAACCTAATTTAGTCTTTCGGTTTTTCCATTTGTTTGTGGATGGTAAGCAGTGTTATAAATTTAAGCTATGTACACAAGTCTACAAAAATACTTTTCTAGAAATATGAAGTAAATTTGGCATCTATGTATGAAATTATTGCCTTTGGAAATCCATGCAATCTGAAAATTTACCTCATCAAAATATTTGCAGTGGCTGCCATCTGTTTTATATGTATATTTATATGGTATAAAGTGTGTTGATTTAGACAATTTATCCACAACAACCATGATAGAATCATGTTGTTTCATAGTCATAGGAAAACCTGTAATGAAATCCATGGAAATTATTTCCCATTTCCATTCTAGAATTGGAAAAGGATGCAATAAACCTAGTCGGTTTGATGCTAATATTTTACATGATGACATTTCATGCACTTGGAAATATATTCAGCAATGTATTTTTTCATCCCCGGCCAAAAATATTTCTTCCTACTTGTAGCAATTTTTTTCTGATGTCCCGGGTGAGCAGAATATGGCATTTTATGGATTTCATCCATAACAATTCTCCCATTATGTGACATCCATAATATAAATTTTATTTTTATAAAGGAGAATTCCATCCTCTTCCAAATGATAACCTTCATACCTCTTTTAAAAAATTTGTTGTTGTAATCTACCTTTTATTTGCACATAGAGTTCATCTTCGAAAAGAGAGTTAACAATATGTTGTCTTAAATATGATTGGAAAATGTTGATGGCGACCACATGAATTTCTCGCACCTTTCTGCTGAGTGAATCAACCACTTTATTTTCTTTTCCTTTTATGTGTTTGATTTCAAAATCGATTTCACATAAAAACTCCAATCATCTAGCTTTCCTGGAATTTAAATTTGGCTGCGCAAATAAACATTTTAGATCATAGTGGTATGCTCTTAACTCAAATTTTATGCCCATTAAATAGTGTCTCCACATTTTTGAATCATGTACTATGGTTGCAAGTTCTAGCTCATGAGTGGCATAATTATTTTCGTGGTCCTTCAATTTTCTAGACTCATAACACACCACATGATTGTATTGCATAGGAAATCCTCCAAGCCCTTGTTTACATGCATTTGTACACACCACAAAGTCTTTTTTCTGAGTCTTCATTTTTTATAATTGGAGCATTTGTGAGAAGCTTCTTCAACAAAAAAAATCTCTCTTCACATTTATATGTCCATTCAAATTTTATTCTCTTCTTTTGCAAATAAGTGATTGGGTGTGCAACCTTAGAGAATCCTTCAATAAATATCCTATAATAACCAACAAGACCCATAAAATACCTCACATCTGTTACATTCTTCATATTTTTCCAATTCATTATGGCTTCAATATTCTCTGGATCCAATGATATTCCTTCTTCTGAAATAATGTGACCGAAATAATGAATTTTAGTTTTGTAAAAGTCACATTTTCTTACTTTTGCATACAATTTATTCCCCTTAGAAATTGCAAATCCATTCTCAAGTGTTCTTCATGCTCTTCTTCATTCTTATATTAAATGAGATTGTCATATAGAAAAATAAGAACAAACTTGTCCAAATACCCACTGAAAACACTATTCATGAGGCACATGAATGTATCTTGTGCATTAGTGAGACCAAATGGAACCACTACAAATTCATAGTGTCCATACCTTGTTCTAAAGGTTGTTTTGTGAATGTATTCTTCCTTGATTCATACCTGGTGGTATCTAAACCTCAACTCAATCTTCAAAAATACTTTTCCCCCTCTCATTTTATTAAAAAGATCATCAAATCGAGGAAATGGGTACTTGTTTTTCACTATCACTTTCTTCGGTTTCCTGTAATCAATACATAACCTGAGTGTACCATATTTATTTTTCACAAATAGTACAAGTTATCCCCATGGAGACACACTTGTCCTTATGTACATATTTTCCAATAATTCTTGAAATTTCATTTTAAGATCTAATAACTTTGGTGTACTCATTTCGTAAGGTGTCTTAGATATTGGTGTTGCTCCTGGAACAAGATCAACGGTGTAATAAATGTCCCTCTTGGGAGTAATTCATGGCACTTCATCGAGAAATACATCCTTGAACTATTCTAGCACATGATAGTCTTCCAACTGGGGACTTTCATTTTCTATTTTATTTAAAACATGGGATGCATAAAATCAACAACCTTTCCTACAAACTTCTTCAATTGCATGGTTGGAATATGCGTAATAGAAATCTCCTTTGGAATTCCTTTTACACCCTTGAGTTTCCTTCATCATCAATGCACTCTAAATTTGTGTTGTAGCATTCAATTTTAACTCTGTGTGCTTCCAACCAGTCCATTCCAATGAGCATATCATATAAACCAAGTGGAAAAATATTCAGATTTGCATAGATGAACAGTCCACCCATTTCTAATGGACATTTATCCACTATCTCACTAAATTTTTGTAATGTTCATAGGGGATATAAAGGGGTATCATAGGCTTATCATTATCTATCTAAGGCTAATTAGATAACTTTAGCACAACGGATTAGTTAGACAAATATTAAATTTCATTTTTCGAGATTTAATCACAACAAAGTCCCTTTAATTACCAATAAATTAAAATAAATTCAATAAGTGTTCTAACATATGATACAAGGGTTGGGAAGAATTATTAACACCTGAAAATATCGCATATCCATTCCAAGCCAATTCATACATAAATTCAACCTCTAAAGGCCATTTACTCTTAATCATGATTAACTAGTAATTAGTGTTCTAATTACGATACTTAACGACACTTAGCGCAGAATTGATAGTAAGAATTGACGGTACTTAATATAATTTCATTTGTTTATCGCTTAACTATTGTTTATAAATTCCAATGGATAATCAACACCCAATAACATGTATATCAGGCTAATTACCATTTTTTAATTAATTAAACATAGTAATTATGAAAATGGTTTCACAAGAACTAGTTAACTAGTCGTTAAATACTAACAACTAGTCTTGCACAAATTCGACACTCAACCATGCCAATGAACCAAAAAGGAAACCTACATCCATTATACATATATTTAACCCTGCATGTACAACATAATAAAGTACTTTTTCAAATCTAATCCAAGTACATAAATGAATAATATTTCAAGTTCAATCAATACAACTACTTAATAAACAATGCCAGGAATTCAATCAAACCAATCGTACCAAGTTCCGAGGCACACAGAGGTTAAGGTACAGATTTGTAAAATATCATTCTACAACATAATTAAAGCACCAATAATAGAGCATATGGATGTACATTCATCTTTTACCAAAAACAGATTTGAATCCAAAACTATTTACCAATTTCACCTCAATGTACCTAGTTTCCAATTTAACTTTCCAAAAGTCAAATAAAGACAAATATATGAATATTATAGATCATGGAAAACATATCATGGGTCACTTACATTCATATTGTTTTATCTCTCCACCCATATACACTCCATTAAACAACTCACAAAACAAGTTAATTCTACTCATCTGAATTGACTAGTAATTCTAAGAATCTCTAGAATAATTAACTCCACTACTCTTAGAATATTTCAAATGAAAATCCAACTCTAAATAACATGTTTAATAAATCATAATATATTTATATCTCATTCTAACATTTTTTCAAAAACTTGATATGCAAAGCCACAAATCTACTCAAAACAATTCCATTGAAGGGGCTAGAAATTGGAAATTGATCTAGAATTTCGGTAGACATTTCCACAACACTAACAAGAAGATTTCTCCTCACATTATCACACAATTTTCAATATTATTTTTCATAAACAATCATAAAATGAAGACTCATGCATTTTTACAAACACTTCATGTGGTAAGTCTCCAAACTATGCCAAGCAGTCTGATCGAAGAACTAGTTTTCGAATAAAAGGTAGAAGCATCAAAGAGAAGTGTCATAAACCATTCTGAGGTTACTGCACCATAAAAATACACATTATATAATGAATAGGGGAAGAAATATAAGTTATGTATCATAGGTACCAAATAATTATTTCCTCAAACAATTTGTGCACAAAATCTCAAAAACTTGTTTCCAATTCCTTCATAAAATTTACTTGCATAAATAGATTGAATTCTGTGAGAATTTTCTTCCACAAATAACTCATACGTTTCATAAAAATTTCATGTACATCCATAAATAAATCTAATCGGAGCCAATTAATTAAATAAACATGAGATAAACCACTTATCTTATTAATGCACAACTGACATCATTCGGACCACATTCCACCCAGCCTTTGGCACTTCCAATATAGATATCACTTTGACATCCCACCCCGAGATGAGGCCATAAATCCACAACAGAGATGCACCCAAGAATAGCTTAAGTATCAGTTTGAGAATCCAAAACTCCATTCCTAGCCACATACTTCCTCTTCCACACGAATACTAGGTGCAATGGTAATCCAGACCCCCTAGGCCATCGAGATATCGCCATTCACCATCAGGATTTATGTACAGGTCCATGACAGAGCCAAGTGGTGGAAACAGAGGAACTACACCAGAGTTTTTTGGGATTACTGCAAACATCATACAATATCACAGTGCATCAAGCACAAAGTTCATTCACATAATAAAGCATTCATGGTTTCCCAATCTCTCACTATCAAAGGTATGAACAACCATAATCAATAACCGTCCAAAATAACCATGAAAACAAAAACCCTAACCAAGGATATCAAACATGTATGTATATACCAAAGAAGGTAATTCTAACTCAATGGGGTCAAACCGTAACCAAGGTAAGCCAACTTGAGTCAATCCAATGGGGGGTAATTCAACCACAAGAGGTAAACTCTAATCCAACCCAAGCAATTCAAATTTCAAGGAGAGTGACTTCAATCCACTCCACCTCACTCAAATTCATGTGTGGACACATAATCCATAAAGAGGAATCAAAATTAGTGAGGTGAGGTGTCACACAAACCCAGGTATCTCCCCAAAATAGAAAAGGGGGGTTACACAAGGATTTACACAAGGAATTACACAATAGTTACACAAGGATTTACATAATTATTTACACAACTTTTGAGGAGTTAAGGCTAAAAATATCCAGTGAGGGAACACTTGTGCAAATGGGAGTTACAAAACCAAGTTTAACCTCCACAAAGGAGTTACAAAACCACAAAAGGGGCTCAATCAATGATCGGGCACCCACCCAAACACCAATGATGCACACTAAATCATGAATTAGGCTCAAGAATACTAACATAGGCTAAAATAATCAAAATTTGGGTTCGTTGTATAATATTTGGGTGACCATCAACTAATAAATCCACCAAGACATAAATATGGACCAAGATCAACCAAACAAGTTCTAAAGTTCTAGGAATGTCCCCATTCCCCCTCACATTGTGAATCTAGGCCTTCCATACTCTTTTAATGGTCCTCGATGTGCTAGTTGTTTTCATTAATTAATTATTTACAAAATAATTAATAATGTCTCTAGGTCATTAAAGACCTTTTTTCCAGCACCATGTGCCACAATAATAAACAATTACAAATTACATATGTCTGGGGCTTAACACATTGGGTATTACATCCCCTCCCCGTTAAACCATGCATCGTCCTCAATGAATAATACATACATGCTTTTACAACTTTCAAAATGATCACTACCTTCAGTTTTCAAGCAATCTTTCTCGGAACTCCTCTTACAAGAAACCACAATACTTCGCATTTCTACTTTATTGTCTTTCTCCACTGCCTATGGGATGTGACTCCCTTCACCTAACTCATTCCTTAAGATATCACCATCCCATTTCCTGGATTGCTATGCGAGAGCCAAGACTAGCAACAAGGGTCGATATTCAATCCCCATTACAGGGTCTTCAAATATCAACAAAATACATTCACCTGAAAATCATATTTCAATCAACCATATGATTAACATCAGGTATAAAAATATATGATACATGATATAAGAGTATCCTTTAAAAACTAAACCATGAACAAAAAGATAGCATAAACCAGTCACTATGGCACATATACAGAATACAACAACATGAATAGCACATAAGATAATACTTATCTCAAAAATGGGCAACTAGCTTCAACGGGACAATGTTCCTCCTACAAGAAGAGCACAATCAGTTTAGCAACTCTTAGAACTACCTCTTCTGAGAACCACAATGATTCCCACTACTACATTTGTGTTTGTATCCACTGCCTATGGGGTCATCATCCCATTTCATGGATTCCTGTGCGAGAACCTGGACTAGTAGAGTGATATGATGGAAGCAAAGGGGTGACAATCCACCAAACTACCTCTCTGGAAATATATACTAGACTGCTCTCTAAGGGAATCCAATAACTCAATCCCAACAGCTAAACCATATTCTTCAACAAAGATACTTGAAATGGAGATGGTTCTTTAACGATGATGTTTTTTCACATTCCCAACAGACACATGGTTAGCTGTAAACATATATATTGTTCAACAAGATTCTTAAAATACATCTTTCAAAAAAATAAGTTTCTAATTAATTACATGAAATACTTTAATATATATGTAAGGTACTCGAGATATAGATACTTCTTCAACAAAATACTTGAAATGCATCTAACTGCCATCTTATTCTAATCAATTTCAATCTTATGAAATGCATATAAGATACATGAAATGTGTTTAGATAAGTCAATCACATGAGATGCATTACCAAGATGCTTTTGTATGATTTATCACTCAAATAATTTTCCTACAAGGATTCATGAAGTGTCACTAAGATATTTCCCTAACAAGATGCATGAACAATCACTATGATATTTTATGAAGATGCATTTCAACAAAGGTATTTGATATACTACAAGGATACCCTGGAAAGATACTTTCAACAAAGATCACAAGGATATATTTTCTTTCAACAATATCCCTGGATAGTCTCCTAATAAAGATACTAGTGCCACATTCTACACAATTAGTATTGAATATATAAGGATACATGAAGTTAATATTTAATAAAGGTACATATATCATACTTAATAAGTTACATGGTTAGTACGTACTTTTTAACAGAGATATATAAAATACCACCAATTTATTACCAGGATACCTTTCAATAATGACACAAGATACTTTTATGATGAAGATCACAAGGATAAATATTTTCAAAGATCACCTAAATTCTTTTGCATTTTAATGTAACAGGAAAAGTGAACTTATATGCAATAGTTCTAATCTAACTAAGAACCCAAAAGGGCCATAACAAAATATTAGTTTTCATCTCAACACAAAGCATAATTATTCTTTATAGATCATTCAAAAATCCATTATCCATCAACTAATATCAACCATACAACGACCCTCATGCATACATCATCCATACAGACATCGATCATCAATTCATAATATATCAACCTATATCAATCATATATCGATCATGTAATATCAAACAAGGACAACCATACAAGCATCAATCATAGTACATCAATTAAAACACATCAACCATAATACATCAACCAACATACCTCAATTCGAATACATTAATCAGAATACATCAATTACAATACATAATCAAAATACATCAACCAAGATTCATGAAGCAAAAGACAATGATGATAATACATCACTCATAATACATCAACCAAAATACATAAATTGGAATACATTAATAAAAATACATCAATTAGAATACACAATCAGAATAAATCAACCAGGATTCATCAAGCAGAAGACAATGATCATAATACATCAATCAGAATACATCATCCAGAATACATCAACAAAGATGCCGTCAATCATATATGCAACAACCATAACAACCAAGGAAAACCAATAATATACATGCATACAGTGATGACAATGTCATATAGGTATCAACCATTAATCAACCAATGTCAATCAATAACATCCAATAGCAACCAATAATATCAAACAATGTACATCAACTATAGAAATCATATCAAATAGTTACTATTGATCATAACATTACATATAATTATTAGCAAATGATAATATATATAATAATACATTACACTACTAATTATTTACACGTAGTGCACTACTTATCGATCAAAGTAAATACATAGTCACCTCAAACAACTAAACATCCTACCACCAAAATATTCTAATATTCTAGAATAAAATAATCACTAGCTATACAACACACTATCATAGACTCATACCATATACTATACTTACTATTACTATGTATTATTTATATACATATGCATGTTTTGTTTGCATATATATTATAATGCTTCAATCATATATCATATTTTTATTAATCATATACACAACATATTAGCCATGTAACCTACATATTCTATATTTAATATACTCATATCATTATTATGTTATACCTTAATATCAATACAATTATAGCAATAATTGCATAACCCAATACTATCATATTAGATACATATTATAACATATACACTAACATAATAGTTTTGATCACACTATACTTCCTAATATTTTGAAACTCCCAAATTCTTCAATCACTTTCAAATATTCCCAAATACCTCCAAACACTTCCATATATCTCCAGACACCTCCAAACACCAAATACTCAAACAATCCCAAACACCTCCAACTTTTACTCTTACATCATTGCATACGTTCACCTCTATACATAGAGCATATTCACAATATTACATACATGTAATACTAATAATTATTACATATAATAAAAAAACCATATTATAGTATATACAAACATACAAGCATTCATATATATAACAATGCATCTATTCTTATATATACTTTTAACAACTATAGATATTTATTTCGATGTCATATCTATCTATCTATCTATCTATCTATCTATCTATCTATCTATCTATCTATATATATATATATATATATATATATATATATATATAT